>CM071927.1:7914595-8228980 GCA_016081115.2 Rehmannia glutinosa
TGCAGGAAACGGGACGTATACGGTAAATTTGTGTTAGAATTATTACAAGTGAAAATAAAAAAAAATTTGTTTGAAATGTTTTACTGATTAGAATTTATTATTTTTTTACTTCAAAAGCTATATGATTCACTTCCAAGTGGTAGATGAATCAGCAAGTGCAACCCTGCTTTGTTGGGATAGGGAGTGTGAGCAGTTGATTGGGAGACCTTGTGCAGATTTGAGGGATGAAAGTGTTAAAGTAATTTTTATTTTTAAAAAGCTTTAAATATATTACATATATTAAATGAATATATATTATATAATTATACAAATTTTTCTGGTTTTAAACAGAAAGAAGGTGGCAGTGATTCGCCTGTTGAGTTACCAAATAGAGTTGCAAGGCCTTATTGGCAAGATGGTGCTTTTCAAAGTTCAAATTAAAGAGGAACAATTACGCAACTATCTTTGGAGCTTTTTCGTGGTAAAACTTGCAAAGAAATCGAGATTTAGTGTGGAAATATGGGGCTACTTCTCTAGAGAGTCGGGTAAAATATTAAAAAAATCGAATTCATATATTTATTTAAAATTTAAATTTTATATTTTCTTATAATTTTTATTTTATATTTTTTAGGAATCGACTATTTGTCAAAGCTTCAAGGCGAAGAGCTTCGCCGAAAATGTAATACTTTGGTCTTTATGTTTTGTTTATATTTCTTTTGTGAATAAAAAATTATAAAATTTGATATTATTCTTCTCACGAATTAGATGATAGTTCGTCGGGGGATGAAGTTAACACACCTAGCAAGTTGCTTGGCAAACGCGATCGGAATGATGTGTCGCCACTTGCTAAGAGGACTTTGAATGAGCGATTTTAAATGCCTTCGACGAGCATGAAGATGAAGAGTGTTATTAAAAAGGAAGAAGATTAGATAGACATTAAGAAGTTCTTTTGTTTAAGTATTAATTTTTGGATATTTTAACACTAGCATTATAAGTAGTTGTCTATTTTGAATATTTGTTAAATTCAGTTTTTATTATTATTATTGCGATTAAATTTAATAAAATTTTCTATTCACTTAATAATATCTTCTGTCTATTTCCATACTACGACCTCGATTTTTTTACGTAATTAAAAATTAACTTAATTTTCTTTTTAATATGTAAATTAACAAATTAATATTTCCAAAATGTATTATGTACTAATTAATTTAATTAATATTTAAACAAAATTAGATTAATTAAATAAATATTTTAATTAATAATTTATTAATATAATTAAAATATTTAAAATGAGATGATTAATTAATTAAATATTAATTTAATTTATAAGGATTTATGTAATTTTATGAAAATGTTTATTAATTCGTGAAAACATTTATATTTTATTGGTTCATGTTTTTGAGATATTATTTTTTTAATCTTTATTAAATTGTAAAATACATATTATATATCTAAAATTGTTATTACCCAACAGATTTCACCGCTTTCTAGGAGTAGGGTCAAGTTGGTTTCAAGTTCATAATACAATCAACTGAGAAACTAAATTACAATCATACAAACAAAGTGTTACAAATAACCATGTAAACCATGCAGACATTATCAAATATCACATTCCTCATTTAGCAAATGAAATATGTAAATGTAAACTAAAAATACACAAACATCCTTTGAGAGTCCTACAAGATTCCACCACTCTCTAGGAGTAGGGTCAAGAGGGTTTAATTCTCAAAGTTCATACTATAGAACAATTCTAACATAAAGCATAACCAAGAATTTAATTTGATCCATTCATTTCACGGATAATTTAAACAATAGTGAAATTAAATAACTACAAAGTACAACCACATAACATATACTATACTATTCTTGTACAGTTAATAAGCTTTATCAACTATGAAGCAATATTCAACACATCTGTTCCCAATTTAACTTTTAAACTCCAAATAAATAGAATTTGAAAAATCTTTACCATTTACGTAATTAAAATCGATCGATTTTATAAAACTGAATCCATTCATTCATCATCTTATGGAAAATTATAAATATGTAAAGATATATTCATTTTACACATGTGAATTATAGTGTCATTAATTTTACCTAAATTGCAAGATACTATTTAACATATCACAACCATCCCATATTTAGCCATCAACAGTCTATATAAACCATTCCAATTATTCAAAACGGATTTAGAGATAAGAAATATAACTATCCCATCACATCTCATTGTGGAACACAGAAAACTACACATTCAGCGAGTTGAATATGAGAAAGCTATCAGGACATTGTGTTATCGGAAGTAAGAGAAAGAACAACTCAGAAAATGTAAAGGGTAAGTTGCTTCTATAAATTTTTTAGGTTGTCAAGATATACTTCTGATTTTTTTATAGGCAATTGTTTTTCATTTACACAGTTATCCTTTTTTTCTGTAAATCATGTAAAGTAATTAAGTATGATAGCTATCCCTGGCTTCAATATATCTAGATAGGGTTTTGCTGCTTATGTATCATGTTTTTGTAAATTGTTTGTAGGTTTTTTCTGTATTTAATGTAAGCTAGAAATGACATACCTAGAATTTATGTTCAAACATACTAAATGAGTCTATAAAAATCTGAATGTGTTCAAGTAATCCCCAAAAACTTGGTTTTAAAAAGAAACAGACTCATAAGAAAATATTAATTATTACCTTAGATGTTTGCTTGGTCGCTCTAAAACCTTAATTTTCATTACCTGCCAATACAAATATTGAGGTCAGAATACTTCATATAAAAATTGAATGAAAATTGAAATTTGAGAATAATAAAAGTATAATACTTATCTTTTTGGATGTTGTGACTGAAACTTTGTTCCATACACAAAAGAACCTAAGCCCCTGCCTTCCTCCAATATTTTTTTATATCCCCTATCATTTTCTTTACATCCCATATATGAACCAAAATCAATAAAAATACGAAATCAAAATACATTGAGTCTCCAACGAGGATTCCACTACTTTACGAGAGCGGGGTCAAGTTGGTGTTAACCTCAAAGTTTTACAAAAATATATTTAGACAATTAGGATTTCAAAATAAATAATAAAATATACAAAAATACACTTTGAAAATATTATAATTTTCTATGTTTTTTTTTCCGTATGAATAACTATATAACGAAACCTTTAAAAATATAATTTCATTAATTTATATGTTAGTTTAAAAATATTATATACAATAATTTGTATCCTCTTATTTCTCGAAAAATAAAATTAATAATATTTTTAATTAACTGATTACAAAACTTAGCTAATCCAAAAATTAGTATGTATTATTAATTTTTTAACGACTATGTATATTTCCTAAAATATTATTTTCTTGCTTTTATTTTTTAATCTTACTAGCATTATAAAAATATATCATCGTATAGATTTTAAGAAAATAGAAAGGAATAGTTAAGTAAAATAAAATTCCAGTTTAATCTTTTTTATTTTTTAATATAATATCAATATAAATTTTGGAACAATTAGTTTCTATTTTTAAAAACAACCTTTTCACATATTGTTTCACATTTTTCTAAAAAACTTCAAAAAAGACAAAAATAAATTTCGATTAAAGTGTAAAAAAAATTAGAGTTTAATCATTTCTATTCTTTACGGAAAAAACGTTAGATAAATTTTAAAAAAAAATTAGAAGCAAAAAAACAAATCAGATAGTTTTAAGAAAAAAAAATTTAAAAATATAAGTGTGGTAATAACTGATATGAAAATAAAAATCTTAAAAGATTTAAAAAAAAACCTTACCGATTCTAGCGACATCATTCATTTTGGTGGAATAACCATTTAAAAAAAAAAGAAATTCCAGAAAACCCCAAATATCAGCTGAAGTTGCTGTTTCCGGCAACACTCTTTGCAATGGTGGTCGAGAAATTTTTAAAATCGCCCAAAAATAGTGTGGAACATACGGATCTAACCGATTACTTACAGATCTGTGAGAAAATCATAAGATTATTTAGGTTTTAAACAAAAATTTATGTAAATCTATATGTTCCGAGTGGCTATGAAGAAACCACCGTATCTATGGCTTACAAAGTAGTCGTTTAAAACCCTCTTGCGAACCAAAAAAATTGTCAAAAAAACCTAAAAAATCAGTAATATGAACATTTGAAGCTTCATTTTCCAAAAAATAAGCCGAAAATGAACAAAAACATAAACAAAAAACTAACCCAAAAAACCATCGATTTCTCGTTTCTTCACACCTCTAATGGAATCGAATTTTTTCCACAAGACTGAGAAAAATAAGATATTTCTAGGTTTTATTTCATTTTGATTCTGTTAAAAGATCACAAAAATGAGAGATCTGTAAGATGAGAGATTAGGGTTTCTTAGTGAGAAGAGAGAGAGAGAGAGAGAGAGAGAGAGAGAGAGAGAGAGAGGTTTTCGAGAATCGAGTGTAGAGAGAGAGGGAGATGAATCAAATGATTCATTTCGAGAATCTTTGAAATCGTAATGGTGGCATTTGGATAGAGGGGGTGGTATTGGAATGGTTGTTTTCATCGGGGCCATCCGATTTCAAATCGGATGGCTAACATTTTTTTCTTTTTTTTATTTTAATTACTTGTTCTTATGGCACGTGTCAAACGATTCTAGATTGTTCTATTAGGCATATAAAAGGGTTAATTTGTGGCCATCCGATCAAATCGGATGGCCCAGGTTTTTAATTTTTTAATTTTTTTTTACGAAATAAGGATTGGTATTTTGTACTTAAATTGGGGCTATTCCAAGAATTATGATATTTTCAAAAATAGATGGGCATGGTCCAATATTTTATAATTGGATCCTATTAAATGCATTTTTTAAAATGTGGCCCAATTTATATTGCGGTTTTAATATTTATTTTAAATTAAACTAAATTAATAAATTAAATTTCTTAAAAATGTAAAATTATTTTAATTTTAAAAACTTTTTAATTCCTTTAGCATATAATTTTACTTATTATTTTAAAATTATTTAAAATATGTAATTATTTTAATTCTAGCAATTTAGTTATAATTAATAAACTATAATGTTGTAAAATTTGTAAATATACAATACTTATTGGAATTAATAAGTTGTTACTTTTTTCATATCAAAAATGCATTATATTGCTAATAATGGTTTATATATTTAATTAATTTTTTGTTTTCGTTAATAAAAGTATTGAATAAAAGTATTTTTGTTTATTTTAATTTCATTTATATAATTGTAAATATATATAATTATTTGAAAAAACTATTTTGTGCGATTAATTAATTTTGTATCTTATTTTATTTTGATCTATCACGAAAAATATGAGAAGCTCAAATTTGACGATTTTTAGCATGGATGCGACAAAAGATTCGCAAGATCGACCTAAAAGACGGTTATCCAATCACTCACTTATAAACATTACAAATACATATCCGTCAATGACCCAAGGAATAAATGCGCGATGTCGTCGAGGTTATGTAGACTAACTGATGTTGAAAGTTGTTCTGTCACAAATATTAATACAGATAATTATATTCCCAATTCGATCATTACAAATGGTACGTCACATTTAATATTAAATTGTTTATTTTCATTATTTGTTATTATTTAATGTTGAATATTTATTAATATACATATATTTTATATTTCATAAAATATTTCATTTTTAAATTGTGTGCAATTGGTTTATTTAAATTAATCAAATATAATTTTCTTTTATTTTGTCAGAAAATATTCTAATGTCTTCAAAGACGGGTACAAGTCTATGCAAACCAGTTGACTTGCAAGGGTCCATAAGTAGCATTGTTAATCCAATGCCGATAATGCCATTTAGTAAAATCACTAATGGTAAATTAAGTTTCTACAAATTTTTATTATTTTGTATAATTTATATTATGATTTAAACTTACATATATTCGTTTGAGGTGTATCTATTTTAGTAATTTTGTTTTTATAGTTACAGGGATATCGTCTTCAAAAAGAATTTCGGCATACAATAAAAATAAAAAGGCAATGGCGGTTCTTCAAGTGTCACTACAAGAAAAAGCGGTCGAAGACATCGGTTTTTAGCCGATGTCTATGTAAAAATCTACCGATGTCGTAATCGATGATGTTAAAAGTATGTTTATTCAACATCGGTTTTAAGCATACAAAAAACGATGTTGTTATAATCCAGAGACATCGTTTTTAAACCGATGTTGTTAACTTGCGATATGCTAGTTTTTTTTCCGAAACGTCATCAGTTTTTGACCGATGTTGTTAACTATCTTTTAGATCGGTTAAGCACCGATGTTATAAGGTCTTAAAACATCGGTTGGTAACTGATTTTGTTTCTAACGTAAACTGATGTCATTCACATTTAGAAATTCATAATTATATGTTTTAATGTAAGTTTAAAACTGATGTTGAATATTCTAAACAAAAATCATTTTTTTAATTTAGAAACAACTCGCCCACCATTTTATTAAAATGGTTTTGCATCAACAATCATCTCCTCACAATGGGAGAAACAACCATCACACCATCAAAGCAAGTAACAACCATCTACCATCAAACATGAAAGCGAGAAACAACATATCATTAATGAATAATCAACAAGTCTAAACAGCGCTTACTAAACGCACAACTTCAAAAGGGTCAATATACCAACATCAAGTCCGAATAAGCACATGATCAATACATACACTACGCACATAAATATAACAATTTCAAAAGGGTCTAATAATATCCGAAGGCATCAAAAGACTCCAAATTTGCTAACTTCGCCGCCTTCATGCAAAAACTAAATCAAATTTGAATCATCCAGAGTACAAAACGTACAACTAAAAACTATACCTTCGATCACCGCACAATACAATTAAAAGATTATAACTCAAAAGCAAAAGTAATTCAAATTTTAAAGACATGCATAATAAAATACTCGAAATAAATCTATCTAACAATTTTAAGTATTCAACAATACTAGAGGAAATACCACCAAAATATAATCCTAACAATTTTAAATCTATCTAACATGTTCTTTCGGACTCAACGAAAATTATTGATCTAACATGTCAAGAATCTACGTGTATGGATGGCAATTCTAATGTTACAAAGAATATTCGATGACACTAACAATGATTGCACACATTATTCGTCAAATGGGACATCCGCAGATTGATCGAAAACAAGGTATGTATGTTATGAATTCAAGTTCGCAATGAAATTATAAATTTAATAAATAAATTTCCACTTAATATATTTGTGTGATGTCCGTGTCATTTATTTTTGTAGAGTATTGGGATATTGGAGATGCAACATACAAATGTGAATTTTGTTACGCGGTTTTTGGTTTGAAGAAAGGTTACTCTCCTATCCAAAATCCAAACCCGGATATTCTTCGTGTTGTGGTCATGGCATAATTCAACTTCCTCCCATCAAGGAACCACCACAGTTGTGCTTGGAGATTTGTTGTTTGGAGTGGGAAATAAGAGCAAGCACTTCCAGACAATATAAGATCATACAATAATATGTTCTGTTTCACATCGATGGGAGGCAAGATTGACACCGACGTAAATAAAGGTAGAGGTCCTCCTGTTTTCCGATTGCATGGGCAAAATTATCATCTAATGGGAAGTTTGTTGCCATCCAATGGTGTGACACCGAATTCGCACAATTATACATATATGACACGGACAATGAAATATCCAATAGATTAAACTCGATCGGTATGTTTATTTGTCAATCTCAATATTTGATTTTAATTGTTTATGTAATATTTCCCTAATTTCTTTTTTGTTTTATAGGCAAGGGAGTGAGCATAATAATTTGCACGAGTCGATCGTCGATGATTTAAAGAAAATGCTAGATGAAAACAATGTATTAGTTAAGACTTTTAGAATGGCGAAGGAGAAGATTTTAGAAGGCGGTCAACGTGATGTTTGTTTACGTCTAATCGGTCGGAGAAACGGATGCTAAGAGATACAATATGCCTTCAAGTTCGAGGTTCCTCTCTTATTGTTGGAGATTTTGATCAAGCCTTAGGAGACAGGGATATATTAGTGGAAACAAAATCTGGCAGTTTGAAACGGATAAATGAGTTGAATGCTTCATACTTGGCTTTACAGTATCCGTTGTTATTACATCGTGCGGTGAAGATGGTTTTAGAGAAGACATATCGTTTTACGATCTAAAAAAGGAATCCAGGAGGCGGAAAAAAAGCTGTTAGTGTGAGAGAATTTTTCGCGTATCGATCGCACGATAGAGATGATGAACCTCCTACAATTTTGTCGTCTGAAGATTGTTTCAAAGCAATTTATTGTCGATGGTTATACAATGGTTGAGTCGGTAGCGATTAAAGTATGTAAGGTTGAATCAGAGAAAGTTGCGTTGCGACATTTATAAGGGTCTAACTGACGCGTTGTTGCATGGAGACATCAATCCTGGTACTCATGGAAAACGAATTATATTACCTTCTACCTTTACGGGAGGTGCTCGGTATATGATTCAGAATTATCAGGATGCCATGGCTATATGTCGATGGGCGGATATCCGGTTTGTTTATAACATTCACCCGCAATCCGAAGTGGCCGAAAATCCTAAGATTTCTTGAGAAAAAGAAATTGAATCCCGAGGACCGACCGATATTGTGCGTAGGGTGTTTAAAATCAAGTTGGATTCCTTGATCAAAGAGCTTCGGCAAAATAAACTATTTGGTGAAGTCATGGCAGGTGAAAAATTCATTTCAATTGTCCGTTTCTTCAATTATGATTAATATATTTCTAATTTTTTTCCTTTTGTTTTTATTGCAGTGGTATACACGATCGAGTTTCAAAAACGTGGCTTGCCACATGCCCATATTTTGGTATTTTTGGCAAAAGAAAACAAGTATCCGATTGCCGATGATATAGATCGAATTATATCTCTTTGAAATACCCGACGAGAGTTTAGACCCATGTTATTACGCGGTAATGAAGGACCATATGATACATGGTCCATGCGGTGATGCTAGAAAAACTTCTTCTTGCATGGGCCGATGGAATTTGCACTAAACATTTCCCGAAAAATTTGTAGATGTGACGACTAAGGTTATCCACGTTATAGACGTAGGAATGATGGAAGGATAGTGGAAAAAAATGGAGTACCTCTTGACAACGAGATATGTTGTGCCACACAATTGTTATTTCACGATGAAATATGGAGCTCACATCAATGTGGAATGGTGTAGCCAATCAAGGTCGATAAAGTATTTGTTCAAATATGTGAATAAAGGAAATGACCGTGTCACCGCATCGTTCTATACGAGTAGCAATGACGAAGAATCTGGGAAAACTGTTGACGAGGTGAGCATGTATTACGATTGTAGGTATGTTTCGTCATGCGAGGCAGCATGGAGACTACTGGGATTCGAAATTCAATATAAATATCCTCCAGTTGAACGTTTAAGTTTTCATCTTCCCGATGAACAAAGCGTTATTTTCTCAGATTCTGAAAGAATAGATGACGTTCTTAAGAAGGATTCGGTAAAAGAAAGTATGTTTTTAGCATGGATGGAAGCGAATAAAATCTATCCTGAAGCAAGAGAGCTAACGTACGCTGAAGCTCCCACAAAATTCACGTGGAAACCGAACCTCGAAAAAATGGATGCCAAGACAAATTGGCAAATCTATAGACGAGTTTTTATGTCCCCCCGAGAGGGGTGATATGTACTATCTGAGGTGTCTTCTCAATGTTGTTCGTGGAGCAACGTGTCATGACGACTACAAGAAGGTCGACGGTGTTCAACATTCTTCCTATCGAGAGGCTTGCTTTGCTCTAGGATTGTTAGAAGATGATAGGGAATATATTGATGCCATCAATGAAGCGAGCTCCTGGCTTCTGTGGAGAATCTTAGAGGTTTATTTGCATCATTGCTTTCGTCCACTCCTTGAGCCGACCGCCGGATAATGTCCGGGACAAATGTTGGGAATTTCTTTTGATGATATGTTATACAAACGTCGACGCCTTTTACAACATCAAGGTATTATTTACCAAATATTATGTTCATTACTAAAACCTTTTATATTTTTTATAATATTAATTTGTATAAATAATTAGTATTATGATCTTATGAAACAGATTTGGTTTTGAGTGAGAACGAAATCAAGAATCTTACGTTGTTGGAAATTGAGAAATTATTGCGAAATCTGGGTAGGAGTCTGCGTGATTTTGACTCAATGCCATTTCCCGATGCTGACACCATTCATAGCAACCGAAATAGACTTATATATGACGAGTTGCGTTATGATCGTGATGTTCTTTTGCAAGAGAACAAAGACCTCATCTCGAAACTTAACGATGATCAGCATAAAGTTTACTCAACGATAATGCGTCGTTTTATGCGATCAAATAAAGGTGGGATGTTCTTTGTCTACGGATATGGAGGAACAGGAAAAACATTTTTGTGGAAGGCTTTATCTTCAGGATTGAGGTCGAAAGGAGAAATTGTACTGAATGTTGCATCTAGCGGTATAGCTTCTCTTCTATTGCCAGGTGGGAGGACTGCACATTCGCGATTTGTTATTCCATTGAACCCACATCAGGACTCAACTTGCAATATCAATCAAGGGAGTCCGCTTTTTGCCGAGCTTATTATTCGTTCTAAACTTATAATTTGGGATGAGGCACCGATGATGCACAAGCATTGCTTCCGAGGCATTAGACGAGACTTTACGAGGTCTTTTGAAACTCATCGACCCAAGGTTGGAACATAAACCTTTTGGAGGGAAAATCGTTGTCCTTGGTGGGGATTTTAGATGCAGATCTTGCTGTTATTCCAAAGGAACTCGGCAAGATATTGTTAATGCGTCCATTAATGAGTTGTATTTGTGGAAAGACTGCACCTGTCCTTAAATTGACTAAGAACATGCGTCTTGAACCTTGGTGATAGCAAGATTTTAAAGATTTGGCGAATTCTCGAATGGATCGCAAGCATTGGTGATGGAACAATCGGAGGTTCAAATGATGGTTGTGCCATGATTGATATACACGAAGATATCCGGCTTGAATCTTCGGTGATCCGATTGCAACTATTGTAGAAAGTATTATCCAATGTTTAAAGACGCCATTGATGATCCGACGTACTTGAAAGAAAGAGCTATACTAGCTCCTACCTTAAATGTTGTCGAATCTATAAATCAATATATGACATCTTTAAACTCATCGGAGGGCCAGACCTATTTGAGTTCGGACAGCACGTGTAAATCGGATGCTAATGTTGACTTCCTGCATGATCTGCACACTCCTGAATTTTTGAATGGGATAAAATGTTCAGGGGTTCCTAATCATGAGTTGCATTTGAAGGTCGGGACTCGGTTATGCTCTTGAGAAATATGGACCATTCAAATGGATTGTGTAACTTTAAGACTAGTGGTGATTACGAGGCTTGCCAAACATGTACTTGAGGCAAAAATTCTCACGAGGGAACCAATGCAGGCAATAAAGTTTTGATTCCGCGGATGACATTGACACCGTCGGATCTCGAATCCCCTTCAAGTTCCAACGGAGGCAATTTCTCTCATTGTATCTTACGCCATGACTATAAACAAGAGTCAAGGCCAATCTCTCTCCAATGCTCGGTTTGTACTTGAAGAATCCAAAGTGTTGATCATGGCGATTATACGTTGCGGTTTCCCGAGTTACGAATCGTAAGGGTTTGAAAATATTAGTTTGTGGTGATGACGAATCAAAAAATAAACGAACGATGAATGTTGTGTATAAAGAAATATTCGAAAATTTGTAATATATACAAATAGTGTTTTA
Source organism: Rehmannia glutinosa (assembly GCA_016081115.2). Taxonomy (NCBI): domain Eukaryota; kingdom Viridiplantae; phylum Streptophyta; class Magnoliopsida; order Lamiales; family Orobanchaceae; genus Rehmannia; species Rehmannia glutinosa. The sequence goes on from CM071927.1 coordinate 7,926,333, forward strand.
ATTTGAAAACGTCGTTTGTATTCTTTGTTATTTTTTTGGGTCATTACAATTGGAAGGTGTATACATTCAAATTATATAATTTGACAAATCATTAACATATGAATAACATATCATTTCAACTCATCATTACATCTTTCCGTGCATCGCACGTCAAATTCACTAGTTATATTTGTAAGATTAAGTTGGTGGATCCCATTAGATAGTTATAATTTAAAAATAATAATATTTTAAGTAGATAAAGTTGATAATAGTGGGTCCCACATATATAATTGGGTTAAAATATGAGAATAGTGATTGATAAATAATGATGAGTGATGTAGGGTAGTGTATAGGTTTGAGATGTTGTTTTATGTGAAAAATAGAAAATGAAAATGATGATTTCCATTGAAAATTTTATGAACAAACATGATTCCACTTTTATGTATAGTTGGAAACCGGAAAGAGGTCATTGGAAACATAAACAAACAAGGACACTTGGTGGGTAAATTAATTTAAACTTTCTAAATAAATTATCATAAATTATATATAATAAATAATTAAAATCATTAGAGTTGATCAAATTTGGACAAATTAATACTTTTTAAACTTGTCTTAAGTACAGTTAAACCTCTATAAATTAAGGCAAAAACTTGCGTGAGACGGTCTCACGGATTTAGATCCGTGAGACGGAGCCCTACACAAAGTTTTAAAGGTTTTTTTTTTCTCGATTTTATTTTTCTTAGGGTTTATATTTATTTTTTAGGGTTTATTTTGTTTCTTGGGTTTATTTTTATTTGATTTGGGTTTTTAGGATTTTTAGTTTTATTTAGGGTTTATTTTTTATTTTTGGGTTTATTCTTCATGGTTCATGTTTTTAGGGTTTAAATTTATTTTCATGGTTCATGTTCTCAAGACGGAACCCTTAGGAGGTCCGTCTCACGGATTTAGATCCGTGAGACCGTCTCACAAGAGATTTGCTCATAAATTAATAATATTAGAACTATCAAAATCTATGAATTTAGCGATATATTAAATAATCGATAAATTGATAATTATTAATCTATAGAAATATGGCATGTGGAAAAATAAAACTTGCTTGTGGATAATTGTTATCTCATCTAAATTGAAAATTATTGATTATTTTCTTACCACTAAACAAAAAATCAAAAGATTCTACCATGTAATGGGGATACTATACAACTGGAAAGATGTTGAAACTGCAGAGTTACTGATCGACGAGCAGATAGCTAAATGAATATGTGAATTATGGAGCTGAAGATAATAATTCTAATGTATATTCCTTTCTAAAAAATAAATCTCAACAACAATGACATTGAATATATTTTTGTGTAGCTACGAGAAAATCACACTAAAAGTTCTTAATACCTTAACAAAAATCATTGATGAGATTCAAGATGACATCAATTTAACAAAAAAACTATTAACACTTTATTCATTTATTTTTTATGTTTATTTTTTTATTTTTATATATGCAATATGAGCGTCAAACAGAAAATCATAAAAGACGATTAATTTGATATATTATACGTCAAAAATTGATCAAAAATGGAAAAATTATCAATTTAAAATTAAAAAAAAAGACAAATATAATAAATAATGCGTTACATTGATATAATATATATTTCACAGTTCTGATTGTACTAGATATTCCAATCCTGACTGTATTAGGAGTTAAATAAATATAAAATATTTATGATAACTATTTTAGATAATGATCAGGAAGAATCAAATTGTACCTCAGACTTGTAGAAGTTTGAATAAAGTTGGAGACTTAACGCTATAAATAAAACACCGTCTCTACACAATTGAGCACCAAATTTTCGGTCATCACAAGTCTTGCTGTCCAAGCAATTAGTGTATGTTCGGGATTTCGAATATACAAACAAGGTAAAAAAATTTCTTGCTATAGTTAGCTTAAATTTAATATAGTCTGATTTGTGTTCTCATTGATTTTTGAAATTCATCCTTCCTTTTTAGATTATATCGAAAAGCCGTAAATCTTACTCATCCCACAAACCAACACAAATCGCAGAGGAAAAAGGGGAAATTCGATACGAAAATGCACTCAGATTGGCCTGATCTTCCCTCAGAACTTTTGGCAGACATAGCAAAACGCCTTTCTTCAATCCACGATTATCTCTGTTTCCGTGGAGTTTGCAGTTCTTGGAGATCGGCCGCCACGTTCGACAACTTCGATAACGCACTTCCTAGAGTCCCCTGGCTCATGTACGTTACCGGAGAGAAAAAAGAAGAAGAAAAACATGTCGAAAGAGTTGCCAATTTCTTCGATCTAACCAACAACAAGACTTACAACATTACTACGAATTTCCCTCCGTCACACGACAAAAAAAGTTACGTATTGTCTTGTGGCGGATGGATCCTCTGTGTTTCGGAGGACACTGGTGGTGCGGTTAATCTGACTCACCCAGTGTGGCGCGTTAAACTCGACCTCCCTTGTTTGGATACTTTTCCTGAATACGCTCACAAAGATCGTATTCGTTTTATTACCAAGATGGTTTTGTCCTGTAGCCCCACGATCAAGGGCCATCTTGTGGTTATGGTGATTTGGGGGAAGAAAAATCAGTTGGGTTTTTCCAGGCCGGGAGACTCGTCCTGGAGTGTAACGGATACATGGGACGGGTCGTTTTCCGATATAATTTATCGCAATGGGAGGTTATACGCGGTGGACTTTAGGCGGAAGGTGGTGGAATGTGATATCGATGGACCAAATCCATCACAAATAGTGCAGGTTTTCAGTTTCCCATACCTTCCTGATCTTTACTACTCTGCTAGTACTGCTTTCTATTTGGTGGAAACATCCGGGGGATTGCTGATTGTTCGTCGCGGGATTTTTGACCGTAGAACCATATAGTTTGAGGTTTATGAAATTGACTTGAAGGATGGTAGTCATAAAAAGATTCATGGCTTGCCGAACATGGCCTTGTTCTTGGGTTGTAATTCGTCGTTGTGTGTTGAGCTCTCTGATTGGGATCGGAATGTGGTAAAGCCTAATTGCATATACTTCACAGGGCGAGGCAAGAATTCAGATAGAGGGTTATGTTGCTTGTCAGATATGAGTTTCGAGAGGTTACCTGGTGAGTTTTCGGGTCCTTTTCTTACTCCACCTACATGGGTGGTGCCTAGTTTTTGATTTGTTGGTGTTCCAATATTCTTCGGGATGAACATGTCGTGTTGGTGATAAACATGAGATGTGGATTGCTTAAAGTATTTACACGTGATGTGCATCCATATGAATGCAACATGAAGTGAAACACCAATTTGGAACAGGAAATCGGAAATCCTTTTTTTGGTCTATGATATCACTTGTTTTTCTCTTTTCGTCGCATTTATGCGATTTTTCATTGCTCTTATTGTAGCCTTTGGAATGTGGTTTTCACTTATTCATTGCTCTATATCATTTTTCTGTATATGGCTTTCTCTTCTCATTGTGTTGTGGGACAATTCCTATTTACACGTGCGACATGGTTTCTTGTTGGTCTTGTTTCCCATGGAATTCGGTTTTTACATTGTGAAAATCAATAACGTCAAATTTGGTAATTAGTGAAGTAATCTTGGAAATATACGATTAAAATTGGACCAACACTTATAGCCTCCTAGTTAGGGTGCAAATGAACTATGCCGCTCGTGAGCTATTTGGAGCTCGATTCGCAAAAAGCTCGTTCGAGTTTGTTTAATGAGGCTCGTTAAAATAAACGAACCAAACTCAAACTTAGAGATACTCGGTTCGTTAGCTCGTGAAACTGCTCATTAGTATGCTCGTATAAATTAAACTAATAATTTAACTTTAATTTTAATTTTTCATATTTTTACTTATGATAATAATATAAAAATCTTTCAATAAATTTATTTATTTGAAAAAAATTATAAGTTTAATAAATATGTTATGCGTTTTAGATATATATATATATATAATTTTATTTTTGTACTAAGTTGAAAAATAATTTAATTTATAATCAATATTCACTAAGGTCGTTTAGGCTCGATTAAGCTCGATAAAGTTTGTGAGCCATCAATATGTTCGATAAATTCGGGCTTGAGTTCGACTCGATAATGAACGAGCCAAACTCAACCACTCAAAAGCTCGACTCGGTTCGGTTAGATTGTAGCCATACTCCTAGTAATACTTGGGAATATGAATGCAATATTGCGAGAAAAGTAAAGTTGTTATAAGATCTTCGATAATAAGAAACGCGCAAAAATTATGGCCCAAATTTCATTCAAATGGTAATACATGAAATTTAATATTCGAACAAAATAGAACATAATTGTTCGAAATAATAATAATTTTGGAATGCTAATATAATTACATCAAAAAGACTTTTCAAATCTAACTAATTACAATAAGTAAATACTCAATTTGAAAACTCGGTTTCATCTGAGAATCTAATTGTCGTGTGACAATTGACTTATGAATTTTAATTAAACTACACCAAATTCAGGTTCCAATTTAACCGAATGTATATTCGTAATTGTTTTTTAATTAGTGGCCAAGTAAAATATAATCAAGAATTCAATTAATTTTGGAATCAAAATTGGAGAAAAATAATAAAAAAATTTGAATTAAATTTAATTTAAGTAAACTATATTTTTAAAAAATAAGCTCATTTCTCACCTATATATATGTCATTCAATTTCATTATTGAACTCATGCATTCAAAACGAACTTCAAACACAACAAACAAAAATAATATCTTTAAAACTAAGCTATAAGCAATCTAGATTAATGACTCCCATGATTACTCTAATTCGTGATTTGAACATGATCAAAACTCAATGGATGGTCAAGCTTCTTTTGATTCGGCTTTACAAAAAGCCGCATATAATGGCTGACAAAAACCAAATACAAAGCCTCGAATGTGTATTCCACGATATCGAGGTAATATATACATGTAATTAAATATTCATTTTATATTTCAATTTTTATTGATCTTATTACTTTTGTAGGGAGATCGAATCCAAGGGACTAAAGGCATTTTCGAATGATCGATTCAAAAAATAATTTGAAAGAAGGTTGTGTTTATGCTATTCGTGAATTTATTGTCACTAACTGCAGGCGAGATTCAAGGGTCCGTAAGGCGTTTTTCGAAATGATCGGTTCAATTTTTTTTTTAAAGAAGCGCAAAGTTTATGCAATTCATGAATTTATTGTCGTTAACTGCAGGCGGACAAGTACAAAGCTACCACAACAAAGCATAAAATATTTTTTCATGGAAGAACTAATGCTTTTGAAATGTTTGATAATTCATTCCCACGATTCATGTTTAATTTTAATAATTTCTCGGAATTGTCTAATGCTTGACAATCGTTGATGAGACATTGCTATTTGGTATGAATTTTTAATATTTCTAATTTTACTATAGACATGCAATTATTATATTATTTTATTTTTCATAAACTTATTTGTTAAAATTTTCATCTGCACATAACAAAGAATTCGGAGGAAAATAACTAGATTCATCGAGCTCACACAAGAAGATTTGAAGTAATTTTCATTAAAAATTCAAGCAAATGTTTAACATCTTAAAACTCAAATAAATATTTTCAAATTTTTATGTTACATGAATAATCGTGTAAGTTTTACACTATGGGATGATTATGTTGATTTGATTCTAAAGCATCTAGTGACCCAAAGTTTAGAGCCCATAGTGATTATACATTTATACTCCAAATGTGTCGGACCAAGGTTTACAGAGGTAATATTGAAAAATGTATATTATTAAAAAATGTAAAAAATAAATATAATTTTTTTCCTCCTTCGGTTGTTAAATTTTCTTTCCTTTTTTTCGGATGAGGTTAAGGTCACAAATTCCTTTTATTTCACAAAGATGATTGTTGATGCCAATTTTGAGGAAATAAATGAGTAAATAGATGTAGAATTTTTGGTTCAATTTTATTTTTTAATATAGGTAATCTATATATAATTATCTCGTATTATTGTAGGATTCCCAAACAAGCACTCAAACAAGGTCTATAAGCTACCGTCGACTCGCACTATAGTTGAGGATTTAGAATCAAAAATTCGTCATTCGAATATTGGATCAATTGTACACAAGAGGTTAGGAGAGGTTGCAAATTTGAAATTTATAATTTATTCTTTTATTATTCGTATATTTGTGTCTCGATATATTAATTTTTTAATATATTTTTAAATTATAGGTGGGAAGTTTCGAGTTTGTGCAAAGATTGTGTCTTTTAAAGGAGAGTGGTGGTGGTATCTTTCGTGCAATAAATGCTAAAGAAATTCAAGAAGCCGAGAACAATTATTCGCACAAGATCTACCTCCTAACACGTAACCTCGAGTTCTATCAACCAAGATTGAAAATACATAGCATAGCTAATGATTATGTGCTCCAGCTTTCCAATCGAGATTGTGCCAAATGTGACAATCATCATGAGACTGGAATGTTTAGGTACAAAATTTAGTTTCAAGCTATGGATGAGATCACCTGTGCGTCTCTTCTTTGTTCGACAGAGACCGTGAGGCTCTAATAGGAAAACCCCGATCTTGAGGAGGAGTGCATGGAGGTAACTTTTATTTGTTTAAAGTTTTTTTGTACTTTAGTTGATATTTTCTTTATTTTTAATCTATATTAATCAAATAAATTTTTGATATGTTTTGTTTATAAACCAAACACAGATGAAATTCTTGAAGAAATATGCTCCCTACCCGAGAAAAATATCTTGTTTAAAGTGCAAATCAAATCGGAGCGACTTGAAACTATACGGGAGCATTCACGATTGTCAAGCTAATAGATGATCCAACTTTAATTTCAAATATGGATGCTCTGTTTTTTAGAGTCGGGTAAATAGAAAAAAATGTCTTGTAGGTATTTTTAAATTATAGTACACTAAACTAAATATGTTTTTCTAGGAGTCGGATTACTCTTCAAAACATCAAGCGGATGATTCAACACGATTGAAGGTATTTAAATTTAAAATTATATTATAGTTTATAAATATATAGATAAGAAATTCATATTATAAGGTTCAAACATTAAGTTATTGTAGAAATTTTATTAATTCTATTTATTAATTTTTAATAGGATTATTCGTCAAGATGAGGTTAACACCACAAATAAAAGTGTCAAGTAAACAAGAAGAGGACTCGAATCTTCCTCGGTACTAAGCGTGTCTTACTCGAAGAATTCTCATCTTCAAGCACTTGCAAAAAGTTGAAGGGCATTATCAAAAAGGAGAACGAGAAAGATGAATAGAAATGTTGGAGGGATTATTTGATGTTAAAATAATAATTGATTTTTATTGCTTTGGTTTGAATTTTTAATTTTGTTTGGTTATAATATTTCGTTGAACAATCTTATCAGTTTACGTTTCAGTTTTTGCTGTTTAGTTAATGACATTAATTAATTAAAGTTTATATTTTTAAAAATCTTGCAATAATATTATGGATTAATACTTTTAAAGGATTACTTTTAAATTACTATCATGTTTGTCGAAAATAAACTTAATTAAATGTGTATTTTTATTGACAAAAAATATACAAACACATATGTACTTATAAAAAACATTCATCGAAATTGCACTTAATGAAGGCCTCAACACCATCAAGATTCCACTACAATACTCAAGGTGCAGGGTCAAGTGACTTTGTTAGCTAAGAGTCTTCATAAAACTTAATTTTGCAAGGAAAAAAACAATTACAAATACCAATAAGAATTCACACAACATGAAAATATTAAAAAAAAAAAAAAGGTCATACAAATCGTAACTGCAAATCTAAAATTAATTACACAATTATCAATGCAGTAAAATGAAAGGATTCATGATATCACCACAAGATAAAGAATGCCATGGCAATAAATTAACATCATATATGGCAAGAAAATATTATGTTTTGATTTATACTATATATGCATTTAATTTAAATGATAATAATAGATATTTAAATTCAGATACATATGGTAATAGAATAAAATTGCTTGTGTATCCAACACTGTGATTGATTTTCTGTCAAGAGATATATCTTTAACAAAAATAGTTTCAATTTTATGTTCAGTATACATATAGATGTCAGAATTCCTTTGTGTTCATTTTTTCGTTTCTGAAAATTTTCAAGTAGAACGCAAGAACACAACACGCAAGAACAAAACATGAGAACAATATCAAACATGCGACAGACGAAAGGACATAATGTTTTGGGCACTAAACGAAGAAGGGACGATAATACTTCATACGGTAGTATAATTCTTATTTTAAAAATGATATCTATTGTAGTAGAAGGGTTTGTGGTTTGAATATTACTTATCTGTATCTGATTTTTCTACTATGTTGCTGTTTCGTACTTTTAAATTTAAACATTACCTGAAACATAAAAATATAAAAAGTGAATTAGAAAAACTGTATGAAGCATCAAACAATGTACATGTGATTTCTACAAATTTTCTTTGACAACAGTAAAAAAAAAAAAACAGCTATCATCAAAAAATGGAAATCTGCTTAACATATCAATATGAAATATAAACAAATTCTTCATCAAACATTTCCTTTCGTCCTTCCACATCAAACAAAATATAGGCTCAATCATTTTAGCATGTTAGAAAACGTAATATCTGGCCATAAAATTAATAAGCATATTCAATTTTTCCAGCAAAACAGTCAGCAGTTATGAATTTATTCATTGCCAAATCAATTTTTATAAAAAAAACTAATAGTTCAAAACAGAATATAATGTTGAACAACAACAAATTCGAGAAATCGAAAAAAGGGAATTTGATGTTTGTTTGTAGGACTTGTCTTTTTTTTTCTCCCTTAAATCTTTTTTAATCTGTTAATGTGTTGAGTTCTTCGTTTCTCGGTTTAAAAAGGTCGGATCTATCCTGCAACAGAAAATAAAATATCAGAATCAAAAAATAAACATACAAATCATAAAAAATTTGAATAATAACATTTATTTAGTAGATCTATTAACTGAAATAAATAATATTTGAAAATTACAAAAAATAGATAGCATATGTCGTACTTATCTACTTTTACAATAAGATAAAATTTCCATCATTGAAAACCCGTGCAACTAATCTGCAGTTTATCAGAATAAGATAAATTTTCACTAAAATAGTTAACTATCCTAATAAACACCTTACTTACAAGTTTTGCAGAATATTTTACAATAAGAATAAATAAACAACTATCAAAACATTATTCAGATTTTAACAAAAAAATTGCAAAAAAAAATAAAATGAAATCAGATAAAAGATACATAAGGAAGGCTAACAAACACTTATCTTATTTTTGTATATCTGCACCTTGAGTGTTCAGATCTGAAATAAAGAACCAAAAACTCTAAATAAATTAAAATTTTGAACTTATCAAAAAATGAGCAAGTTTTTGTCGTCAAGACAGAAGATATGAAAATGATTAGGGAGTAAGATAAAATTGCTCACATATCCGAACCAAAAATTGATGGCAAAAATTAGGTATAGTAATCAGTAGAAAAAAACACTACTCTTAAAATAAATTTACAAATGATAATCTACAGTATATAAAAACGACATTAAATACACAATAATCATAAATCTCGAAATAAATAAAAAACAGGTCTATGAATTGACACATTTTTTTCGGCTATTTTTTTATGCTGTTAAAAGTCGTAAATGTTTTTCAGTATTTTCAACATATCAAAAAATGAACAGAGTAGATCTGTTTTTTTCAACACAAAATCTTAAATGGTTATAAAAATTTAGATTTCAAACTACTACAACCGTCAATCAGTTCAAAATTTTTCTGTTTTTGAAGATAATATTTGACAAGCTTTTCTTCTCCATCGCCATAAAATGGTGAGGAGATCAGAAAATGTCAAAAATCGAATTTTTTGAAAGATATGAAATCTGTAAAATATGTTATATTAATGGTTTTTGAAACATTGTGAGAAACCGTAAATATGTAGCGCCCCAATTTTGGAAAATGTAGTTTTGAGCTTAAGGAACGCTACATTAGTGTGTACCTAACTTTAAGTAACTTCCAACATGCCCAAAGCATTTCAAATCAACATCAAATAACCACGCTCACAAAGCGGGTTAGCCTAGTTCGCAAAATACAACGGAAGCATTATATAAGTAGATGAGTCACAACTCATCTCAACATCAAACAAAAGAAAGTTTATTTACTGAGACTTCATTTTATCAGTTCAAAGTTTAAGAAAGAGAGAAATAAGGACTTTGAGACTCCAAAAATATTTCATCATGCCCAAGTCTTCGTGTTGTGCCTCGCCTCAATCTGAAAATATAATGTGGGATGAGTGCTATGAAAATACACCGAGTGGGGTACAATTAAGCGACTACATAATTAATTACAACTAGCAGAGATGCATCATACGTAGCATTTGTATGCGAGCAGACCGTAACTTTGTAATATGTACGAGCTCATAATGTGAAGTAATCATCACCACAACACATAAATATGTAACATGTACGGTACAACCACAACATGAGATTTATGCAAAATATACTAATCATGATTAATTAAACAGTTAGCTTGCATTGAATAGCAATAGTACACGTTTAAGTGTAAAGATAACCCCACCTTGTGGATGTGCAAAATGATTGTGCATGATGCAAGTCCTAGTTCCCGTGCTCAATCTTGTCTCCTACACAAAATAGCATAATATGTCTCGAAGCCTGGAATAGAAATATAATAATATATAATAATTTAAATATGCTAGATAAACCTATCCTTAAAATTTGGGGGCATTTGGATGTGAAATGAAGAAAATAGGAGTGAAACGGAATAATAAAGATGTTCGGGTATCGTTTTCTTGAAGTTTGAAGATTGAGGGGCCATTTGGTGATTTTGAATAGACCTTACATATAAAGAGGGTATAACGAGACTATGGTTCAAATTTGAGGTCAATCGGAGTTCATTTGACCCCTTTTGGGCCGAAAAAACGAAAGTTAGGACTTAAGGAATTTTAATTAAAAAATTAGGGGTCAATTTGCGAACTCTAAGAGTTGAGTTGGGGCAAAATTATAAAAAGCTGAAAGTTAATATGGGAGGACTAAACTGAAATTTGGGAGGGGTCAAACTAAAGTTTTCAAAAATTACAAACAAGTCCAAAAGAATTTCAAATTCCTCTTGGCCTCTCCAATACTTCCATCTTTCACCCCTTCACATCCCACTTCCGTTTGCCACCGCCTCGACCCTCGACGCCACCCCGAACCAGTAGCTCTCGATGTCGGGGACCTTCCACCCATCCCCTAATCATTTCCGGCCGAAAAATACACACACGCACACACAACTCACGCACAAAGACACACACGCACAACTCACGCACGCGTCGGCGCTACGTGCGTCGCCGCCATGTACTACACCTCAATCCAACCCCGGACACCTCCTACATCGGACATGGTGGCCTCCGACAACGTGAACGGAGGGAGCAAAGAGCAAGTTGGGATATGGAAGAAAAATGGCAAAAATGAAAGAAGTTTCAAAAGATTTTCGACTTCAATTCACGGCGTAAACAAACTCGAATCCTGAAATTGATTGGTCGGTTTTGAAGCCCTTGAAGAGACAAATAAAAGGTATAAATTTCATCAATTTTGGACGGTGGATCGCCGAAATCGGCGGTCAAAGATGGCGACACCAAAGAACTCGGAATAGGGTTTTACGCAGGCGTCTTGGCAATTTGCCATCGATCTGAGGTCCGATCCGAGAATGGAGGGTGGCGTTAGAAATCTAATTCAATGGGATATCTAACGGTATAAGGTTTGTGAAAATCCAACGGTCGAATCTCCGTAAATCTAGAGTCAAAGATTTCGAATTTTCGGTTTTACCTACGATTTGCTTGCGTGAACGAGATTCAAATCGAAATTACGACTTTGGATTTTGAACGAGGCGACGAAAGGGTTCGAATAAGGTATGGTTTGTTAATTTTCACCGCCGGCAGCGGCCAACCAGCGGCTGACGGACGACCGGACAAACACCGGAAAAGTCAAGGATGAGAGGGGAATTCTTACGAGGATTAGAAAGTTTCCTATTTCGATTATTTCCAAATATGGAAATAGCTATATATAGTAGTATGGAATGGGCTATGAAATGAGTTTGGTGATTTGGGCTACAAATGATTTGAAATGAGGCTTAGTTGTATCGTAATTGAACTTGAAATAATTCAATTTTTGAATTGAAAATAATATGAAGCCCCATAATTAAAATTATAATTTTTCTACCCAAATTATATAATTTAAATAATAATCCTAATTAGCTATAAACCCCATAAATTACTAACATAATTCCTTAAAATTGCGAAAAATTTATCCTAAATTTTGAAATTCAAATTCTAATACCGGTATTACAAAATAATACGGTAGAAATGAGTTATATAGAAGATTATAAAAATCAGCATTTCGGTTAGAGAAAACCCTATGAACACGGGCGAAATGAGGGGAGAGAGACATCAAATTTTATAGAGAGACAGAAGAGAGATGGAGAGAAATGTGTTGGAAGAATAAGGGAAGGGTAGGTGAACGAAAGGGGGTGTATTGTTGCCCTAATATTTTGAAATTACATATATATCCTTTTCTCTTGTATCAAAGACAATCTATACCCTTCATTTTCAGTACACGTGTCCCCATCTTGCTCACCCTCACCATACACAAATATGTAGAAAGTTTTAATTAATTAATTATTTTAATTTTATTTGGGCTATTAATTATTAACTATTAATATATTATAATTATGATAATAATTATAAAAATAGATATTTAAATATATAAATAAATTTAAATATCTAGTACTATAAATTACAATTTATTTACAATGCGAAATTAAAATAAATAATTAGTTTATAAATATATTTAAATAGAAATATATAAATTACGAATTATTATATTTTATATATAGATATATTATTAAATATTTTAAATACAAATGAATTTTTTTTAGATATTTGTAATATAAATAAATCGAATCATTTTAAGTATACAAAATAATTTTGTAGAAAAATATAAAATATTTTAGTATAAAATTATAAAATAAAGTTTTAAAAATTGATATATTTCTCTACAATTTGAACGATTTAGTGTTAATATTATATAATTTTAAATTAAATAAAATATACAAATTGCTATCATTTTATATATTAGTGCCAAAACTATTATGATAGTTAGACCAAAAAAATATGTACTTAAAATACACAACATGCACATTGTTTATGGAAAGAATTATATAATTTCATTAATATATTTTTAAAAATTATATCTAATTTATTTAATTAACAGTCATATATATATATATATATTGATTCAAATATTTAATTTATAAATATCTAATTTTCGTATCTTACTCAATCTGCGACTTTACAGACAATGAAAGTGCAACTCCTCAATTGATTGCAAGATTTGAGTTGCACATCTCATTAAGAGGAAACATATATTCATTGTCGAGCACCCCACTCAGAGACACTATATGTGGTAATTTCATTATAAAATGTTTATAAAATTTTGAATAATACTACATCTCATGCTCAAGATAAAGTTTAATTGTGTTTGTTTTTTTAGGTAATCGTTATTTTGGTGGGTTATGGTTCACTTTTTTTTAACAGAAATTCACAAAATACCTCAAAGGTCTTTTCTAAAAGTATCTAAGACAATTGATTTATAAGGTTCATCGAGTAGAATTATCTATTCATTATCAAACACTCCGCTTAGTGACATCACAAACGGTATATTATTAATATTGATATATATCTTTTAATTCTTTTATAACTAAAAGATTCATATGTTAATATCTAATACGTGTATTTTACCAATTTTAAGATTTAGTTTGCAGCGTGGGACCACACTTTGGAAATAGAATCGATAAGCGTAATCGAATTAAACTTCAAACAACAGGTCATCTTCTAGGATGAATTCAAATGCGGAAACGATAATTGATCTCACAACTCGATGAACTTATCGTATCCAAAATACGGGAAAGATACTACACTATGCGAAATATTAATATTGATGTTGATCAAATTGAACTAAATGAGATAGTTACCTAGTTCGTAGGAGTGTCTGTATATGTTTAGATGTTATTTTGAATTTTAGATATGAAGGGACCACAACGTGTATTGTTTTTTTTTAATTAATATAACTTTGCATTTTCATGTATACTTTGTCCAAATGGTGTCACACTACAATAATATTGTATATGTAGTTACAAAATTTTGCATACTTACGCATACAATTATGTATATTTAAGTACTATGCCATATATTGTATATGTAGTTATTGAAATTTGTATAATTACGCAGAAGATTATGTATATTTAAATATTATGTCATGCATAGGAAGCAAAAACGATGTGTAGTTAAATCCATATAATGTATAATTATTTTTCGGATGTTGCATATTTATGCATAAGATTATGTATATTAAATATAATTTGCCTTTTCCGTTTGCCAATATAATATAATATGTGTAGTTATAGAATTTTGTATAATTACGTAGAAGATTATGTATATTTAAATATTATGCTATGTATTGGCCCGATGTTGCATACGAAGCAAAAACGATATATAGTTTAATTCATAAATTGCCCTAGTGGTTTCTTTGATGTATATTTAGCATCACATAATGTATATTTAGTTTGATGATGTTGTATATATTACACAAACATATAGTATCATATTATACGCGTCTGAGCCAGTGTATTAAAAAATACGTGTGTTGAACCCAACTCGGTTTGAAACTCTCTTGTGTGCCCCATGCTTTTGAATTTTGATGCTTTCGTCATGCTCATAATTTTCAGCGGGTTTTTAGAGTTTTTGAAGCTTTCTATTGCAAACCACGTATTGCACACGAATTTCACCGTTCTTGAATTTCTTTGTAATGCTCCTTCTAATGTTGAAGCAACTACATGTACCATAATTCTTGTAAAATTGTATTCCGGCCTCAAATGTATGGAAATGCATGTCGATGAGGAATTTTTCTTGGTCCACTTCTGGGATCCAATATTTAGTTGATCCTGGTGAGGTTTGGAGCCTCCGCCCAACGTAAACCATGTAAGCTCCGGTAGAAATACAAAATTTACATACTAAATATACAAATATGGAATACTATATATACGAACGTTAATGTAGGGTGCAAAATCGTAATTTCCACTATTTGTGTTCTAAGTACACATTTTAAGTGCATATTTTGTACATAATGATCGCTCTAAGCATACAATACATGCATTGTAATTATGCAAAATCGTATTGTAAACAAAGCGAACGTTAATACGTAGTATACATTAAATGTCATACATATTTTACATACTAAATACACAAATATAGAACACTATACACACGAGAACGTTAATAAGTATTACGTATACAATTTCTCATGTTTTACAATATTTTATTCTAACTATACACATCAACAACACTATACATCAATATCCTTATTCTAAATTATCATATTAGTAAAAAAATTATTATTGTTACATGAGAATATGTTATACATAATAAGTACTCTATATGTACAAAATACAAGTAGTAAATATACAAAAACAATGTTTGTTTTTAGTACAATGAGTGAAACTTGGGGAGGGGGCACACGCACCAGTATGGGATCGAACACGGTCATTCACCCTTACAACACATGTCTCAACCACTAGAGCACAAGGTTGATCCCATACAAAATCGTTGTTGTAAATACACATAATTTGCACATTTCGCTGCACGTAAAGTTTTTGATTGTTCAACATTATATGTGTTCGATCCAAACGTTTTTTGCAGGAATTGGTGGTAAGTGATTACCTTCATTCAAATGGATTGTGGAGTGAAAATTCTGATTTTGTGACATCGCAATCTTGATTTTGTTGATGTATATGATGATTTCTGTCTTTTCTATTGTTCGATGATTTGCAATTCGATAGCTTGGTTCCAATTTTGATGGTTCTGCTGGTATGAATGTAGAATTTCTTTTCTATTTTGCAGGTTTCAATTTCACGTGGTTATGGCATGAAGGGAGAAAGAAGGTAGATGTTGATAAGCGTGAATTTAGCTAGTGAATCAAAACAGATTTTCTCCCATTAATTATAGCTAGCAGTTATTTTTGGGTCATTCCTGCGATTCCATTTTTACCCCTGGCTAGTCCCCCTATTTTTTTAATGTTACAAAATCTTACTAGATCTTAGCCTTCCATTTATTTTGTTGGATGGTGTGGATGTAGTCTTATGTTCTTAACTATAGCCATGGTCTCACAGGATCTCCTCCCTATATATAGATAGATAGTAGGTCTCCTCGCCGGATCGTCTAATCCAATCCATTAGACGGATCCCAACCCCAACCCGACAACGACATTTATCACATTTTTTTTTACTTTATCTATCTAAAAATATTTGCATTCCATTCTATAATAATTATATTGCATCACAATGTTTTGCTCCATCATCTCATTTTTCGCGCCATCAACCTTCTTCTCTCCGCCAATTCATCAAATTATCTCTCTCTCTCTCTCTCTCTCTCTCTCTCTCTCTCTCTCTCTCATATGTAAAAAAAAAAAAAAATGAGATGGAGGCATAGTAGAAGAACATAAGAGGAAAACAAGACAAAACATGGAATTTTCAAGGATTAGCTATTGTTGCTACTTTGTAGAATCAAAAGCAATTGTATCTATCTTGTGGTTGGAAATCGCATTGCTTCCAGATTTTATAACCGTTAAATGTTAGTTTGTTTCAAAATAACCCAATGGACGTTTTTGCTGTGGGTCAAGCAACAGATGAATAAATTGACTCGTAGTTATCGAGTTCGTAGGTGCTGGTCCAAGAAGATAAACTCGTGCATCCTTTTGAATATATTTGTTTAGGTTGTGAAATTGTGTTGCCACTGTGTATTTTCATGTCATCCAAGTGTCTGTTGATTTGATTGAGCCAACTCAAGAATTTTAGGAGCTACTAATACTTTTTAGGAAACTACTAATATTTTTTAGGGGACTACTAATATTTAGCATTTCAGACTACTAATATTTTTCAAGAAAACTACTAATACTCTTTAGAGGACTACTTATACATTTCGGGAAAAACTAATAATTTTCAGGGGACTACTAAATATTTTTCAAGGGGGCTACTAAATACTTTTTGAGTGAGAACTAATACTTTTATGGGGAACGACTAATACTTTTAACAAGGAAAACTAATACGAAATTGCATAACCCATCAATTAAACATGTCGAGTTCGGGTCAAACTGTTATGACTCATTTAACCCGTCTAACCTGTTTGTGAATTTTAAAATAATTAAGTAAGTAATTAATTATAAGAAAAAACAAAAAAAAAGACATGTTCTTAAAACTTAAATTCTAATAACTCTTTAATTATGTTTGTTGCCCTCAAAATATGATGTGTATGTTATGTTATTTATGTAATTATGTTATTTCTTTTGAATATTGTGGATAGTAGATGATATTTTAGACAAAAACTCGTATGAGACGTGTAAGTCCAAGCGGCTACGATAATCTAGAGGGGGGTGAATAGATTATCTCCATCTTTTCGATTTCGCCCTCTTTTTCGAACAAAACAAGCCAAGACAATAATAAAGGTGCGGGAAGTAAACAACACACGTCGATTTACAGAGGTTCAACCCACCTAGGGCCTAATCCTCTATCATCCCAAAGATATCCTGGATGGATTTCAAAAAGAAAAAGATTTTATTAATTACCAAAATTAATACAACACCTTACAACATCACCTTGAATACCACCACACTCTTCTACAACATCACCTATGAGATTGCCACAATCTCTCTTGAAGATTACCACAATCTCCAGCGGCACCTTGTGAAGATTACCACAATCTTCAACCTTGAAGAATACCAAATTCTTCAACACCTCAATAAGAAGATCACCGCAATCTTATTATACCTATCACCTAGATCATCCAAGTGTGTTCTTACCACAAGACAACTCACAAGGGTATCTTGTGTTGAATGATAACCCAAAAATTCAAGATTACAACTCGATAATGAATGATATAAATTTGAGTGCAAATGTAATCAAGAAATAAGCCTAGACCTCAAGATGTGAAAGTGAAAGACCTTAGGCTATTACAACAAGAATATTAACAATGAAGAACAAATGTGTTTTCTTGAGTGTATCTTGTTGTGTTGTAGTATTCTCTCTTATTGTTGTGCTTCAAATCTTTCTCAATTTATAGGAGATGATTAATCATTGATAGACTCCTCTTGGGAACTGATTTCTACAAAAAGTTGCAATTAAAATCAAGATTATAGCTGTTAGAAACAATCCCACAATTTAGGAAAAAGTTGTATGATGCACAACGGTTAGAATTTTGTTTGTCAAACATTAGGGCGACCGGTTGCGCACAAATAGACGTTTGAAAATAAGAAAACATATTTACACAGCGGCGATCGACGACGGAGACCGACCGGTCGACCACCCTATGCCCAACCGGTCGACCATCTCGAAAAATGAGTTTAGAACGCTCGCTTTGAAAAAACACTCCCGGACATCGGTCGCCTATAAAGCCGACCGGTCGACTTGCCCGAGGGAGGGGGTCCGACCGGTCACCCTCACCATTTTCAGCAAAACTATGAAATTCTCTGTTTTGCACAACTTTCAGATACAGGTTGCCCTATAGGGCGACCGGTTGACCTCAAAACCGAGGAGTTGTCCAATTTTAGTCAAAAATGAACTTCAAGAAATACTCCAAAAAATAGTAAAAACATTTTAGACCGATCGGGAGTATTAGGACAACATTTAGAAACATTGTTTTGGTGTAAAAACACATTAACACAAAATCATTAAAAGTGTTGTCCAATTTTATCTAAAATAAAACTTGAAGAAATACTCCCGAAAATATTAAAACCATTTAGGAGTATTTGGACAACCTTTAAAACCATTGTTTTGGTACAAAAACAAAATCATCAAAATCATGATAAAACCATTTATCAAATAATCTCCCCTTTTTGATGATTACAAATCAAAATAATTTAACGATGTCGATTTTGAAAACAAAATAATTTTACCTATTAAAAAATAAACTATCCGTTTGAGCGACAACATTCCACGCAACATAAACACAAGGATGGGAGTATAGATTTTCAAAAATATTTTTGCAAAAGCTCCCCTATCAACATGCACAACAAGAGTAATATAGAAGCAATCCATCAACAATTAACCAAAAGTTAAAAGCTCAACTTTTACATAATGAGCTTTTGTATTAAGAGCTTATAGGCTCCCCTCACAACAAAACATCATTAGTCATGAATATGAGTCCATACTACAACAAATGGACTAAGTACAATCCACAACTTTATGGATTTTATAGCTTCTATCTCGAGTTTATTTTAGCTTCTTTGAGCTAATAAGCTTATAACCTTTTATCCCCTTTGGAATCATCAAAAAGAATGTTAGCACGATAAAAACATCATATATCCATATCAAAGTTCGCATTGTAACCGATTTATCGAGCTATTTGAACATTGAAGCTTATAGACCAAATAGGAGGGAAAAGTCGATCATACGATTTGTAGAAGCTTATGAAAGCTAATTTGATTTGCAAAACATGATCTCTATAAATATATAAGACATTTGAAAACGAGAGAATCATGTAGGTGATGAATTTTTCATTGAAACATTTTAATTTAACACTTGGCGGACGTCAAAGATTGAAAAAGATATATATAGCCTTTGTAAATGTAATCAAGCCAAAAATTTTCATCACCAAATCATACCAAACACAATACAATACACCATAATAAATAAGCTCATCACAATCATATGACATTTCCATAAAGAAAATTACAAGTAAGCCAAAAACTCAAGGGTTCAACCCAATTGAGCAAAAGGGAGTAAAATTCTTACCATTCAATCGGTAAAGATGAGCAAAGATGATGATAATCGAGCTATATTATGACCAATATATGAAATGTATGCAAGAAAACAAATTTTAAGTGAAATTTGTGTGCAATTGGCGAAGGGGACGAAAAATGGCCAAAATGAGCCAAAATGGCTAAGTCTGAAAAACAGAAGCAATTTTAACCAAAAATACACAAAGTGACGACGCCGAGCGGTGGTGGGCGACCGTCATCCCCAACCTAGCAGCCTTGGTTCGATTCTGTTTTGAAAATCCAAAATTTGATAAAAAAATGATTTTTTGCCCCTAAGTTTTAAAAACGTGCAAAATGCAAATGCAGACCTCATTCAATATACATTATGTCATAATCAAGCTCGAAATGAGGTAAAGGACTCGGCGGTAAATGATTAAAAACAATTGTCCGCGAGTTATCTTTGAGACGGAATTAAACACATCTCAAGTTTTTGTTAAAAACGCAACCCCTTAAAAAGATAGAATCTCAATATGTTTAGTTTGATTATAACGAACCATATGTTGAAAAATAATCATCACCGGATTTGTTATCCCGAAAAATATAAACGTTTTAAAATTTTTGATATACAAGCCAAAAGAAGAAGTGCCTTTCAAATATTTGAAAATTTCTTTTAACGGCACTTTAATGAGATTCGTTGGGATAGTTTTTTGAAATCGAGCATATAGACATAAATCATATGAAATGTCGAGTCTATGGGAATAATAAAAGCTAATGAACATACCTCGAATTTGTTTGTCACCCGATATGCCTTCCTCAACTTTTGTCAATCTTTACATTGGTAGCCATAGAGGTTGAGATGATTCTTCCTTCTTCAATGCTTAACTTCTTCAAAGGTACTTATGTATACTATGATTGTGAAATATGACCACCTTCTTGACATTGTTTAACTTGAAGTCCAAGGAAGAAATTGAGCTCCCCCAACATGCTCATCTCAAGTTCACCTAACATCAACTTAGAACAATATCTTGCATAAAAATTCATTAGTGACACCAAATCAACTCAAATATGTACTATAAGCAATCTTTCCCTTTTTCAAAAACAAGGAGAGCAGTATCAACTTTACCTCTTATAAAATCATTTTGCAAAAAAAAAGTTAAGTCTATCAAACCATACATGGGGTGCTTGTTTTAAACATAACAAGGCATTTTATAAAAATCATTTTGGCCTATAAAAATTTTCAAACCCCGGTTGTTTTACATAGACTTCTTCTTGAATAAAAACTGTTTAGAAAATTGGATTTAACATCCATTCGGTAAAGCTTGAAATTTTCTTAAAACAAGAATGGGAAAGTAGAATGCGAATAGCTTCTAAATGTGCTACGGGTGCAAATGTATCATCAAAATCAATACCTTCTTCTTGACAATACCATTGAGCTACTAACCTTGCCTTGGTCATTAAACTTGTTCCAAAATATCAAAAAATTTCTGCAAAATCTCAACAAGATATCTTTGCACAAGAACATAGTAATATCGAATGATAGATACAATAACAAGTAACACGTACTATGCTTTCAAACAAATCACCAAGAGTTCAATAAGACATGTAAGTTCAAATAAGCTTATAGAAAGCTATATAAGGTTTCTTTTGAAATTTGAAAAATCCGAGAGTATATAGTTGAGACCTCATTTAAAAGAAGCATTTGAACAAGAGTTTTGACAAGAATGAATATGAGCAATCAAATGCATAATTTTGAGAGGAGGATAAAAAATCAAATGTTTTTTCAAAACAAATATAATCCTTTACAAGTCTCGGATAAAACAAGCTTTATGGAATAATGCCTTTCAAAAATAGAAAAATCCTTTTTTTAATGGCACTTGTGTGAAATACTTTGAAATAACTTGAAAAGCAAGCTCATAAGCATATGGCAAATATATCGAGTCTAAGAGATGAATAACAATGGTGAGCGTACCTTGATAGTTTATGTCACTCTTGACAAATAATGAGTAGATAACCATTGATGGAGATATATAAATCCTACACAATTCTTAAACAAGATTTGCACAAAGCAACATGATACAAGTGTAGGATAAAAACAATATATGTCACAAGAATGCTTATGCCATAAAAAACATTTAAGTCTAAGCAAATGCATAAGAGTTTTAAAAACATAATGCAAGGTCTTCTTTTCAACGAATTTTTAAAAACACAAATATATATTGAAGACCTTAATTTTAAAAATAAATATTTGAAAATTCATTTTGAAAATATAGGCACAAATAAAGACATGCATAATAAGAAAATAAAATGCATATATAAATGGGAGATACGGTTTACCAATTACGCCATTTCCATGGGTTATGTCTTTCCGTTGTTGATGGTATCTTCCCTTTGAAAATCATCTTGTAGATGATGGCTTCTCCAATTGATCCATCTCCAAGGATTATGTCCTTCCCATTGTTGATAATGTCTTTCTCTTGAAATTCATTGTTTCACGCCCAAACGCGACCGATTTGATGATGATCAACCACTTAAAAAATAAACCCAACATCACTAGAAAAATGATACAACAATCCCAAGTGAAACAGAGTCTAAAGCAAATAAAATAAAATAACATAAGTACAAATTACAACTTAAAGTCTAGCGAGATCCAAATACATCCGACTTAATCACCTGAATAGGTTTACAGAGGCCGAAATTAAAGAGTAAAGAACACCATATCCAAATCTTAAATGTCAAGTCCTACGCCTCAAATTACAATCGAAGAGAGAAAAGAGTAGCAGGAT
The DNA here is from genome assembly GCA_016081115.2 of Rehmannia glutinosa. NCBI lineage: Eukaryota > Viridiplantae > Streptophyta > Magnoliopsida > Lamiales > Orobanchaceae > Rehmannia > Rehmannia glutinosa. Next base: position 7,948,897 of record CM071927.1, read on the forward strand.
AAAAGAGAGTCCAACATCCGCAGAAGCACATGAAATAAGTACAATCATCGAAAAATGGTACAAGTTCGACAAGCAAGGCGAGGGTCAACAATCTACTGTCGGGTCAACATCCTCAATATCGTCCCCATCTAAAGGTTAGAAAACATGAGGAATGAGACATAAATCTCGGTGGATGGGTGATCGTGTGCAAGTGTGGCGATATATATTTTGATGCAAGAAAACAATCAATATGAAAAATGGGTGATATATGATGCGTGATTTCACACACAACCCACAAGCGTCGTGAGAAATATATTTAAGTAATATACTTATACAATTTTAAGAAAATAGTTCGTGGTCACACAGTGCACTATGTGATTCAAGCAAGACAGAGGATTGCGTATGGATTTGTAGCGCCAATCCTATGCAAGACAAGTAGCGGTTCTGCATTTAATTTATAGCGCCAACCAATGCAAAACATGTAGTGGTTGCGTCATGCATTTGTAGCGCCAACCAAACGGGTCGATTAATTCCGAATGTGTGGATCGACAAAGAATTACTTCGTTCTTTCTTGTAGCTCCCGAGCAAGATGGTCCAAGACCCGCCACCTTATCGCTCTATAGCAAAGACAAAATCCACACCGAGCTAGCTAGGCTCGAATTTGTCATAATCATGATTATACCTCAAGTACTACGACCCACTTCCTTGACAAACTCCGTCCCTCGCCATGGATTAGGACGATGGGGCGGAGAGTGGAATAGTAGTCGAGCTACCGGTTCCACCCCTAACGTATCCATTCCGATTGTGAGCTCGATACACCAAGTTGACTCAGCAGAAATTAAATACAAGTTCGGGTAGTCAACCGGATAGTCGAGTATTATTGATTCAAAGCGATTGAAAAAAGTTTTCAAATTACGAGTGGCAATTATGGCGTTGGTGGAGTTATTTGGATGAAGATGATTATCGGGAGGATAAGCAATGTTCGATATCTTGAAAGATTAGGTGGAACATAAGTCCCGTTATAGATTCAAAATCACAAGACGAGAAAGTCGCCCCGCGATCGCGTATTGATCGGTCAAGACGATCCGATGAGTCAAAAGGTTTTAAGAAAATAAAATACTTTAAATAATTATTAAAAGTCAGAGGGTCCAGGGCTGTTTCTTTAAAAGAAAAATAATTGAGTTAGGTCCGTGTAGAAAGAAAATTTATAATTAGCCCTGTTTTGTAAAAAACCAATACTTTTGGGGTTAAAACTTAAATAAATAAAAGTCCCGACCTTGAAAAATTATGAGGTCAGTTCCTAAATTCTCTAAATTGTCCAGAGATTTAGGTTTTAAAAGTTTTGAGGTCGATTTTTTTATAAAATTCTCACATTGGCCCCCAAATTTGTTAAAATTGTCATTTTGGGTCCTAAGTTTAAAATAATTGGAAATCACAAACCGGAAGGGCTTTTAATGTGATTCCAGTTGTAAAATATCACTAAGGTTAGTGGGATATTGGGATAAAAGCAGTTTTAAAAGGAAATAAGTATAGGTCCCTTAATTTTTAAAGATCTCATTTTTGTCCCATTTTGAAATAATTGCCTTTAAGGCTTTTAGGGGTCCAATTGTTATGAAATTTGAACCTTGGGTCCCAATTATAATTATGTTATAGTTAAATTAGTATTTCCAGGTGCATGGACTGCATAAGTCCTGGAAATTTTATTTTGGTCCTCAATTTTAATCTTTTATGATTAGGTCCCTCAATTTTTATAAAATTACTTTCCAAGCTCTAAACATTTGGATTTTTTTAATACACTTAAAATATATTATTTTCAGTCCCTTAAGAGTTAAAATTCCAAATTTTTAAAATAGGGTCTGGTACAGTTCCGAAAATTGCAATATAACCCTTAAACTTCTAAAATTTTACAATCTAGTCCTTGGGCTTTTAAGGGTTGATTTTATTTATCTAAAAACTCTTAAAACTTTATTAAAATGTCCAAACATTATTTTAAAGCCTGAGAACAGTCCCAAAACTCGAAAATTATAGAGGGGTCCCTTAAGTTTTATTATCTTGCAATTAAGTCCACCAACTTTCCATTTTTGCATTTTAAGTCCAAAAATTGAAATTTAATCAATTATGCTCGACTTTTCCAGGTTATAAGTCATACAAAACATGGATTTCAAGAGTCATACATATACTAGTCCATTCACACAAGCATTCACCAAATATCACAATAAAGTGTACATGTATGCACCTATTTTTCAACAAATAATATTTTTGAGCCATACTTGAGAAATTTTCAACTTGATACAAGAAATTAACATGTAATACATAACATATATATCTCAAGTGCTCAACATCAAAATACTACATGCATTTTAAGTAAAAACACCTAGAAGTTGGAAAGATATTTCCACCCACCTTAAAAATGAACTTGTTGGTGAAAGATGAAATAAATCACTATTGAAGGAGAAGTGACTTAGGTCAGCCTCCTAGGTCAAGGAATACCAAAATAATGTAGGAGTTAGGAAATGAGGTTAAAAATTTAAGGAAAGAAGAAGGAGGTGAAGAAAATTGGTAAAACTACACTTACCTTGTGTAGTAGATGAAATTAGACTAGTAGAGGTCTCAAAATGGGTCTCCTTGCTCACTCTTAAAACAACTCTTAAGGTCAGCCCCTAAAAGTCCAAAAATGAAAATGGAGTATCAAAATTTTGGAAAATAGAAGAGAAGAAGAAAATGTACTAAAAATCCCATTTCTTACCTTATAGTCCAATTTCTTTCACAATTTTTTGAGGTCTAGTCAAGATGGTTCCAAGTCTCTATTATCTTCAAGTTGTCTTCTAAGTGTACCTCAAACCAAAAATCAAACTTAGGTTAAGAAGTGAAGAGGATGAGCTAGAAATATCAAAATGGATTGAAGAAGAAAATTCCTTACCTTGTAGTAGTGATAGTTTCGAAAATAAAGAAGTAAGAAGAGGTTTTTTTTTTTTTTTTTTGTTAAGTGTTTGAAGAAAGAAGAAAGTGTTTGAAGATATGAAGAAAGTATTCTTGAAGATATGAAGAAAGTGTGTTTAAAGATATGAAGAAGTGTTTGAAGATATGAAGAAGGTGTGTTTGAAGATATGAAGAAATGTTTGAAGATATGAAGAAGGTGTGTTTGAAGATATGAAGATTGTTTGAAGATATGAAAAATGTGTGTTTTGAAGATATGAAGATTGTTTGAAGATTTGAAGAAGAAGATGAACTTATGCTTAGAGAAAATGTTGGAGGATTTTTGGAGAGAAGTTGAAGAGAATATTTGTGTTGTGTTTTTGTTAAATGATGAGTTATGATAATAATTGGGGAAGTTAGGACATAAATTAATAGCTATGTTACTTTCTTAGGGACAATTGGCCAAAAGCTAGGTTTTAGGGGAATCATTTTGTTTTGTTTGACCAAGATATAGTGGGATTTGTAGAGAATCTTTTAAATTGTAGGCTTGCAAGATATAAAAAATTAGAAATGGGTATCAATTTATTTGTCCTATAATTAAGTAGTTGGGAGATACAAAATGATAAAAATAGTGGTAGAAGAAAAATTGAGTTAATTTCCCCATTTAAAGTGGTAATTTCGAAAATTAGGGGAAAAAGAAAAAAATATTTGGTTTCTTTTCTTTATAAAATTGAGGGAAAAAATTAAATGCATAAATATCCATAATTAAATATTTAGAAATTTAAAATAAAGATGTGAAATAACAAATGTGTATTCCAAAAATAAATTGGAAATTGGTTAGGATGAATTATAGAATAAGAAGAAATATTTGAATAAGGATTGGTATATACTCCTAAATTATCGGGATCTAATATTTCTAAAGTCGTAGTTAATCGACCAAGTATTAGTACTAGAGGAGAATATAAAATCATTACGCTCGAAAATAAGGAAGACATAATTGACATTGAATAAATAATTAAAAGTCGAGTCGCCTTTCATTAATAATAGGTTTGTGATACATAACCGAATAAATAATCACTACATAACACTCGTATCTCACGTTGTTAAAATTCGGGCCTCACACATTGTGGTGATGTCTTCTCCTTTGATCAAATGAGACGGTCATTTGATATCTTCTTGGCAAAAGATGAATTTTCCTTGATTCTGCACGTACCTAATATGACTTTGCTTTGTGATACCCTCAAGTGTTTGGGTCCTTTGGGATTAGCTTTGAGACTTTTAGGTCTCCAACAATAATTAGAACTATTTCTAGCCCGACAAGTATTTACCGTATGACCTTTTTACCACAATAAAAATAAGTAATAATTCGAGAAGCATAATGACCAACATGCATAGGGACTTGATTTCTTTTCACATGATTAACAACATTAGGCTTATGATCAAGTCTTTGTTTCAATTTATCACAACTATGAACATCAACAATATCGGTCATTTTATCGGTACTCAAGTTGAATTTTGATAACTCCTTTTTTCATGCAATTAATATCCTCAACAAGTGTACTATTTTCTTTTTCAAAATTTTTAGCCTTATCAAGAGTGGTTGGGTGAGCACATGATAGTGATTCATAAGAAGTAAATAAACTATCCTTATCATTTTTTAAGACATTGAATTCATTTTTCAAATTTTTGTATTTAACGGGCAAACTTTGGAATTCATTTTGAAGCTCATCACAATCATTTTGCAAATCACTATACTCATTTTGCAATTCATTGTCATAAAGTAGAAGGTTTAGAACTTACCTCGTTTTCTTCAAGCCCATAAGACACACGTTCATTTTCATCGTCGTAGGAAGTTGTAGGAAGCTCATCTCATGTTGTTGGGTTTGATGTTGTATCCAATTGAGAAGTAGATGCTTTTGAGTTGCTCCTTTCATTTGCATATACTTTTTCTAATTTTCTCCATACTTCATGTGCCGATTTAATTCCTACAAGATGATCATATTCCAAAATGGTAAGTGAACAATACAAAATATTAAGAGCTTTACCATTTAAAGAGATGATTTTCTTCTCTTCATCATTGAGCTTTTTGAAGCCTTTGGTGGTGTGAAGTGTATCTTTCATCGAATATATTCTTCATTGACGATCGTGTTCCAAATGTCGAACCCGCAACCTTGTAGATAACATTCCATTCTTTCTTTCCAAATTGTATAATTTTTGGAATCAAATAGTGGTGGCTTGGTGGTGGAGGCGCTAGGTAAGGTAGACTTCATTCGTAGTCTGTGACCGTTCCTCTTTACTCGCAATGTGGAACGAGCTTGCCAAAGAGTTTGGCTCGATACCACTTGTAAGTCCAAGCGGCTATGATAATCTAGAGGGGGTGAATAGATTATCTCCATCTTTTCGATTTTGCCCTTTTTTCGAACCAAACAAGCCAAGACAATAATAAAGGTGCGGGAAGTAAACAACACGCGTTGATTTATAGAGGGTTCAACCCACCTAGGACCTAATTCTCTACCACCCCAAAGATATCCGGGATGGATTTCAAAAAGAAATTTTTTTATTAATTACCAAAATTAATACAACACCTTACAACATCACCTTGAAGAGCACCACACTCTTCTACGACATCACCCATGAGATTACCACAATCTCTCTTGAAGATTACCACAATCTCCAACGACACCTTGTGAAGATTATCACAATCTTCAACCTTGAAGAATACCAAATTCTTCAACACCTCAATAAGAAGATCACCACAATCTTCTTACACCTATCACCTAGATCATCCAAGTGTGTTCTTACCACAAGAACACTCACAAGGATATCTTGTGTTGAGTGATTACCCAAAATTCAAGATTACAACTCGATAATGAATGATACAAATTTGAGTGCAAGTGTAATCAAGAAATAAGCCTAGACCTCAAGATGTGAAAGTGAAAGACCTTAGGCTATTACAACAAGCATATTAACAATGAAGAACAAATGTGTTTGCTTGAGTGTATCTTGTTGTGTTGTAGTATTCTCTCTTATTGTTGTGCTTCAAATCTTCCTCAATTTATAGGAGATGATTGATCATTGATAGGCTCCTCTTGGAACTGATTTCTACAAAGAAGTTGCAATTAAAATCAAGATTATAACTGTTAGAAATCAATCCCACAATTTAGGGAAAAGTTGTCTCACGACAACGGTTAGAATTTTCTCATCAAATATTAGAGGCGACGGCGTGCACAAATAGATGTTTGAAAATAAGAAAACATATTTACACAGGCGACCGGTCGACGGGGTATTATTGTTTTGGAAATATTGTTTTGGTGTAAAAACACATTAACACAATCATTAAAAGTGTTGTCCATTTTATCTAAAATAAAACTTGAAGAAATACTCCAAAAATATTAAAACCATTTTAAATCATTTAGGAGTATTTGGACAACCTTTAAAACCATTGTTTTGGTATAAAAACAAAATCATCAAAATCATGATAAAACCATTTATCAAACAGACGGTCTCACGAATTTTAATTTCATGAGACGGATCCTGAGTTGACCCATATTAGATAACTCATTTGAATTGGGATCTAACTTGCTTTGATTTGTAAAATGGGTTGGATCTATCTTATGAACTTAAATCCGTGAGACGGTCTCACAAGAGAAACATTCTATTTTTATTGATCGAACGCGGTGTGTTATAGTGATTGATTTTTTAAAAAAAAATATTTAGTTGAATTTATTATATGTAAATAAAAATAATTTTATTAAACGGTTTAAACGAGTCGAGTCCAGGTTGCGTGAAATAAATAGGTCGGGTTTTGTTGGAATTGGTTCTAATAAATTAGGTTTTGACCGATTTTGACCAATTATTTAAGTGGGGTCATCTATTCGATGTATGGAATAAATGAGATAAACGTCATATACACCGCGGGTAGATAATTTTAGCATTTTGAATTTTTCAAAACCAATGTTGGATGAATGAGAAATAAATGCATGAAGTTGACCACTAAAATGTTTTTATATATGGAATATAAAAGGGTGGGAATATATTGAAGTATACATGACTCAAATAAAAATCCACCCAACTCGATAAATAAAATATACAAAGATAAACAAAATATACATAGTAAATTGTCCATTAAATAACACTACAATTTGTTCCCAATCCAGAACTTTTTGGCTTCTTCCATATATAGCCCTATCATTTTGCTCGGATGCGGATCCTTCGCCCTCTTCCCCCACCCATCATCAACCCTACTCTCCGCAACCTTTTTTCCCTTAGTTTTGACCATTTAATTGATAAGACTTTGATAAACAAACCTACAAAAATATAGAACCAATTTTTTATACAAAAATACAATATGCAATATGTATACTAATTACACAATAAATCACAACTAAGTAAACAATGCTACATAACTAATTATGCATACATATGTACACTAAGTATACACAGACATAGCTAAATATACATTATTACAGAACTAAATATACATTATTATACAGCTAAGTATACATTATTATAGAGCCAAATATACATTATCACACAACTAAAAAATACATTATTATACAACTAAATATGCATTATCACACAATTAAATATACATTGTTATACAACTAAATATACATTATCACATAACTAAGTATATATTATTATATACTAAATATACATTATCACACAACTACATATACAATATTACATAACTAAATATATATTATTATATAATGATGTATACAAAAATATAGCAACCCTAAATATACAAAGAATAACAACCAATGCACATTGTGTACAAAATATTAACCCTAAATACACACAATACATACTCTAAAACTAAATTTACGAACTCTAACACATCATAAACCTGTTCCAGGAATCTCATAATACAAAGGTGCATATAACACACATGTAAAAGAAACATAGACGTTGGGGATAAACTCCAGAAAACAAACGAGAAATCAAAAGAAGAAGAACTATAAAAATTGGTGGTTACAAAAGAGATAGCACACAACATGTGAACAAAATTCAACAAGAAAAAACGACAATAAAAAATCCCTAGAACCTTAGCAGCGAAGAAGCACAAAAATTAAATCAAACACACTCATCGAAATTTTAAACCCGAATGCTGAGAAATTCGAATCTTAGCGAAAACACACAAAAAATGCACCTGTTGCGGAGAATTAAATTCGCACAGTGAGTTGAAGTTGCAGAGATCGTGGGGGAATCGTGGTTTCATGAGAGAAGAGAGAAGAGTCAATTTTGATTTTTAAAAAAAAACTGAAGTAATAATCGTGGGATAGAGATAATGCCGATTTTGGTTACCAAAATCAAAACAAGTATAATTGCGAAAATATCACCGGTCTTTAAAAACGAAATTACCCTATTGTCCATGATTGATGAGTTAATGCTTTAAATTAGAGTGAAATCGGACCATTGATTATTAAATCAAATGGTCTAGATGTGATTTTATGTTTTCACCTAAGGGCTAGCCCGAAGGTTAACCGGGCTAGCCCGCTGTTTTTATTTTTTTAAAAATAAATATATCTACTTTTATTACCTATTACTATTAAATTTATTTGTCAAATTCACATCTCCTCGTCTCTAAGTTTAACTTTATTAAACAAGCTATATTTCTTGACAAACTTCTTTTTTATTTATTACTTAATTTAGTTTTTTGATTTTTATTCTGAATAAGAAAATGTCACGTAGTTTTATTAGATTATTTAGGATATAACTTATATTTCTAATGGTGTTAAATCTAATTTTATAATTTTATTAATGCAATGTAATTATAAACTATGAATGACTTTTTTTTTTCTTTTTTGTAATGAATGGATTAACTTTAAATGTTAAAATTAAATATTATATATGCTCAAGTTTAAAATTTTAGATTTAGATATGTTATTTTGAAATTTTAACTTATAGTCATATGAGTTAATTACGTAACTTTAATTATTATTATTTTGTTTTCAAAATTTAGATCATAAAATATTTAATTTTATAAGTTTGTTAATGCAATGTAATTAGAAACTTTGCATGAATTTTATTTATGATGAATATTTTAACTTAAAATATTAAACTTAAATGTTATATATATTCGAGTTTAAAATTTTAGATTTAAATATAAAATTTTAATTTTTTGACTTATAGCCCGATAGTGGCCCGTTTAGCCCGAAGTCCGCTAGGGTTAGGGTTAGGTTCCAATATTGCTAGCCCGTTTAAAACAAGCTCATTTAGCCCGAAGCCCGCTAGGGCTAGGGCCAACACGCTAACATCTCTAGGTAGAATGAATGAAGAAAGAAGAAAAAAAAGGAGTTTTGATTTTGTGTGAAAATAGGAATGCAAAAAAGCAGGAAGAAATTGAATGAAATTCCAAAAAAATTGGGGGGTTATGGGAAGTTACCAAAACTGTCGTGCGATTTTGCTAATAAAATGACAATTGTGCCCTTAAATGGGCAATGTTCAATATAAAAAATAAAAAATTTGAAAAAAACTTAGCCTTAGGATTAAAAATGAGTTAATGACTTAGATTTGTCCACACTTTGTCACATGGTAAGACCTTGCCACATATGATCCTGCACTCCATATATATATATATATATATATATATATATATATAGAGAGAGAGAGAGAGAGGGACAAGGGGACTAGGGGGCACTGCCCCCCGGGATTTTTTTAAAAAATAATGGTATATATGTAATTTTACTTTATATCTTTAATAAAAATAAAAATAAAAAGAAAAAAAGCCATTAGATTTGTATCACCTTAATACAGCCCGTCCCCATTCCCCAAATCCTAAATCCACCTTCACGGCCACCACTTCAAGCGGGGGAGAAACAAAACACAAAAGCCCTAATCCTTGGTGAAGAAAATTGCACCACAAGGTCAAGAGGGGGGTGGATTCAACTCAACCAATAGATTTGTATTGAGTCTAACTATTTTACCTTATTGTCATTAGATTTAAATTGAATGAGAATGAATTATATTTTGGGTTTATGTTATCAAAGTGTATATATATTAATTAATTTTTAGGGCTTGATGTTTATTCTCTATTATTTAATTTCTTTGTTGTATCATTGATTATTATATGAATTATTAGGACAAACTTTTAGTAATTTATTATATTTGTGGTTCATGTATAATTGTTTGCTTAAGATATATTAATTTTTAATTTTTTCCCGAATTTTCTTAGATAATGGAACAATTCTTTAAAAGAGTACCACCTATTATCGAGGAATCATCATCATCGCCAATGCACTGCAATTGTTCAACCTCAAGCACCAACAAGTCAAGATAAAGTATTATCAAGTCAAGATGCTCTTGAGGTTAATTTGAAAAATCTTCCAAGTGATCCTGGACTACGACCTAACATAATGAGCTATCCATCTGACTTAATTGAACAAAGCGTAGAGCTTATTTATTAAAAGGCCCATGTCACCCACGTGAACATAATTTTCCTCAAAAAAAAGATGGGAATCGAAAACGTAAATTTGTTATATCATGGTTTGATAAATTCAAGGATTGCTTAGAGTATATCATTACAAAAGATGCAGCATATTGCTTATATTGTTATCTTTTTTCTACGGGGCGTAGTGAAAGAGGTCATGATGTTTTTGTATCTGAAGGATTTAATGCTTGGCGTAAGAAATAAAGATTGAGAGATCATGTTGGAGACCACAACAATGATCATAATAAATGTAGATTAACTTGTCAGGATTTGATGAATCAAGCTCAACATATTGAAGTGTCTTTATCTAAAATATCAAAACAATCGAAGATTGATTATCGTTGCAAATTAAATGCATCGAGTTGTTTGCTTGCGCCCATCTCATTATGCAAGGATTATCATTTCGAGGAAATGACGAGTCAAAAGGGTCCTTAAATGAATGAAATTTTATTGAACTTTTGAAAGTTATTGCTTCATGTAATGAGGAAATCAATAATATTGTATTGAATAATACTCCGAAAATCATAAACTCGTATCCTCCGATATTCAAAAAGATATTATAAATGCAAATGCAATTGAGACTACAAATGCTATTATTGAGGATCTTGAAAATGACTTTTTCTCTATTTTAGTTGATGAGTGTCGGGATGTATCGGTCAAAGAGCAAATGGGGGTTTTTATACGTTATATGAATAAAAGGTCTTGTACATGTTAGTGATACAACCGCAACATCACTTGAGAAATGTATTCATTCTTTTTCTCTACTCCTATGGACTTGAGCATTAATAGTTTGAGAGGTCAAGGTTATGATGGAGCCATCAATATGAGAGGTGAATTCAATGGATTAAAAAGTCGATACTAAAGAAAAATCCTACTACTTACTATGTCCATTATTTTGCTCATTAACTTGACACATTTATTTGCGTCATTGTTGATGTTCTTGAATATGTTTGGGAGAATGGTAATGATGATACACAAAGAGCGAAGCCATTGATTTGCTAGAGATTGTGAATCGATTTGAGTTTGTATTTGTTTTACATCTCATGAGAAAAATTTTGGGAATCATACATGAATTGTCTCGGGTTCTACAAAAAAAGGATCAAGATATTGTTAATGCAATGAGTCTTGTTAAAATATCAAAAACTTCGTTTGCAAGCAATAAGAGATGGTGGTTGGGAGGATTTATTAGTTGAAGTTTCCAAGTTTTGTAACAAATATGAGATAATTGTCTTTGAATATGGAAGATGTATATGCACTTCGAGGAAGATCAAGACATAGAGTTGAAAGGATGATTAATATTCATCATTATCGAGTTGAGCTATTTTATTCTCGTGATTGACTTGCAAGCTCGGGAACTAAATCATCATTTTGATGAAGTGAACATAGAATTGCTTTTATCTATGACATGTTTTGATCCAAATGATTCATTTTCTTCATTTGACAAAGAGAAGCTACTTAACCTTGCAAAATTTTATCCAAATGAATTTTCCTCGAGTTTTTCTATTTGACAAAGAGAAGCTACTTAACCTTGAAAACTTTATATTTTTTATGTTCGTTTAGATGAAAGCTTCTCTAAAGTAGCATGTATAGGAGGGCTTGCTCACATGCAAGATGGTTGCTACAAGAAAACATGTAGTTTTTCTATTGGTTTATTTGTTGGTTAAGTTGTCATTGATCTTACCAGTTGCCACTGCCAAGGTGGAAAGAGCATTTTCGACAATGAATATCATCAAGAGTTCACTACGCAATCGAATGGGAGATGGGCTCTTGAATGATTGCTTGGTAACATACATTGAAAAGGATATCTTTGAAATATTAGCAATGAAGCTATTATGCAATGATTTCAGAATATGAAGAATAGTAAAGAAATGTTATGATATATTAATGCACTTATATTATGTTATTTATTTTTTAATATTAAAATTTAATTGAATTTATACATTGACTTTATCAAAATTAGCGATTATTTATATATTTTATTTTTATACAAATGTTAGTTGGGCTCCCTACCTAGAATTTTTGGCTTCGTCACTATATATATATATATATATATAGACACTTGTTAATTTCAAAAATATCGATATTTTATAGTTATGTTGTACTAGATATTCCACAATTCTATTTATATTAGGAGTTAAATAGAAATAAAATATTATAACAATTATATTAGATAATGATCAAGAAGAATCAAATTGTAGTAGAAGTTTGAATAAAGTTGGAGACTGAACGCTATAAATAAAACAACCGTCTCTACACAATTGAGCACCAAATTTTCGGTCATCACAATTCACAAGTCTTAGGGCAGCCGATTTTTTTTGCTGTCCAAGTAATTAGTGTATTGTTCGGGATTTCGAAGTTACAAACAAGGAAGAATAAATAGGTTATTTAATTTTCTTGATATAGTTAGCTTAAATTTAATATCGTATGATTTGTGTTCTTATATTAATGTATATTGTGTTTTACTGATTATCGAAAAGCATCAAATTTTACTCATCCACAAACCAAATTCCCAACACAATGTCATTCAACGAGAGGAAAAGAGGAAATTCGATATGAAAACGCACTCAGACTGGCGGGATCTTCCTTCAGAACTTTTGGCGGACATAGCAAAACGTCTTTCTTCAATCCACGATTATCTCTCTTTCCGCAGAGTTTGCAGTTATTGGCGATCGGCCGCCACGTTCGACAACTTCGATAACGCACTTTCTAGAGTCCCCTGGCTCATGTACGTTACCGGAGAAGAAAAGAAAGAAGAGAAAAACGTCGAAAGAGTTGTTAGCTTCTTTGATCTATCCAACAACAACACTTACAACATTACTACCAATTTCCCCGAAAAAAGTTACTTATTGTCCTGTGGCGGATGGATCCTCTGTGTTTCGGAGGACACTGGTGGTGGTGAGGTCAATCTGACACACCCGGTGTGGCGCGTTAAAATTGATCTCCCCTGTTTGGATACTTTTCCTGATTACAGTCATGAGGATGGTATTCATTTTATTAGCAAGATGGTTTTGTCTGGTAGCCCAACGATGAAGGGCGATCTTGTGGTTATGGTGATCTGGGGTAAGAACAATCAGTTGGGTTTTTCCAGGCCCGGAGACTCGTCTTGGAGTGTAACGGATACATGGGACGGGTCGTTTTCCGATATTATTTATCGCAAGGGGAGGTTATACGCGGTGGATTTTAGCGGAAGGATTGTGGAATGTGATATCCATGGACCAAATCCATCCCAAATAGTGAAGGTTTTCAGTTTCCCAAACTTTGATGCCTCTTTTGATGCGATCTGTTATTTGTTGGGGTCGTCGTCCGGGGAATTGCTGATTGTTTGTCACCGGATATTTGGCCGTAAAACCTTATGGTTTGAGGTATTTGAAATTGATTTGAAGGATGGTAGTCATAAAGAGATTCACGGCCTGCCAAACAAGGCTTTGTTCTTGGGTTGTAATTCGTCGTTGTGTGTTGAGGTCTGTGATTGGGATCGGAATGCAGTAAAGCCTAATTGCATATACTTCACAGGGCGAGGCAAGGATTCAGATAGGGGGGTATGTTGCTTGTTAGATATTATGAGTTTGGAGGGGTTGCCTGGTGAATTTTCGGGTTCTTTTCTTACTCCACCTACATGGGTTGTGCCTAGTTTTTGATTCGATGACTTGACAGAGTTTAGCATTAAGACTAAAGTATTAATCAAACTCGATCTTTTCCCAGTATTTTCTATGTATTTCTGGGAATTTTAACAGTTCTTTAAATTAATCATGACTAATATTTGACTAGAAAAAGTCTGCTTATATCATCAGCGATGAAGATGAAATATGAGTATGGCAGTTTTTTTTGTATGATCACTTATTTTTCTCTCTAGGCTTTGCTCTTTTCGTTGCATGTATGGATTCCTACCATTAGTCAAGCGCGTCGGTCGACTCAGACCTGAAAAAATTACAAAATTTAGGGTCCTAAATTTTTTGTATATCTTTTATATATAGACATATATAAAAAATAAGTACACTATTAAACAAATGTCTGTTGCAGCACCGCGATTAATGCTGCTGCTTAGAACTTTGCATTTCCAACAACCCGGGTTTGAATCCCTTAGTTGGAATTTTTTATTTTTTGTATTTTGTATTTTGTGGTTTAGATAAAAGAAAATTAGAAGGTCTCCACCAAGAATGAAAAGCCCATTTTTACTTTATGTTCCATTAATCATCCTGATGAACGGTACGTGTTAGTGAGATATTTTTACTTTATGTTCCATTAATCATCCCGATGATTGTTTAAGATATTTTTACTTTATGTTCCATTGATCGTGCATCGAGATTAATGGAACAAGTGGAACACCAATTTTGAACATGAAATCTAAACCCGTATTTTTTTCTTCCTATGATATCGCTTATTTTTCCGCCACGTTACCGATAGGCTTTGCTCTTTTAGTTGCATATATGCGATTTTCATTGCTCTTATTGTAGCCTTTGGAATGTGGTTTCACTTATTCATTACTCTATATCATTTTTCTGTATATAGCCTCCTAGTAATACTGGGAAATATAAATGCAATATTTAACGGCAAATTTGATGGTTAATTGTCGATTATTAACTTTAATGATTGATAAGTTTAGACTAGAAATGGTCCTAACCAATTTAATCAAGGGATAAGGACAAAAATATCAAGCATTCAAGAAAAAATTACACATTTATGCTTTCGGTCATTATTTTGGACATTTGTACGCTCCCGATTTTTTTTTCGTATATTTTTACGCTCCCGTCATTTTTTCCGATTTTTTACGTTGTTGTTTCATACTTTTATTATTGTTTCGAACATGTTTCATCAAATAAATTTCCGTGAAAAAACAATTTTTGCTCTAATTAAAAAGTAAATTACACTAAATCCCATGTACTATTTGTGTTTTTATGCTTTCGTTACACTTACCATATGAATAATTTTATCTCTAAAGTGTTGTTTTTCATAGAATAATGATGATTATATTAAACTCATTATGAAACCCGACAAAAAAATAATGATCGCTCAAATTACTACCTTGTTTCAATGAAATATAGTTGGGTATTCATAGCCGATTTTAGGTTGATATTAGCGACACATGTTTAAAGCAAATATGAAAGTAAAACTATCTAATAATGTTATAAAACGTAACAAATAATGTGGAAATTTAATTTCCTTAATTATTCTCATAATCTCATTAGCTTTCGAGCCAATTTTTAATCATGGTAAATTATATACTGTTTTCACGAGTCACACATCATAAGAATATGAAAATATTAGTTTGTGATGACGATAAAACAAAACCTAATAGACGAATAATGTTATTTACAAAAAAATATTCCAATAATTTATATTTGAAATACAATGATTTAACTTGATTTGTTTAAAGTTTGTATTGTACATTTTTATATTCATTAACATTGTAACTCTTATGGGATCAACATTGTGCTCCAGTGGTTGAGACCAATGTTTTTAAAATCGGACTGGACCGGTTTTCAACGGAACCGGTCTTGAGTCCATCGGTTATTTATCTAGGCCGAGTGGCTAAAAAACCGATGCCACCCGGTAAAAATCGGCCTAAAACCGGAAATCGGCGAACCGCTTTGAACTGTTTTTTTTTTTTTTTTTTGAGGATTAGATAAACTTTGTTTGTTTATTACAAAATTTGAAGGAAAAGATAAAAAAAATAGGTAATTGCATATTTTATGACTAGTAAATTACTAAATCTAGGACTCTAAAAAGTAGAAACACAATCCATAGAATTTAAAATTCCATAATAAGCCATCTATTCATTGACATTGTTAGCAATATCATGCAAAACTCAAAAAAAAATATTCCATTCACGTTTGGATTTCCACATTATTAATTTAGTTTTGCTTTCATTTGCATTGTTGGTTTTGTTACATTTGTACTTATATTTACTCCATACATGTAGGGGTGGGCAAATATATATATATATTATATATATATATAAAAATATTAGGTATTTGGATCAAATAGGAACCCTACCCAAAAAATCGAGTGAGTCCGACTTTTCACACCTAACCATAGATCAACACGGGTGTTGAATTTGGGTGGTCACCGAAAGCTTTTTAAGGCATTTTTTTTTGCAAAAATAAAAATAAAAAAAAAATACCTAATTTGGCACTTTAGAATCAACACGCACCACCACCACACTTTTGCGATTTTCAAAAAGAACTCATAAACAAAAAAAAAAATCAAAAATATTTTTCCCCCATTTAAGCACCACCAGCACCATACTTTATGCCTTTGACTTGCACCACCACCACACTTCCATTAAACCCCCATTATAACATGTGGTATATATTTTGCTTATATAGTATATGGAAACATGTGGGAGTATGGTTTTGTTCAAATCCCCGCTCCATCAAATTGTTTGTAGTTAATGTATTAAGGTGCATAATAGTGTATATCCCTGTTGCTTATCAAATTGCTCCCCAGGCATATTGCTTATGTAGTGAAGATTTAGTTGGGAACTTGTTTATGTAATTAATGCATCCGTGTGGGTTCGATTCGGTGAGAGATCGTTATTAGTAGATTATATAACATAATTGTTCTCTTTACCTGTAGTATGTGTTTGTTCTTCGTATGACTTGCTTATGTAGAATATATTCGCCGTGCATGATCGTGCACATCCGCGGTTTACCTAGTATATGATTGTTGAGGAGTAGTATGGATTTGTTGTCCTATGACTTACTTATGTAGTTAATGGTATATAAAAAAAAAAAAAAATTAAACCCCCATTATCTCATTACTTTTTATTTTTCTAATGAACCTCCATGTGAAAATCCCCACACATATATTTTTTGAAAAAAAAAAACTTGAAATTAATAATTAGAGAGATTCAAGAAGAAGGATGATGATTAAGGAAGATGAGTTTTTCTTGAGATTTGATGTAATTTATTGTGTGATCATAATGTGATGCGGAACCCGGAATATTCGGGTATTTTGTTTTAATACCCGCTATTTACCCTTTTCTAAATCGGGTATCAACATTTAAACCCGACATTTTTTTGTAAAAATATCGGAACCCGACCCGAAAAATCTAGATCGGGTCGGTTGGTGCCCAATGCCCGCCCCGAATGCCCACCCCTACTTACATGTGTGTGCAAATATATATATATATATATATATATATATATATATATATATTTGGGTCAACCAATTTTTTAAAACGGTTCAACTGGTCGAACTAGTGACCCAATGACCCAATTATTTATCCTGGTTCGATGTCCTACCCAATTTTAAAAACATTGGTTGAGGCGTGTGTTGAAGGGACGAATGATTGATTCAATTTCATAGAGTGCGTGTGTTCCCCAAATTTCCCTCCTTGTATTGATGCGATTACTAGTACTTACTAAAACAAAAAATGATTTGTTTCCTATGAGTAATTAAATTTTACTAAAAATTAAACTTCATCACCATCTCTCTACATAGCAGTAGTGCCTGCACACTCACTGTATGATTTTCTTTTTCCTGTCTTCTACTCCGCCATTGTCCCAATCCTCGTAAATTAGGGTTTTGATTTCTGATTCGGCATATGCTCCACTGAATAATTTGTCCCCAACATGTCTTCTCCAAACAAGAGCCCCAATTTGGAAACATACCCAGATTGGCGGGACCTTCCGACAGTACTATTGGCGGCCATTGCGAAACGCTTTACTTCAATCCATGAATATCTTCCCTTCCGTGGAGTTTGCAGTTCTTGGCGATCGGCCGCCACGTTCGACAACTTCGACAGGGCACTTCCTAGGGCTCCTTGGCTCATGTACGTTACTGAAGAAAAAGCAAAAAAGGAGATGAAATTGGAGAAGAGGAAGAAAAAAAGGAGATGCAATTGGAGAAGAAGAAGAAAAGAAAGGCGATGGAATTGAAGGTGATGTCAAGAGAGTTGCCAATTTCTTGGACATGTCCAATAACAAGACATACAAGATCATCGATTTCGCGTCAGCCGACGGAAAATTGTATTTGTCTTGGGGCGGATGGATCCTTTGTGTTTCGGAGGAAATTGGTGCTGTCAATTTGACCCACCCGGTTTGGCGCACTGTAATTGACCTCCCAGGTTTGGACACTTTTCCTGAATACATTCAAGAAAATGATGATCCTTTGGACACTTTACACGAATATACTCATGAAAATGATGAAAATGGTTCTCGTTACATTAGCAAGATGGTTTTGTCTGGTAGTCCCACAATCAAGTGTGATCTTGTGGTTATGGTGATTTGGGGTAAGAAACATCAGTTGGGTTTTTCCAGACCCGGAGACTCCTCTTGGAGTGTAATGGATACATGGGACGGCTCGTTTTCCGATATTCTTTATCACAGCCGGAGGTTATACGCCGTGGATTCTACCCGGAGGGTGGTGGAATGTGATATCCATGGACCAAATCCATCCCAAATACAACAAGTTTTCAGTTTGCCGAACGTTGATGATCGTTTAGCCTCTTTTGATAAGATCTGTTATTTGGTGGAGTCATTTGGGAAATTTCTGATTGCTCGTCGCCACTTTGCATACCGTAATACCTTATCGTTCGACATTGTTGAAATTGACTTGAAGGATGGTAGTCATAAGGAGATTCGCCACCTGTGGAACAAGTCCCTGTTCTTGGGTTTCAATGCCTCCTTATGCCTTCATCTCTCTGCTTGGAATGTGGTAAAACTAAAGCCTAATTGTATATACTTCACTGATCATTTTGGGCAATGCGTGGATTCGGATATGGGTGTATTTTGCGTGCAAAATATGAGAATGAGGGTTTACCCGGTGGATTTTCGTGTTCTTCTCTTACTCCACCTATATGGGTTGTGCCTAGTTTTTAATTCCAGAATTTCTCTACATTTCTGGGAATTTTCGCATTGCTCTGTAGTAGGAGTTCTTGAAACTGAAAGCTAACAAAAATCTTATTCTATATAGTTTTGATAACAGAAAATAGATTGTTTTTGTTGTAGAAATTGATCCCGGAAATCGGCTCTAGTAGTATAAACTGGTTGCACTTGACTAATATTTGGCTAGACGAATGTACTTGTGTTAATATACTATTTTTCAGTACTTTTTAACAGATGAAATATGGATATTGCTGTTTTTTGTCCATGATATATACGTTACGTTACCGATAGGCTGTGCTCTTTTTGTTGCATGTATGCGATTTTCATTGCTCTAGTAGTGTAAACTTGCACTTTACTAATATTTGGCTAGACAAATCTGCTTCTGTTAATATACTATTGTTTAGTACTTGAACAAATGAAATATTAGTATTGCTGTTTTTGCCCATACCATAAGGAAATGACAAGAGTTTTACGATGGCTGTCGACCTAACGCAACCTTTATCATCCTCCTTTATCCGGGCTTGGGACCGACAACATATAGACGGGTTGCCCCGTGTATATGCAGGCGGAGTTAAGGCCCGCAATGCTATGGAGCGAGAATGTTGGGCGACTAAATATGAACACGAACAAAAAATGAGGGTAGCGAGATGAGAATGTTAAGATGAATGTGCGGACACACTAGATTAGATAGAATAAGAAATGAACACATTAAAAACAAAGTGGGAGAGCACCAATAGATGAGAAAATTAGAGAAACACGATTAAGATGGTTTGTACATGTTTATAGGAGACCTTTAGATGCACCTGTACGACGCTTAGAAGGTAGAGAATCACTCACACAAATCAAAAGAGGCAGAGGTAGGCCTAAAAAGACTTGGAAAGAAGCTATTAAACAAGACATGTTATATCTAGAAATATATGAAAATATGGCTTATGACCGTAAATGAGTAGCACCAGGTTTGTTGTTGTTGTTGTTGTTGTTGTTGTTGTTTTTGTCCATGATATCTCTTATTTTTCTTCAGCCACGTTACGTTTCCGATAGGGTGTGCTCTTTTTGTTGCATGGATGCGATTTTTTTGCTCTTATTGTACCCTATGGGAATGGTTTCTCTTATTTTTGCAAACTAGTCCCTTGACGATCTTTCCCTCGTTCTGGGTGATTATGGCCGAGTACTGATGAATGGAATTTCTCTGTACCATTTTTTCTGTGTAGTTTTTGATCAGGGTGCCTCTTGATCTTGTAGATGGTTTCTGTTGTTGTTTTGTTTCCCATATGAATTTGATTTTCACATTATGTTGAAATTAAAAGCATTCTATTGAGGCTGTGTGTATTGTTTTAGCAGAGATTACATTTTAGTTGGAATCACATAAAACCTATTTACAGCAGAGGATGAAAAATATATGAGGTCAGGTAACTAGTATATTGAATAATCTTTTGAATTTAAACTTGTATATATGTTACAATCCCTCAATGTTTTTACAACAATAAGGCATTAAGGTGAGAAACTCCCAGCATAAATGTAGGCCTAAAAATCAAGATACTCATTAATAATCATTAAAAGCCAGATCAATACCAATCTTGAACAATTTTTCTGTTCAATAAGATGTAAAACTTCGGTTCGAGCTTGACTTGATTAAAAAAAGAATAAAATGTGAAAATAGCAAGCTACCCAAGCTCGTTCGTGTTCGGCTCGATTCGTCGAGATCGATTCAATTAATAATCAAACAAAGTACAAGCACACTTTTTAAAACTCGATTAAAATTGTTTTTACACCCCTACATATGTACCATAGTTTTTTTTTTTTTTTTTTTCTTTAGTTCAAAGGCAAGATTATTGGAATTTTGTTGATTGTTAATTGTTGATGCAGTATATGTTGGTCTCTCAGACTCTCAATTGTATAACTGAGTTGAATTGTTCACCGACTTATTGAAATAGGTAAACATTTGAGGCTTGGTTTTTAACCAACCTATGGCTTTGAAATTTGTTTTGTGGTTGTTCTGATGTATTTAGAGTTGTAGGATTTCGCTTTCAACTTTGTGTTAATTGTAATTCTTGTTTTACTTTTTACTTGGGTATTTATATTTATTCTCACCTTACCCAAAATAATAAAATCTTATTCAAATATATATAAATATCCCATTTGATATATCCTGCCAAAAGTTTTGGTCCTTTTGGATAACTTTGAAAAATTATTGAAGGCATGAGAATAATGAGTCATCAAGCCAAACTGTAAAACCCAAACTTTGCTCTAACTTTAAATTCGATAAAGAAAAAATATTCATGTAAGCATATCAGAATTTAAAATTCTATTAAATAGAAATTGAATATCAACAATTGGATTTATATATTTGAAATAGGATATTAAAAGCTGGAAGAAAAGAAACAATCTAAACTACTGAATTTTTTTTGGCCAACATCGTTCCTCGTTTGTAAATGTTTTACAAAATATTTTGGGATAATTTCAAAAGACCCCCTGAGATTTGTGCTAATTACAAAAAATCCCAGAGATATTTTAAAATTACAATAAGGTCCCTCAGATTTTATTATGTATATGTCTTAAACTTAAGAGGGTAATTATAATATTTCTGAAATATTAGAGGGTTTTTTGAAATTCTTTTTTCTTACGAAGGGATAAATGTCTTAAACCTTAAAGTAGATTTTCATTTACTATTATCTGACAAAAATAATTTCAAAATTAAAAAGGCAGGTTTCATTCACTCCCATAAAATTTTCAGACCGGCAGCCCCTCTGCCCGTGTATATAAACTGACCCGATTGTGGTCCGGGTTATTATAGCCCCGAAATTACTCAGTCTCATCATTCATCAATGGAGAAAGAAGAAACGATTAATGGCAGCTCAGAGGCGGTCGCCAATCATCATTTGACATGTCAACTGGACGGCGTTGGAGGGCCGGAAGATGCAAGCGCTGTAAACGGCAATGAATCGGGCGAACCGGAGCCTTCCGATCGTCGGAAGGAGATTCTTAAAGCTCTGGAAGCGGTGGAGAGAGATTCAGCTGCGATCGCCGAAAGTTTCTCCTCTCTCTTCGCTTCTCTCCGTTTTACACTCTCCCAGGTCGGTAATTTCTATGTTTTTTTTTTCTGTTAATTTTTCTCAGGTCAAAGTTGTTTGTGACTTCAGATGATGCTTCGTCTTTGTACCTCAGTTTTTTCTTTTATTTTTTCTTTCATTTTTGGTTTAAGTTACCAAATTCCTAGTTTCACACAGCATAATTACTAATACTTGAATTCTAGAGTTAAGTGTAAAATTTTGTTAAATGATCTGCATTTACTTTTTTCAGCTAATATCTGGAATTGTTTGTTAGGGTTATTGCATAGTATTTATTCTTGAAATCAATGAGCTCATGATATTATAGCGAGCTCATGATAGTTTTCTTGGTGATGAAATGAAGATCATCGTTGACTGTTGGATTGATGAATAGCTATTGATAATATGTACATTGTATTTAGGGGTGTAAACGAGTCGAGTCGAGCCGAACATAGTATTGTTCAAGCTTGTTTGAATTTTAATCGAGCTTCAAAAATTGTGTTTGAGCTTGGTTTGATTATTAATCGAGTCGAGCTCGAACGAGCTTTGGTCGAGCCGAACACGAATCGAGCTCGAGTAACTTGATTTTTTACAAATATTTTATTCTTTTTTACTAATTTAGTCAGTTTCGAGCCGAGTTTTACAACTTATCGAACGAGAACATGTGTTCAAGCTTGGTTCGTTATCTTAACGAACCGAGCTCAAACGAGCTTTTATCAATCAATCTCGAATCAAGTATCGAGTAGCTTGGTTCGTTTTCAACCCTAATTGTATTACAAATAAGATTTTAATTGTCTGTGGAGTTCATTTTAACTCATTGACTGGTTTGATAATGTTAAAATATATATGTTCAGTTTCAGTATTTATATTTAAATAGTCAATGTAAGTTGAATTAGACTTTGTTATTCTAAGAATTTGGTCTATCATGGCTTACTCGAAGTGAAATAGTTTTCATCTGATTTGGCTTTAAGTACACATCATGTTTTTGTGACAAAGTTGGTCGTTTTATCTAGTGGACTTGATTTAGATTGTCTTTTCCCCTCTCGTTTGTAATATCTGCTTCAGCTATACTAATTAGGATAACTTAATTTCTAGGCTACCAGCTCTACAGTTGATCACATGAACTGCTTCAATGATGCAGCCGGTCACCTTCAAGAATGTGGTAAATTAAGCTTTTTTTCCAGATGTAATTCTTGAAGAAAGAAATAAATGGTTTCTCTCATATTATGGTGTAAACTTATTTTCTTATTCTTCTTCTTTTTCCTTTATTCTTTTATTTTTCAATCCTTGGGGGAGTACTAAGCTTCTTTGGTAAAACGAAAATCGTCAGGGTTTTGATTAGGGCATTAATTTTCCATTTTTTCTCCTCCAGCCTTCATATCCATCCTCTTTAGGCAATAGATTTGTTGAGCCCTACTTAATCATAGTAGATATTCTATGTCTTGAAGGTCTTAATTGTAGATTTGAGGATTCCTGATTTTATCTTTGAAGTTTTCTGGCATCCATAGCCAAAATTATGGATCCTAAATTTGCTTATTTTGACTGTTATGTTGCAGTGCTTGATGCATCAACAAAGGGAAATCGATACATAAATTCTTGTCTGAGGTTTGAATCTTGTTCTGTTCTTTGTGATGCATCTCTTTTTCTAGTGTTTGAGGAAAGAGTTTACTGCTTTGGATGGAAGGGGGAAATGAGAGTTCCAAGATTCTTAAATTGGTTGCAGGAGTTGAATTCCATAAATAAAGAGATGCACTTTTAGTTTAAAGCTCGAGTGGGGCATTGGCATGTATGAATGAACTGCCAAAATGAACTATTCAGTTCACCAAAGTTAATTTGGAAATAGTAGTCCTCTTCTGTGACTTTGATGACATGACAAGGACACTGGTTTAGTGGTTTTTGATAGCTGACAATTTTGTGAGAAGTGTGCTATTTTATCTATAAGAAATTTATTGATTCATGACCAATTACCAATTCTATTGCAAAACCAGAAGGAAGATAATTGTTTGTCCATTTCTGGAGAAAGTAAAAATACAATTCTTTCCATCCTATATATGTTTGATACACTTTTCACTTTTGCGATAGATATATTTTCGTATAGCACTTTAAAACTTAGTGCTTTCTGAAGTTGAGATAGATCTAGTTATATCTTCTGAATTGCAGGTATATCTTCTAGAACAATTGTAGCCTGGGTTTTTCTGTGGTATTTGTTTAAATCACTTTCTGAGCTTAGGGTGAGCATAGCAGGCCAATGGTAATCTCGTTGCACTTATATATCCTCCTCTCTCGATATGTTCATTAGTTAT
The DNA here is from genome assembly GCA_016081115.2 of Rehmannia glutinosa. Lineage (NCBI taxonomy): Eukaryota > Viridiplantae > Streptophyta > Magnoliopsida > Lamiales > Orobanchaceae > Rehmannia > Rehmannia glutinosa. The sequence continues at coordinate 7,973,402 of CM071927.1, forward strand.
TTTTCTGGAAATTTCTTGTTGCAGATTAAATGAAGAAATGAAAGGGATGGATGCTCTTGCCACACAGCTGTATCCTTATCTATTCTTGCTGTCCAGTGCCTAAACTTGTCTGTGTAGGAATGTTGCATGCAATATCTCTGCATATTTTTACCTCTAGCTACGTTCTTCTTCCGCAGCTATTGTGAAAAAAAGAATCTATAAAGCTGCCTATGTTGCAGGCCTTCTCGCAGAATTATCCGACATTCTCGTGTTTTGAATTCTTGAACTGGAAACCTATTAGTAAACTGATGCAGTCTTGCTTCAGTAGTATATGGTCTATTTGTGCCCTCCATATTCATTCTTCCGGTTCTGCATGCAAAACCCATATTAACATTTACTATTTATTATTTTTAGAAATTGAGATGAACCCCCAAGTTCTTGTTTGCTTCCTTAATAAAGTATCAGAAAAATCCTCAGGAGACATGTTGATGCACTGGACTCCGTTGTGAATAGACTCGTTCGACTCCCTTGATGCTATGAAATTGAACTAATGACTTCTTATTGCAAATTGTTTCGGTGCTGAAGGGTGAAGTAACATCTGCTGTTGCTTACCTAGGAATTCAGTTATTGAAGTACAGATAGTAAGAAATTCATTGCCTAGCTGGTTCCACATATCTGTCTGTCGTATAAGTCCCCGTTGTTGCAGCTTATACGAATGTATAACTGAATCACACTTTGTGGTTTAAATTTTCCTTTGCTACATTCTTAGTGCATGCTTTATTCATAGGTATCTTTTTCTCGTGTTCAACTCAGGCAAATTCTTTTTGGTCTAAATTGTTGTAGAAGGGATGTTTTTGTTGGGTTCTTGTATAGAAATCTTGAGGAATTTCCATGTATGAATATCCAGGTGCAATGGAGATGCTTTCTGTGGCTAGACTGGCAAAACTGAGTAAGTACTCTGTTCAACTGCTATAATAAACTTGTTGAAGATGATAACATTGCGTTTATGAGTTTTGTATAACGGAGTGAAAATAGTTATCTCTTTACTGTGCAAAGACAAAAAGTTCCATTTTACAAAAAAGAAATATAGTGGTAAATATACAAAAAGAAGTGGAATATGCTTTATATAGGTCTCACGATATAAAAATAAAATGGATACTAAGGGTGCATTTAGTTAAAAATAATCTCAAATTTTAAATGATTTTAATGATTTTGGAGTACTCTTTATTAAATTAAACGTATAAATGCATAGACTTCCAAATATTCAGTTTCATAATATTTTTTTCAATTTAATTTTATGTGCTGTACCTATAAGTCATATGTAAATGATTATATCTGAATAATATGTTTTAAATTAATTGAGCACTTCAAAGTTTAAATATGTAATTAGATCAATTATTCACAATGAATAAAAATTTAAAGATATCAAACAAACTATGTAGATACTAGATATGTATGGTTCCCTAAATCCTAAGATGCACCTTCATTACTTCTATATTTTCAATAAATTCATTCTTGAACTTGTTATATCTTCGTTTCTAGAAAATAACATGTTAACATCGTATTTAATTATGCAAACCAGAATAATCCTAACATCCAGAAAATCACAACGTCACCAAAAATATTTGAAAAGTCATTATCTCAAAGATAAGAAGATAAACATATGTTCTAATAAATGTTGTACTTGATTGAAGTGAGATTGGGGCACTCTTGCCAATAATACAGATTACCTCCCTCAACTCTTCATTTGCATGAATCATCATTAATTCATGTCTTTCCTAGAACCGAAAAAAAGCTTCAAAATATTGCGATCCATTTAATTGGGACATTGAAACGTTACAAATTCTCCTAAGGACATGAAAATTGGAAAATCAAACAGAAGATTAATCATAGCTATAGTAATTGCACTCATTTATTTCCAGTGCAGTTCTTTATTCTTCACAAACCATATAAGTACTACCCTCGGTGTGAGGTTTCATCCATCATTACCAAGAAAACCACACACACTCTCACACTCTTACACAAACCAGTTTGATAAAGGCACAAACAAACACAGCCAAACATGGTTGGTAAGAATTCAAGAAATGTTTTCAAGAGCAAGGCTAGCGATTTGGGACAGAGTTTTGAGTATCGTTAACGTCGATGAACCAGTGCGCCCGATTGTGTCTTCTTACAACGACAGGATTCCTCCCCTCCTCGACGCAGTCGACAGGCTGCGCCACCTCAAGATCACGAAAGAAGGCATCCAACTGCCGACGATCGTGGTGGTCGGCGACCAATCGTCCGGAAAATCGGCGTGCTCGAATCCCTGGCCGGAATTAGCCTCCCGAGAGGCCAAGGTATTTGCACGAGGTCCCACTCATAATGAGGCTGCAAATCATCTCAGCCCGAGCCAGAGCTTTTCTTGGAGTATGATGGAAAAATTGTTCCAACTGATGAGGAAAATGTTGCTCATGCGATTGTTCTGGCCACTGATGAGATTGCGGGCCATGGAAAAGGAATTTGAATCATCCGTGGCGTTGATTGTGAATAAAAAAGCGTCCCGGTTTAACTATGGTCGATTTACCTGGAATTACTCGGGTTCGGTTCACGGCCAGCCTGAGGATATTTATGAGCAGATTTCTAAAATTATCATGGAGTTTATCACACCTGAAGAGAGTATAATCTTGAATGTTTTGTCAGCGAGTGTCGATTTCACGACGTGTGAGTCCATTAGGATGTCCCAGCAGGTGGACAAGACGGGCCAGAGGACTTTGGCTGTTGTAAAGCTGATAAAGCGCCGGAAGGCTTGCTCGAGAAAGTTACGTCGGATGATGTTAATATAGGGCTTGGTTATGTTTGTGTGAGGAATCGTATTGGGGGCGAGTAAATGCGAGCAAGTTCGGGCGAAGAGGTTAATCTTTTCGAGACTCATCATCTTCTTTCGAAGATAAGCAAGTTAATGGTGGGAATTCCTGTTTTGGCACAAAAAAGCTCGTGCAAATTCAAGCGACTCTTATCGTGAAATGTTTGCGGACATCGTTAGGAAGATTAACGACAAGTTGTCGCGAATATGGAGGAACTGAATAAGTTGCCTCGACATATGAGCTCGATTGCTGAGGCTATGACAGCATTTATGCATATTCTTGGATCAGCTAAAGAGTCTTTGAGGAAAATTCTGTTGCGCGGGAATTTGATGAGTATCCCGATGAAAAAGAGATGCATTGTACTGCACGGTTGGTGGAGATGCTGAATCGATATTCGGAAGAAATGCAGTCTAAATGTTCTGAAAATGACAAAAAAGCTACATTCTTGCTTGATGAGATAAGTGTTTTGGAGGAAACTAAAGCCATTGGGCTGCCAAATTTTCTTCCTAGAGCTGCTTTTCTTACACTGCTTCAGAAAAAGGTGAAAGGTATATCTTTCTCGCCCGTTTGAGTTTGTCGACAAGACATGGGGCTACATCAGCGTTGTTGTTTCCGTCTTGATGAAGCATTCGGATAACTATCCGCAACTCTTGTCATCCACAAGAAGGGCGGCTCAAAATCTGGTGGAGTTAAAGAAGAAGCAATCTGTCGATTGGGTTCTTGATATTGTTGAAATGGAGAAGATGACGGATTACACCTGTAATCCGGAATATGTGTCTTTGTGGAATAAACTCATGTCTCAACAAAACGCGTTCATGGAAATTCTGAACGACCACTCAAAGCCGACTGAAATGCATATCGATGGGTACGGAGATATTGATGTTGCTCATTTACGTAACAGGGCTGTTATCGTTCAAGAGGCGTTTGATCTGAAAATGAGGCTGACGGCTTATTGGAAGATCGTTTTAAGGAGATTGGTCGATTGTATGGCGTTGCATTTGCTGTTCAGTATTCAGAATTTGATCAACAAAGAGATGGAAGTTGTGATCATTAATGAGATAATAGGTCCTGAAGGAATGGCTTGGAGAGGATGTTGGAGGAGTCGCCTCGATTGCTGAGAAACGGAAGAGGCTGAATAATAGTATTAAGTTGCTTAAGGAGTCGAAGGATGTGGTTGCCAACATTATTGACAACATTGCTACTATTAGTTTGGGATAAGTGAATGTAGTCTAATTATCTTCAAGAAATGTTTTATGTTTTAAGTCTGTTTGTTTTTGTTTTGAGTACTTTGTGATTTGCATCTGATGAATATCATGTTGCATAAGTTGCTTTTGTCTTTACTATACAAGAATTTGCCTTTGGTTATAGCAGTTTGTCTTCAGCTTTTATGAGTAAGTTTTGTTGTTGTTAGTGATGGTCTGATTATGCAAATGTTAAAACAAGTGAAGATATATGTGTTACTGAGAGAAAATTAAGACATAATCTGAGGTTTATTCAGAGGAGAATTGAGATTAGCTTTCTTGTTATAAAAATCCAATCTTGGATTTTTGAGGTTGGCTGTGTGATTCTGGAAAAATAACAAGTACCCATTTTGCAGATATTGGTTGTGGTTTATAAACCTCTGCACATTTTTGTTAGGGATGATTACAAAAAACCTATGAGGTTTGGGCTAATTATAAAAAACCCGAGATGTCCCAAAATTATAAAAAAAAAATCTCAGATTTCATTATTTCTTAAATTTAAGGGATAACTATAATATTTTTATGACAGCTAGGGGAGTTTTAGATTGTTTTTTTCTTTTGAAGTTAGAAATATAATAATACGGAGGGTTTTTTGGGATTTTCAAAAACCTCTAGTTTTTTTTTTTAATAATTAGCCCAAATCTCTTTTGCTTATGTGGAAACACTAGATTCTTTGAAATGTTCATCCACTAAATTGGAATATAAGATCCCAATATTCTAATCACTAAACGGAAGAGATGGTCTTACATGAGATAGAGATCGTCTCATTGACTTAAGTTCATGATAAACAAGTGCTCCTTTTTGTCAAACTATATATACTTTTGAGATTTTAAAAGTATATTTATTTAATAATTTCTTTGTATAATAAGAACATGTGATAATCAATCACTATATTTAAAAGCGAGTCGTCGCATTGGTCATTACTTTTAAATAAATTATATCATTACTTAATAAATTATATTGAAAAAAAAATATTTCTAAGGGGACAATTAATACATTTTAGGTAGATTACTAATAATTTTGAGACAAAAATCAATACTTTTCATGAAGGCTACTCAAAATATTGTTCAAGAGAATTTCTAATGCTTTTTTTGATGTACTACTAACTTTTTCGATGTACCACTAATAAATTTAAGGAAAAACTAATATTTTTAACATTTTATTATTACAAAAATATCACCGATGCATGAAATTATAAAAAAAAAAAAAACTCAAGCCGATTGGATCCGTCTAACGTAAAAGACCCCGTTAGGTTGTCTAACCCATTTTTTCAATATCTTTTAGTTACACATGCACTTTGCACACAATATATATATATATATATATATATATATATATGATTTGGTTCAAATGAGACCACCTTCCTAGGTGAGACAATATGGACTCATCTTACCCATTGATCTTAAAAAATGAAGGGATGTGATTAATTCAGTTTTTTTAATTATTTCCTAATTTTCGCTGATTTTAAGGGTAAGATTGTAATTTTGTAATTCAAATTAGTAGTCCCAGCGGATTTTATGGTTCAAATTAGTGGTCCCAGCGGATTTTATGGGCTGAAATTGATACTGCCGGATTTTGTGACGGAATTTAAGGAACCTGTTTTCTTTCCAAATATTTGTATTTTACAGCATAGTTAGGGTTCTTCTACTACATAATTAGACATCAAACAATGCATATTTAGTTATTTTGTTGGCACTATTTTACGAAAACAATACATAATTGAATATAACACACTGCATATGTAGTTATACTACTGCATAAATAGGTTCAATATAATGTATATTTAGTTATGAAAATGGGATGTTGCTTTTGGAAATTATAAAAATGGGATGTTACATAATGTACTGCATATTTAGTTATTCCACAATGCATAGATAGTTTCTAGATAATACATAGTTAGTTGATTTTGTTGCATAGTTTATGACGTCTTGCATAGTTGGATATCTTTGTACTACATATTAGTTTTTTTTTGCATAGATAGTTTTCGGATAATGCATATTTAGTTGAGTTTTGTTGCATATTTAGTTTTGAACTCACTTTGTTCGTTATTTTTCTCTGTAATATTGCACCGATTTTTCTTGTTTTTTTTTCGTAATTTTCATGAATATAATTTTCGAGTTCTACACATTTTCTTTATTTGCGTTAATGGAGGAATGAGAGAGAGAGAGAGAGAGAGAGAGAGAGAGAGAGACGTGAGATTGGGAAAAAAATGGGAGATGTATGAGAGAAAAGAGATTTGATTCCATTTTTGCAACTAACTTGTTATGTTATTTTACCCTACTACCCTTATATTGATTAAATTAATATTTTAATATATTTTTATCCATAAATCATACCCATTTGATTAATAGTGTGGGATGGTTGAGATTAGTCCATTGTGTCTCACCTGAGACATGGTCTCACTTGATCCTCCCATATATATATATATATATATATATATGATTTGGATTTGGTGAGTCCACATAAGTTATGTGAGTATGTAAGACCGAATCTGGAGCGTTGAATTATTTTTTAATCGGTCTTCAGTTTTTATCCTTTTTAATGATTAATTTATTGAAAAAATGACTTTTTGGTAAATCCAATTTTATATCAGTTATTAGGGAGGGAGTTATATTTGGTAGTAACTTTTCACATTCCTAGAATTAAGGGACCGATTTTCATCGTGATTCTCTTCCAAATCTTCTCTTTTGGAAAATTGAAAAAGTTCAAACTCTCTCAAACTCCATATCGGTCGAAATCCCTCTCTCTCTCTCTCTCTCTCTCCAAGAAACCCCACTCTCTCTATCTTCGAAACCCCATCTCTCGGTAGGAAGCTTTCTTCCAAATCCATCTCGACGACCACATTCGACCGGGTCATGCATGCGGCCTCCTTCTTCACCTATTGAAAAAAGTTTTTTTTCTTCTTCTTTGGATTTTTTTCAAGAATTTTTAGGTCAAGCCCTTTTGCACTAGCATATAACTATGTATGGATTTGTTTTTTATAATTTTTTTTATTCTCGTAGTTTTGAAAAACCTAAAACCCTAGAATAATTGTGATTTTTTTATTTTTACTATATTTTTGTTGGTTTTTAGGGTGTATTGTTGCATTTTTAGGATGTTGATATGTTCTTGATTTTAGTTTTGAGTTTGGATAAGTTCATCATTGGTAAAATTCTCTTTTTTGAGTTGGGGTAAATTGATGTGTTTTTATTTTTAGTTTTTGATGTAAGACGGTGAAAATTTGGGAAATAGGGTTTAAGGGTGTTGGTTGTGAAACTTTTTCCAAAATTTTCATTTTGGAGTGAAATTTTTTTAGGATATGTGATTGTTTGAGAAAAAAATGAAACATTTTCAAAGAAAATCTCACTTCTCTCCAAAATTAACTCATTTTTCACTTTCTCTCACATTTCCCAATACCCAATTATACTATTTATTTCTCTCTCATATCCTTATTTATATAAAGAATACCGATAATTTCTTTAATTTATCAATATTTTTATTATTTTTCTCTTAATCTTGTTAAGAAACGGTATAAAATGAGATCCACATTGCCTAATTTTGGATCAATTTTTTATTTTTGTTCAATTTTCATCTTGTTTGATAAATGGTTTTATCATGATTTTGACGATTTTATTTTTATACCAAAACAATGGTTTTAAAGGTTGTCCAAATACTCCTAAATGATTTAAAATGGTTTTAATATTTTCCGGAGTATTTCCTCAAGTTTATTTTTCGATAATATTGGACAACACTTTTAATGATTTTATGTCAATGGGTTTTTACATTGAAACTATGTTTCTAAATGTTGTCTATACTCCCGATTGGTCTAAAATGCTTTTACTATTTTTCGGAGTATTTATTGGAATTTATATCGGACAACACTTTTTGTGTTAATGTGTTATTTCATCTAAACTATATTTCTAATGTTGTCCTAAATACTCCCGATCGGTTTAAAATACTTTTACGAATTTTCGGAGTATTTCTTGAGGTTTATTTTAGACAAAAATCGGACAACATTTCATTTAGGAGTCGATCGTCGACGAAGAAAGCGACAAGTGCACGAACGAGTTTCTTGAAACAGAACTCGCGGAACTATCAAAATTGGTCGGGGTGACCGGTCAATATGTGGCGACCGGTAAGTCGCACCTCTAAGGCGACCCCTTTTTGGACCGGTCACCCGTGTAAAATTTCTTTGTGTTCTTTTTCTAATCTTATCGGTCTTGTGACCGCCGCCCTCTAGTTTGACAAAAATTCTAACCGTTGTGCGGCAATGACAACTTTTCCTAATTTGTGGGATTGATTTCTAACATGACTATAATTTTGATTTTAATTGCAATTTTTTGTAGATATCAGATTCCAAGAGAGCCTATCAAGTATCAATCATCTCCTATAAATAGAGGAAGATTTGAAGCACAACAATAAGAGAGAGCAACACAACACAACAAGATATACTCAAGCAAACACTTGGTCTTATATTGTCATTATGCTTGTTGTAATTTGCCTAGCTTATCACTTTCACATTCTTGAGGTGCAGGCTATTCTTGATTACACTTGCACTCGATTGTATAATTCATTATTGAGTTGTAATCTTGATTTTGGTCATCATTCAACACAAGATATCCTTGTGAGTGTTCTTTAATGGTAAGAACACACTTGGGTGATCTAGGTGTTAGGTGTGAGAAGATTGTGGTAATCTTCTTGTCGGGTGTTGAAGAGTGTGGTGCTCTTCAAGGTTGAAGATTGTGGTAATCTTCACAAGGTGCCGTTGGAGATTGTGGTAATCTTGAAGAGATTGTGGTAATCTCAAATGTGGTGTTGAAGAAGAGTGTGGTGCTCTTCAAGGTGTTGTTGTAAGTTGGTGTTGTATTAATTTTGGTAATTAATAAAATCTTTTTTTTTTTTGAAATCCATCCCGGATATCTTTGGGGTGGTAGAGGATTAGGCCACTAGGTGGGTTGAACCTCTATAAATCGGCGTGTGTTGTTTACTTTCCGCAGTTATTATTGTCTTTGAGCATTCGGTTTGAAAAAGAGGATAAAATCGAAAAGATGGAAATAATCTATTCACCCCCTCTCTAGATTATCGTAGCGCTTGGACTTACAAGTGGTATCGAGAGCCAAACTCTTTGGCAAGCTCGTTTCACATCGCGAGTGAAGAGGAACGATCGTCGGCTCGACAGAAGCTCATCTTACCGCACCTCCACCACCAAGCCACCACTATTTGATTCCAAAAATTTTATATATTGGAAAGAAAGAATGGAATGTTATTTACAAGGTTGCGGGTTCGATATTTGGATCATCGTTATAAATGGAGAATCCATTCCGATGAAAGACACACCACACACCTCCAAAGGCCTCAAAGAGATAAATGATGAAGAAAAAAATCATCTTCTTAAATGGTAAAGCTCTCAATATTTTATATTGTTCACTTACTAATTTGGAATATGAACATATTGTAGGAATTCGATCGGCTCATAGAGTATGGCAAAAATTAGAAGCCATTCATGAAGTATATACAAATGATAGGAGCAACTCAAAAGCATCTACTTCTCAAATGGATACAAGTTCAAATCTAACGGACAAGCCTTTTACAACTTCCAACTATGAAGTAGTCGAACAATGTTTATGGGCATCGAAGAAGAAAACGAGGTATGTCTTAAACCCTCTACTTCCTATGATATTGTTATTCAAAATGATTATAGTGATTTGCAAAATGATTTTGATGATCTTCAAAATGAATTCCAAAATTTGCTTGTTAAGTACAAAAATTTGAAAAAGGAATTCAATGTTTTGAAAAATGAAAAGGATAGTTTATTTACTTCCTATGAATCTCTATCATGTGCTCACACCACCACACTTGATAAGGTTAGAAACCTTGAAAAACAAAATAGTACTCTTGTTGAGGATATAAATTGCATGAAAAATGATCTATCAAAAACCAAACTCAGTACCAATAAATTGCCCAATGTTGTGAATGTTAATGGTTGTGATAGTTTGAATAGTGAACTTGATTATGAGCCTAATATTGTCAAACATATGAAAAAGAATCGAGTTCCTATGCATGTTAGTAATATTACTTGCTTTTATTGCGGTAAAAGGGTCATACGGTAAATACTTGTCGGGCTAGAAATAGTTCAAATTATCTTTGGAGACCTAAAAGTCTCAAGACTAATCCCAAAGGACCCAAGCACTTGAGGGTACCACAAATAATGTTATATTAGGTACCGTGAAATAATAATCAACGAAAATTCATACCGCCAAGAAAACATCAAATGACCATTTCATTTGATCAAAGGAGAAAACATTTTCAACAAAGTCATTTTCCAAGAAGAGAAATAATCAAAAATGGGATGAACAAAATCCTTGGAAATGGGAAAGACATCATCAACAAGATCATTTTTCAAGAGAAAGACACTTTCAAAAATGGGAAGGCCACAATGCTTGGAAATGGAGCAATTGGAGAAACCATCATCAACATGAAGATTTTCAAACGGAAGATATCATCAACAATGGGAACGACACAACCCATGAAAATAGCGAAATTGGTAAACCGTATCTCCTATTTAAATATGCATTTTATTTTTGCATGTTCTTATTTGTGTTTAAATTGCAAAATGAGTTTTAAAATTTATAAGGTGCTCAATAAATATTTGTGTTTTTAAAATCCTTTGAAAATGAGACCTTACATGTTGTTTTTAAACTCTTATGTATTTCTATAGCATTAGTATTTTTATTGTGATATCTTTTATTACTTGGCCTACACTTGTGCTATTATATCTTGTGCAAAATTTGTTTAAAGTATTGTGTAGGACTCATGTATATTCACAAATGACTATCTACATCATAATATGTCAAAAGTGACATAAACTATCGAGACGCTCATCATTGGTATTTATCTTATAGACTCGATATATTTTTGTCATATGCCTATGTGCTTATACAAGTGCCATTAAGAGGATGTTTTGATTTTTGAAAAGGCATTATTTGACATAGCTTGTTTTATCCAAGATTTGTAAAGGATTATATTTTGTTTTGATAAAACAATTGATCTACAAAGTTATGCATTTTATTGCACATATAAATGCCACTATTTTTGGATACTTATGTCAAACCTCTTGTTCATATGATTCTTGTAAATGAGGTCTCAACCATGTGCTCTCTTATTGTCTAATTTCAAAAGAGACCTTATGTAGCTTTCTTAAGCTTATTTGAACTTGAATGATTTATTAGACTCTTGATGATGCATAGTATGTGGTGCTTAAAATAGTGTATCTATTATTCGATATTACTATGCTCGTGTGCAAAATATCTTGTTAAGATTTTGCAGAAATTTGTGATATTTCACAACAAGTTTGATGAACAAGACAAGGTTAGTAGCTCAATGATATTGTCAAGAAGAAGGTAATGATTTTGATGTAATAGTTGCACTCATAGCACATTTAGAAGTTATTTGCACTTTACTTGCCCATTCTTGTTTTGAGAAAATTTCAAGCTTTACCAAATGGATGTTAAATCCAATTTTCTAAATGGTTTTATTCAAATAGAAGTCTATCGGAGTTTAAATTTTTTAGGCCAAATGATTTTTATAAAAAGACCTTGTACGGTTGATACAAGTACCCCGTATATGGTTTGATATACTTAGCTATTTTTGCAAAATAATTTTAAAAAGGTAAAGTTGATACTACACTTATTGAAAAAGGGCAAGGTTGTTTACTTGTGCAAATTTATGTTGATAATAATTTTTGTGCTACTAATGAATATTTGTGCAAGATATTTTTCCAAGTCAATGCAAGGTGAACCTAAGATGAGCATGATGGAGGAGCTCAAATTTATTCATTGGACTTCAAGTTAAACAATGCCAAGAAGGTGGGTATATTCCACAATCAAAGTGTATAAAAGAAGAAATTAGGCATTGAAGAAGGAAGAATCATCTCAACCTCTACCAATGTAGAGATTGACAAAGGTTGAGGAAGGTATATCAGTTAACAAACATATTCGAGGTATGTTCACTTTCTTTTATTATTCCTATAGACTCGACATTCCATAGGCCTTATGTCTATATGCTCGACTTCAAAAACTATCCCAACGAATCTCATTAAAAGTGCCATTAAAAGAAATTTTCAAATACTTGAAAGGCACTTCTTCTTATGACTTGTTGTATCCAAAGTATTAAAACGTTCTTATTTTTCGGGATAACAAGTTCGGTGTTTACAATTTCTCAAAATATGGTTCGTCATAATCGAACTAAACATATTGAGATTCGATATATTTGTTAAGGGATTGCAATTTTAACAAAAACTTGAGATGTGTTTAATTAGTCTCAAGGATAACTCACGGACATTTTTTTTTTTTTTAACATTGAGTATTTTACCTCATTTCGAGCTTGATTATGACATAATGTATATTGAATGAGGTCTATGTTTGCATTTTGCTCGTTTTAAAACTTATGGGCTAAAAATCGGATTTTTGGATCAAATTTCGGATTTTCAAAACAGAAATGAACCACTGGGCTGACTGGGGCAAGGCCGACTGGTTGCCCAAGCCGTCGATCGGTCGCCCTGCCCCTGACCGGTCGCCCTTGGTGAAATTTTGGCTTAAAACGGTTCTGTTTTCCAGACTGAGCAACTTTTGCTTTTTTGGTTCATTTTTCGTTCCCTTTGCAATTTTCACACACAATTCACTTCAAATGAGTTTTGATGCATGAATTATATATTTTGGGGACTACCTAGCTCGGTTATCATCATTGATGCTCATCTTTACCGATTGAATGGTAAGAATTTCACTTTCTTTAGCTCAATTGGGTTGAATCCTTGAGCTTGTGGCTTATATGTATTTTTCTTGATGAGCTTATTGATTGTTGATGTATGATATTTGCTAAATTGCATTTGGTGATGAAAAACTTGGCTTGATTATATTTACAAGGGTTATATATATCGTCTTAATTTTTTTACGCCAACCAAGTGTTCGATAAAATGTTTAAATGAAAAATTCATCACCTACATGATTCTCTTGCTTTTAAATGTCTTATATACTTATAGAGATCATGTTTGCAAATCAAATGAGTTTTCATAAGCTTTTTACAAAGTCGTATGATCGACTTTTCCCTCTATTTGGTTTATAAGCTTCAATGTTCAAATCATTCGATACATCGGTTTAGTTGCGCACCTTGATATGAATATATGATGTGTTTATCGTGCTAATATTCTTTTTGATGATTTCAAAGGGGAGAAAACGGGTTATAAGCTCATTAGCTCATAAAAGCTAAGTTAAGCTAAACAAAAGAAAGCTATAAGCTATGACTTCCTAAAGTCATAAGTTGTGCATTATACTTAGTCAATTGTTGTATGATGGACTCATATACTTGTCTAATGATGTTTTGTTGACATGGGAGTTAAGATCAATATGTAAAAGCTAAGCTTTTAGCTTGTGGTTGATTGTTTTTACATTACTCTTGTTGTGCATATTGATAGGGGGAGCTTTTGCTATATATGTTTGAATATCTCTACTCCCATCTTTGTGTTTATATTGCATGGAATGTTGTCGCTCTAACGGATAGTTCTCTTTAAACGGTAAAATTGTTTTGTTTTCAAAATCAACCTCGTTAAAATTGTTTTGGTTTGTAATCATCAAAAAGGGGGATTGTTTGATAAATGGTTTTATCATGATTTTGATGATTTTATTTTTATACCAAAACAATGGTTTTAAAGGTTGTCCAAATACTCCTAAATGATTTAAAATAGTTTTAATATTTTACGGAGTATTTCCTCAAGTTTATTTTCGATAATATTGGACAACACTTTTAATAATTTTTATGTCAATGGGTTTTTACATTAAAACTATGTTTCTAAATATTGTCCTAATACTCCCGATTGGTCTAAAATGCTTTTACTATTTTTCGGAGTATTTATTGGAATTTATATCGGACAACACTTTTTGTGTTAGTGTGTTATTTAAATCTAAACTATATTTCTAATGTTGTCCTAAATACTCCGATCGGTTTAAAATGTTTTTCACGAATTTTTTGGAGTATTTCTTGAGTTTATTTTTGACAAAAATTGGACAACATTTCATTTAGGAGGTCGGCCAGGTCGACCAAAGAGGCGGCCGTGCCAGGGAACGAGTTTCTTGAAATGAACTCGCGAAACTATCAAAACTAGTCGGGGTGACAGTCACCATGGTGGGCGGCCGTCGCCCTAGGGTGACCAGTCGACCCCCTTTTGGACCGGTCACCCCGTGTAAAATTTCTTTGTGTTCTTTTTCTAATCTTATCGGTCTTGCGACCGGTCACCCTCTAGTTTGATGACAAAAATTCTAACCGTTGTGTAGCGACAACTTTTCCCTAATTTGTGGGATTGATTTCTACAGACTATAATCTTGATTTTATTTGCAATTTTTTTGTAGATATCGTCATTCCAAGAGGAGCATATCAAGTATCAATCATCTCCTATAAATAGAGGAATATTTGAAGCACAACAATAAGAGAAACAACACAACACAACACAACAAAATATACTCAAGCAAACACTTGGTCTTATATTGTCATTATTCTTTTGTAATTTGCCTAGCTTATCACTTTCACATTCTTGAGGTATAGGCTATTCTTGATTACACTTGCACTCAATTGTATAATTCATTATTGATTTGTAATCTTGATTTTTGGTCATCATTCAACACAAGATATCATTGTGAGTGTTCTTGTGGTAAGAACACACTTGGGCGATCTAGGTGTTAGGTGTGAGAAGGTTGTGGTAATCTTCTTTGTCGAGGTGTTGAAGAGTATAGTGCTCTTCAGGTTGAAGATTGTGGTAATCTTCACAAGGTGCCGTTGGAGATTGTGGTAATCTCAAAGGTGGTGTTGAAGAAGAGTGTGGTGCTCTTCAAGGTGTTGTTGTAAGTTGGTGTTGTATTAATTTTGGTAATTAATAAAATCTTTTTCTTTTTGAAATCCATCCGGATATCTTGGGGGTGGTAGAGGATTAGGCCCTAGGTGGGTTGAACCTCTATAAATCGGCGTGTGTTGTTTACTTTCCGCACCGTTATTATTGTCTTTGAGCATTAAGTTTGAAAAGGAGGGTAAAATCGAAAAGATGGAGATAATCTATTCACCCGCTAGATTATCGTAGCGCTTGGACTTACACTTACGTTATATTTTACACTATTATTTCCACAAAATTTTTCACAAACAATCAACATCTCTAAAAGATTCTCTATCACATCAACATAATCATCATTTTTCTCTCACATCCAACTTTTACTTTTAAAAAATTTCACCTCTATTTTCTCGAGAGAATGAAAATGAATGGAATGAAAGTACAACCAATCACAAATTGCTCTGTTTTTGTTCAAGTATGTGCATATGCTTATTCATTTGCGCAATCTCTTTGCTTATTTATGTTCTTCTAACTGCATAACTAGGCCATGTTATATTTTTTTTTAATTTTCACTTTTGTTAGGTTTTTAGGGTGTATTGTTTAAGTTTGCTCTGTTTTTTGAGTTTAGGTAAATTGCTATGTTTTTTTAATTTTAGTTTTTCTTTAACATGAAGAAAACTTAGGAAATATGGTTTAAGGATTGATCTTTTTGTTCAAGTATGTGGCAAATACTTATTACTTTTCGAATATTGCTTATCTATGTTTTTTCACTTTGCTTAAATAGCTATGTTTCTTGTTTTTAAGTTAATAGAGTTTTTAATTGGAAAACAATATGGGGAATAGAGATTAATAAGAGTGTTATGTTTTAATTGGAAAAACAAAGTGGAAAATACGGGGTTAATTAGGATTGCTACGTTTTTATATATTGGAAACTTCACATCGAGGTTTTAGCAATGCTTATTCAAATTTGTTTAATTGCTTACGCATACTTTATATTCTGTTTAAAATAATTGGTGAAACATGGGTTAAATAGGATTGCTCTTTCTCTTATATTCACTGCTTATATATGGTTGTTTCTCGCTTATGTATGCTTTATATTCTCGCTTATATTAATTGGTGAAATATGGTTATTGCTCTTTTTTAAAAAAATGCATTTGATTTGCTCATTGATGCGTTTAATCATGCTTCTATATGCTTGTTTTAATGCTCATATATGCTTTATATTCTGCTTAGTTTTCATAAAATTGACTGGTGTTTTTTCTTGATAGATTTTACTTTGGAAATGGCAAAAGATAGTAGGAAAATGAAGGCCACAAGAAATATCAAATGCAATTTATTTGGATTATATGAATAAGTAGATGGAGTTGAATTTGAGAGAGGCGAAGAAGTTTTCTGGAACGACGTGGGATCATAACGAAACGATTATGTTTTTTCATTTTTGATCAAATGGTTAAATATTGTAGTATTTTTTTTTTGAATTTATATTTATGGTTGGTTTTGAGTAGTTGACATAAATGTGTAGTTTGCTATAGCAATGTTTTGAGTTAGTTGCATATTTTCTTTGATGAATGTTCAATTTTTTGTTATAACATACGATGTATTATTCATAGTTGAGTACATGGGCAACATTTTTTTTGGTATCATGCCCAATTTGATCAAAAAACAATAAAACAAACATACATAAGCAGCACTTAATACGTCAATAAAAAGTAAAATATATGGATTAAATAATGAGGAAATTACATAGAATACTCTGATTTTTAAAAAAAAGAGAAAAATACCCACCTATCACAAATCTACCCAACCTGGTCCTGGACTTCACAAATATATCCACCCTATTACTTTTCTTTTCAGTTTTTTACCCTCCTCCAATTTCTTACATTTCCATAGAATCCAGTCAATACCTAACCATGGAATATTTCGACTCTTCCATCTATGCAGCTATTGCCTTCTTCTTCCTCTATTACATATTGCTCTGGTCAATATTGGCTAAGCCAAAAACTGGGGCGCCACCCGAAGCCGGCGGCGCACGGCCTTTTATAGGCCACCTCCACCTCATGCTTTGCGGCTCCTCTGCCGAACTTCCTCACATAAACTTAGCTTTCCTTGCAGATAAATACGACCCAATTTTCACGATCCGGCTCGTGTCGTCGAGCCCTGGTGGTGAGCAAGCGGAAATTAGCCAAAGAATTGTTCACCACCTGCGATGTCGCCGTTTTGTCCGTCCGAGATTACGAGCCGCTAAACACTTGAGCCACGACTTCGCCATGTTCGGCTTTGCTCCTTACGGGGATATCTGGCGCGATCACGCAAACTTATTTTAGCCGAGCTGCTTTGTCGAGTCGCGAGAATCGAGCTCGAGAAACGTGTGTGTGTCGAGAAACAACGATCTCTTGGCGAGCTTTATAAGCTCACGGAAGGAGAAGAAGGACGAATCGGGAGAGTGTTGGTGGACATGAAAAAGTGGTTACGTGATTTGAATTTGAACGTGGTCCTCGGGGTGGTGGCGGGAAGAGGTTTAATTACGGCGGTGGAGGTGAACCCAATTTTCGTGTGTTTTTTTATTTTTTGTGATTTGAAGTTTTTCGTTTGTTTCGATGTTGTTTCAAGTTGTTTCTTTTATGTTTCTTTTGTTCTTTTATGTATTTTCCATATATTTGTTCTTTTTTATTGTTTTTGATTTGTTGTGTTATCTATCCGTCATTGCATTTTTTTATTTCTTTTGTAGTGAATGTAAGATTTTTTGTTGCTTGTTATGTCGTTGTTGGGAAGGTTATGGACATTGAAGAGTTCGAGGTAGAGAATGAACAAGCAAGACTCGATGTCTAGCTTCAATCATGCTAAGTTGAAGGCTGCAAAATGGTGATGACCATGACAACGACATTGAGTTTCTACCTCCACTTCCTAATAATTTTAGAGAATTGTTGTTACGTAAATCTTAATGATGATGTAATCGGTTGAAACATAAATGAAACATGTAAAAACAATTGTGAAACAGGGGATCATGTGATAAAAGTTTGTAGTAAATTGCTTTTAAATTTAGAGAAATAGTGTAGTTTTTCCCCATATACTCTTGACTTTTTAGTTCATGTGATATCTTTTACGCTTTCATTTACATAAGAAAGAAGTTTTACCTCATCCAAATATGATTATATTGATTTAGAACCTTTATTCAGAGTAAGCGATTTAATCTTGAGTTGGTAAACATGTGTGAAAAAGAGAATGATATCGCGAGCTTCAAAGCATGCGGATCTCGATCGTAATAGTAAGAGAAATTACATGAGGCAACTTCGGAAAAGTGATCGAGGAAAAAGATAGATGCGGAGATGTTTATCATTTAATTCGATCAAAATAAGGATTCAAAAGGGAAGTTCCATCCGAATTAGTGAGCAACATTTGGGGACAGAAGAAACTCGAAGAACATGATTAAGAAGATCATATGCATCGAGAATCGCAGAGTTGAGCATGCCAAATCTTTGTAATTTTACTAGTAGTTTTAGAGAATTGTCAATGTAAGTCCGCATGCGTAATCTTGAACTAAAGATCTCACGTCTTTTGTAGCAAAGTTGTTACTAGTAGGTCTTTTTCTTATATAGTTGATGCATTCAATAATTCTACGATGTTGGAAGTCAATACAAAGTATTTTTGGTCCGACAATGAGTCGTGTCCATTTCTCGTGAGCGATGATGGACAAGTAAGCTCAAATTTTTCTGAATTGAATTTGTTATTCCAAGATTTCTTTTAGGGTCTTGAATGTACAACCGATTCCATTGGAATCCATATTCTTGTTATCTTAAAGTTGGTATACTCTCTATTTTCTTCCCATTGTCCATTGTGGCATACCACAACCGAGATTTTCACCATGCAAACGGAATGAAATGAAAAATTGGCTAAGTGAAACATATAAGAAAACATAAATGAAACATGTATGAAACAACAAAGAAACAACAAACATGTTTGAAACAACAAAAAACAAAAAAGAAACCAACGCAAAAATCAATCGGAAAATGGGTATTTTTGTCAAAAATCAATGGAAAATGGGGTATTTTTGTCAAAAGTCAACGGAAATGGGTATTTTTGTCCAAAATCGCGAAAAATGGACATTGTACAAGGATTGAGTATCGAAAATGGGGTTTATTTATGTCCTTTTCCCTTAAATAATCATGTGGATTCTTGTGGGTTGTGGTGGTGTAAGAATACGAATATTTTATTCTTTTTCTTCATTTTATAGTAAACAAACAGGCCCAAAGTTTCTATTTTTGCATTGTCCGGAAAAAATAAGAATTTAATCAATTAATAAAAAAATTTAAAATAAAAAAGAAAATTGGGCGCATTAGTTGGGCCTACCGGCCCAAAAATACACTTTTCATTGTCAAATTCATTACTATCTTCGGCCTCCCGGGAAAATCAATTTAGGGCTTCAACTCTGATAAAGAAAGAAGAAAAATTACAATCTTTTTCTGTTCCCCTCAATTTGCTATTCGCAGCAGATTGCTTGTGTTTCCGTCCAAAGATTGAAGCTAAGCGAGTCAAAATTGATTCCGAGTTTCAACCGAAGAAGGTGAGCTCTAGACAAAGCTGTTGCTTTTTTTTTTTCTTCTTCGTAAAACACAAAGAGATAACAATTTTTGTCATGTTTAGAATCATGCTATAAGTTGTATGTTTCCATCATAAAATCCCTATTTTGGTTGTTAAATTATAGTTCTTTTTTTTATGGCTAATGTGATTGTTCAAGCCCTGATTATAGTTCTTTTTTTCAATTCAAAATAAATATTAGGTTTTGTGTGCAAACTCTCCAAAAAAACAAAAAAAGGTGATACTTCACTTAGAAGCTGAGAACCACTTTTTTTTTTTAAAAAAAAAGTTTACAAAAACTAGCTGAGCAAGTCAATGGAAAGGATTGTTGGTGGCGCGTTTATGTGTTTTCTATCTTAAGAAAATAATAATAATAATAATAATAATAATAATAATAATAATAATAATAATAATAATAATAATAATAATAATAATAATAATAATAATAATAACAACAACAACATGGGTTCTTAGGGTTTATATCAGAAGAACTGTACAAAAGCAGACGGCAAAAAGACGACGGAAAGAGACTCAATGGACAGGGTTTATATTACACCACATACTCTCTTTTCTCTCTCAAAAAGAAGCCATCCAGACTTGTGTATTATCCAATTCATGGCGTTACGTTTGGTGTACTCGCCCCCAAATTGAATTTCGTGACGACCCCTTCAAAGACAATAATGAAAAATTCATGTCTTTTATGGACAAGACTTTACAAAGGTACCATGATCAGAAGCTTCGTATACAAAAGTTTCTTGTATTATGGACGTGGAAGGTTGATTCTAAATTCGTTTCGCTTCTTGAGAAATGGATCCCAAGAGTCGTAATTGACATGGGTGTAAAAACGTTTAATATTTCTATTCCTTTGTATAGTTCGTTTAAATCGACACTTGTTGATCTGCCCTCTGTAGTCTTTCATGCTAAATACCTCGAACATTTATATTTGTCGGGATACAAGTTGAATTTTATTGACAATGTACATTTCGAGCGTCTACAAAGGCTTTCCCTAACCCGAGTCTACATTGCTGAAGAGACTTTCGAGAAGATAATGTCAAGCTGTCCTTTGATTGATTTTTTGCTCCTCCATAGATGTGAGGGCTTGAAAACCATTAAGGTTAATAAGCATCGTAACCTCAAGGAATTTTCTTATAGTCATTATATGTATGGTGATAGCATTGAAATTGACTTCTCAACTTCTGTTGAAACCATCAAAATTGTAGGCCATGCGAAATGGTATCACCAACGTAAGTACTTCCCTCATCTCAAGTCTTTATGTCTGGAGTTCGTACAATGTTCTAGCTTGTCATTCGACTCGTGTAACTTCCCCAATCTCCGAGACTTGTCCATTGGACCTTGCTTTGGCTTGAAACAATTACAGCTGTCAAATCATTCCATTAAGCACTTGACGCTTAGCCATATATGTGACAAGTCTTTCAGAGCTGCTATTGATGCTCCAAACATAGTTAAGTTTGATTATCGCGGCAATTTTCCCGAATCCATCTCTTTTGCAGCAACGACTTCCAGTGATGGGTGGAAGTCAAATATATCTGTGGATCTCGGCGATAATGTTAATGCTTCGTCGTCATGGTTCCTTAATCTAAACAAACTGCTCAATGCAGTAAGTCAATCTGAAATTTCTCTGCATCTTTATCTTTATGACAGGACAAAAAATCAGCAAATCGAAGACGACCCTCCTCCAGCTGAAGACACTATTATTTATGTTGGTGGTTTATACGAATCTACAATAGTAGTGGAGAGTTTGAACCTGAGATTACAAAGGCATTTGTTTTCTTCCTTATCAGCGGTTATAAATGGTTTGTTTCGTATTTGTCGTCCAAGAAAAATCATAGGCCTCAACTGGTTCGCCAATGCACAGAAAAAGTGGAACAGGGAATGCAACCAAGTTATTGAGTTTCTAATCGAGATCCTCCGAAAATATGTGGAGGAACTATGCTTGGAAGTGTTTGATGAGAAAGAAAAAGAATGGCATTATGTGCAGGGTACAAATTTGTTAGATCAATCTGCTGCTGCATTGGGTAACAATATTCAAGACAGACCGCAAAATCTTCGCGTCCGATTGAAATGGAGATCAGATACTATAATAAACTGAGTCTCATGAGTCTTTATTATATTTTAGCTCCCCTGCTACATGCTTAATTCATATATAGTTTAGTTACTTAGTTAGAATTATGTATATATGCCCAGACCATTTAATTCATTCAAGTCCTGTTCTCTATCTATACCTGACAAGCTAGGATGAGAATTGAGTTTTGAATTAACATTGTTTTAGTTGTCTGCTCAGTCTTTAATAATTACTACTACTTTCTGATGCTTTGTTAGTTAGTTTGTTCACGATTCATTCTTTTACATATATCAAAAAAGTTTTGAGTAACAATTGAAAATATGAGTACAGATCTTAAATGTTCTATAAATGTTGTTCTTGATTGAAGTGAATTTGGGGGACTCTTGCCAATTTATACAGACTTCTTCCCTTAAACAAAAAACAATGTTTGCTCTCAAAGTACTGTTATTGCAAAATTTTGCCTGACATTGTTAGGAAGATTAACGACAAGTTGTCGTCAAATGTGGATGAACTGAATAAGTTGCCTCGACATATGAGCTCGATTGCTGAGGCTATGACAGCATTTATGCATATTCTCGGTTCAGCTAAAGAGTCTTTAAGGAAAATTTTATTGAGAGGGGAATTTGATGAGTATCCCGATGAAAAAGAGATGCATTGTACTGCTAAATTGGCGGAGATGCTGAATCGATATTCGGAAGAAATGCAGTCTAAATGTTCTGAAAATGATACCAAAGCTACATTCTTGCTTGATGAGATAAGTGTTTTGGGGATTTAAGATAAGTTTGTTTGCTTTTGTTTTGAGTAGTTGTGGTTTTGCATCTGATGAATATCATGTTGCATAAGTTGTTTTTGTCTTTACTAAACAAGAAATTTGCCTTTTGTTATAGCAGTTTGTCTTCAAGTTTTATGAGTAAATTATTTGTTGTTGGTGATGTTCTGATTATATGCCAATGTTCAAACATGTGAAGATAGTGATGTGCTGCAGAAAGAAAATTAAGACATAATCTGAGGTTTATGCAGAGGAGAATCGAGATTATAATTATACATTCTTGATTATTGAAGTTGGTTGTGACTGATTCTGGAAAACTAACAAGTACCCATTTTGCAGAATTGTTTGAAAAACTGTCTAGAAATATTGGTTGTGGTTTATAAACCTCTGCATCTTTTTGTTAGGGATCATTACAAAAACACCCCGATTTACACCTCTAACATCTTTATGTACATCTGTCATTGTCAAGTGTGGCATTGTATTTGACATCACTCGCAATATTGTATGGACCATAACGCGTTAAGTAGGCATTTCGCATTAATGGTCTGAAAAACTATGAACTTTTGGAGACACTTTTTGTATCGCATTCATTTGGAAATGTTGCGGCTGTGGAGGACGACGGCAATGGAACTGCTGGAGTTGCAGTTGAAGTTATCGAAGACAAAGAAATTGACAGGATCAGTTCAACCTGAAGTACCCACCGGGTGGATGGTACTAATCGTTGTACATGTACTATGTACAAGGAAATCATTTGTGGTTACGCAAGGTTTCGTTTATGTTTTTATTTTCTCTTCACAGCCGTATTTTTGTACTGCACGCAAGTACAGAACTATCCCGAGGTTGCATTTAATGGTTGGTTACAATATTTGAACAGTGATGTGTAATTACATGTGTTTGTGTTATTCCATATTACTATCCGTGCTACTATTCATTTGCCTATAGTAGTCCAAAATTTAATGGTCAATCACGAACTTGTAATGTTCAACAGAGGTCAATTAAATGATTAGATTCAACATTGTAATCATAAATCAAATGTCATGTTCTTGAAAAAATAATGCGCATCAGAGATGAGAAATTGTAGTACACATTGCCCAACTATTGGTGACATGAAAATAATTGCCCAACAGTTACTTCACATTTCCTTAAAATATTGGATTCATATATGTTAATAATGTGTGGGATGTAACAATAATTTATAAAATATGTCCAATTGTGACGTGTACCAACACACATCACAATTCCACCATTTCACAAAAAATTAATTTAACAATAATTACACAAATATGTATATATATGTACTGGTAAAAAAAGAAACGTATATAACTTGGTTTTATGGGAGAAATTGATAAATGAAGTGGAACACACCATTATATCATAATCCACATGGGAATCAACAATACACATTTTCCAATTACTAGCAATAACGCACGTGATTCATATAACTTTACAAAAATTGTTTACTAATTTTATTGAAAGATTAATGTAAATTTAAGGTGTATTATAAATAAATAATAAAATTCAAACAAATAACTAATTAAAACAAAAATTTTGGGTTATATTAAAATATTTTATTGTACAGATAATTTTGAATGATTAAATTCCTTTTAGAAGAACTACCTGCTAGATATTTAAAAAACTTGAATAGTAATATAACTAATTAATTTTATAGTTATGATTGCATTAATCATTCTCTTGTTTAATTTTGATGGTTGGAAAAGTTTTTCGTATTTGATTTTGTGAGTTTTCTTTATGTTGGACTTATAGATGGTCAAATCAAGTAATCTTATTTTCTGAAAATTGATAAAAATGTTACATTAATCAAACGCATAAAATAAACTTAATTGTTTTTTTCTTTTTACCAAAATTAAGCACAATATTGTGATACTTTTAATGTATGTTTGGTAGTTTTAGAAAAGTACTAAATTAGGGCTTTTGAATTTCATTTACTGCACTTCTGTTGGATAGGCGATAAAAATGCATTTCCACCATTCACGTAACAAAAATCAAGCACACTTTTTTTAAAAATTACATGACCTTCATTTCATAGATGGACTTCTATTCCAAAAGTACTCCCAAACTTGCACTTAGTAACTATCGCTTAAATTCAAAGAACATTTAAAAATTAATCTTACACATTTACTTGCTTCTCTTGCTCAAGGTTTCCCCTGTTTCTCTTTCACATTTCCCAATAAAGAAATATAATTGCAAATAGAAGTTGAAATATATAGTGTATATGTGGGAGCACTTTTGTAATGAAAGTGCATTTATGAAATTAACTTTTTCATATGGATTTTTTCAAAAAGTGCTTATGTATCGTAATGTAAAGTGTTTGGTAAAAGTACATTTTAAAACCAATTTTGTAAAAGTGGTAGAAAATAAATCTTAAAGCTACAGATTTGCACTTCTACAAAATAGACTTCTAGACCAAGTCAATTTTCTGAAAGTCCATTTTAAAATAATTACCAAATCTACAATTTCCTTTATATCTCATCTAATCAAAAAGAGGCAAAAGTTTTATCGTAACGCATGAACTTGAGGTTGTCCGAGTTCATTTCTTTTGAGTTATCCCCCCAAAAAAATTAATATGTCAAAATAAAATACTCTAACCAAATATATGAAAATAATCTGAAATTTCATTCAAGAGTCATGTTTTAAAAGAAGAATATCAAAAAATGACTAAAGTTTTAGTATTGAAAAAGATGTAAAAGTTTTATCATAACACACGAACTTGAGGTTAACCAAGTTCATCTCTTTTGAGTTATTCCCCCAAAAAAAAAAAAAAAAAACGTCAAAATAAAAGACTCTAACCTAATATATGAAAATAATCTAAAATTTTATTCAAGAGTCATGTTAAAAAGTAAGAATATCAAAGAATGATTAAAGTTTTAGTATTGAAATCACATCAATTGAAAATATTAATTTTTGGTGCCTGAATTTGTAAAGATGTAGTTTAAAGTGAACCCAATTAGTGTTGTTGTAACAATGCATATTAAATAGCAATTATTATATTTTATTTTTAAATTCCTTACAAATATAACAACATATATACCTTTCTAAAATCTAATTTCTTTTAAATTTCTTTATGTATTGTATTATTTTTCATTTTGCTTAAATGAATTCTGCTATTGTTAACTTATTTTTAAAATACTTCAACAATATGTCCCTATATAACTATATAATTAATAATAGAGAAAACTGACATTATAATATACACTGAAAAAGGATATTGAAGTTAACACTTAAGAGGTAAAAATGATTTTAACACATTCTTTTAGATTTTAAAATATTTTTCTAGACTTGCATTGTCGTTCTTCTTAATAAAGAATATAACTTTCCACCTATAGATGAGACTTAATAAATAAAAAGCAAGAAATACATTGAAAATAAATAAAAATATTCTCATATTTTCCTTACTTACATTCTTAAACCTCCAAACTTAAAATTAGTTTTAAAGCCTCATTTTATTAATTTCAAGTATATGTATACATGTTTATATATATATATATTGTTGTTAAATCTTAAATTCATATTATCATAATTACAAAAAAATTTTAATCAAAGGAATACATCATGAGAAAATAAGTAAATTTATTCTAAAGTGAAATGTGAAAGGTAAATGGTATAGCCATCATTGTAAAATAAATTATATAAAACTAATGGAATAACTTTTGATACCATTTTTTTTACGTACTCAAGTGTTTAATAATATCTTATATTTTATATAAACTCATAATTAATAAAAATATATATATTTTTTTGGTTTCTACTTATCAGAAAATTAGAGACCATAATCCAAGTATGAATTTTTATTAAAAATTACACTTGCATTTATACTTGACAATACATTTTATTATAAAAATATGAAAATTGTGTATTTATCCATGATGTATAACTATAAAGTTCAATTTATAGATTTTTTTTTTCAAATATAAACCAATATGGTATCTTGATTATTAATAAAAATCATAGATTTTTTTTAGTAAAGGAATATGATTGCAAAATTCAAAACCTAATGGCAAATAACCTCTTAAATTACTATAATGAACATAGTAATGAGTGGGTAAACTTTAAAAGTAAATTTTGTGCATTGGTCTTATCATGAATATTTGATCAGTATTTAAGTTATCAAATAGTTTAAGATATACCCAATGTTCATAAAAATACTGAAATAACACATCACTTGAAGTTTTTTTAATTTTCTTCTTACCATATATATACACAGTTTTAGACTCAATCAAATCATATATTTTGTTCAAAAAATTCACAATATATTTTTTTTTGTTAATTTAAATTATTTGGTACTTAGATTTATTATAAATAATGATATTGAAAATTTAATAGTATTTTAAGAATGTAATTTTGACATCCGAGGTTAGCGTAAATTTGAAATTATTATTCTAGTGTTTCTTCTGAGTTTTACACACATATAATCTTTCTTACTTTATATACATTTGATTTGTCTTCATATTTCTTATTATTGGTGATACTGATTTCATATAAGATATTTAACAATAGACCTTATAATATATAAAAAATTCAATGATGAGAGACAAGAATTTCATTATTTTTTAGATAATCATATAAAACTGTTGCTTATGATGTGAGTGTAAGTCTAAGCGGCTACGATAATCTAGAGGGGGGTGAATAGATTATCTCCATCTTTTCGATTACGCCCCCTTTTTCGAACCGAATGCTCAAAGATAATAACAAAGGTGCGGAATGTAAACAACCCACGTCGATTTATAGAGGTTCAACCCACCTAGGGCCTAATCCTCTACCACCCCAGTATATCCGGGATGGATTTCAAAAAGAAAAAAGATTTTATTAATTTACCAAAAATTAATACAACACCAACTTACAACAACACCTTGAAGAGCACCACACTCTTCTTCAACACCACCTTTAGAGATTACCACAATCTTCCTTTGAAGATTACCACAATCTTCCTTCAACGGCACCTTTGAAGATCACCACAATCTTCAATCTTGAAGAATACCAAATTCTTCAACTCCTCAAGAGCACCACACTCTTGACACACCTATCACCTAGATCACCCAAGTGTATTCTTACCACAAAAATACTCACAAGGATGTCTTGTGTTGAATGATGACCAAAAATCAAGATTACAACTCAATAAAGAATATTACAATATGAGTGCAAAGTGTAATCAAGAATAACCTAGACCTCAAGGATGTGAAAGTGATAAGATAGACAAAATTACAACAAGAATAATAACAATGAAGAACAAGTGTTTGCTTGAAGTGTATCTTGTTGTATTGTATCTCAATAGTTATGTTGGTTGCTCCAAAACTTCCTCTATTTATAGGAGATGATTGATCAAGCATAGGCTCCTCTTGGGGATTGAATATCTACAGAAAAATACAATTAAAATCAAGAATATAGCTGTTAGAAATCAATCCCACATTTTAAGGAAAAGATGTCTGCTGTCAAACGGTCGATTTTTCTTTGTCAAAAAAGATAGAGCGACCCGTCGCACAAAATAAGTTCAAAAATGACACAACATTTTTACATAGGGCAACCGGTCGTCGTAGGGTTCGACCGGTCGCCCCTATGTTCAACCGGTCCACGCCTTGAGAAATGAAGATCAAAGTTTCTGGTTTAGTTAACACTTATAGGTACCGGTCGTACCTAGGGCGACCGGTCGACCTGCTGTTTTTCACTCCAGGCTCGAATTCTATTTCAATGTACTCTTCAGGTATGGGTTGCCCTATAGGGCGACCGGTTGACCTCGAGACAGAAATGTTGTCCGATTAATGTCGAAAATAAAACTCAAGAAATACTCCGAAAATTTAGTAAAAATATTTTAAACCAATCGGGAGTATTTAGACAACATTTAGGAACCTTGTTTTGAAGTAAAAACTTATAAACATAAAATCGTTTAAAAGTGTTGTCCAATTTTATCTGAAATAAAACTTGAAGAAATACTCCGGAAAATATTGAAATCATTTGAAATCATTTGGGAGTATTTGGACAACAATTAAAAACATTGTTTTGGTAAAAATAAAATCATCAAAATTAAGATAAAAACATGTATCAAACAATCTCCCCCTTTTTGATGATTACAAACCAAAACAAATTTTTTGAAATATTAGAGGGACAAGTTTAAAAACAATTTTCCGGTAAAAATATCTAACCGTTTGGAAGCAACCAAAATTTCCAAAATACATAAGCAACCAAGTAAGGAAGGGAATAATAAGCATAAGCTCCCCCTATCAACAAGCACATCAGGAATTATGAGAAAGCAATTATCCATAAGCTAAAGGCTTAGCTTTTACAGATTGTTCAAGAGCTTATAAGCTCCCCCTGTCAACAAAACATCATTAGACAAGTATATAAGTCCATCAAGCAACAATAGGACTAGAAATAATTCACAACTTATGGTTTTTAAGAGCCATAGCTTATAGCTTTTATAACGAGCTTTTATTAGCTTCTTTGAGCTAATGAGCCAATTTCCTGTTTCTCACCCTTTGGAATCATAAAAAAGAATGTTAGGATGATAAAAACATCATACAAATACTTCAAAGTGCGCTAAAGAGACGGTTT
Organism: Rehmannia glutinosa; assembly: GCA_016081115.2. Taxonomy (NCBI): domain Eukaryota; kingdom Viridiplantae; phylum Streptophyta; class Magnoliopsida; order Lamiales; family Orobanchaceae; genus Rehmannia; species Rehmannia glutinosa. Next base: position 8,002,308 of record CM071927.1, read on the forward strand.
ATCAACCATTGAGCAATTTAAGCTTAAAAACCAAAGAGGAAAGGGAGAAATGTATCATGAAGAGTTCATACGCTCGGTTTATTAGCCAAAACATGATCTCAATAAGTATTGAAGACTTTTGGAAGCAAGAGACTCATATAGAAGTTGAAAATTTCATTGTGACATTTCATCGAACACTTTGTGGGCGTGAAAATCAAAAGAAGTTGTATATAGCCCTTGTAAATGATTCAAGCCAAAAATTTACCAGAACAATACAATCATACAATACAACAATATATCTACGCCCATCAAGATCATATGCAAAATATAACAAGAGATATACAAGAAAGTCATAAACTCAAGGGTTCAACCCAATTGAGATAATATTGGCCAAAAAGATCAAGGCATTACGAATGCCATCAAGCAAAAATTAAAGAGCCATCAAGTAATACATGTCAAGCATCAAACAAGCATATTAGACATTACAAATGTCCCAAATAATCCATCTAAACAAAATGATCAAGACATGTCAAATGCATTTAAGCAAAAATTAAAAGAATCACTTTTACCATCAAGTACTTCATACCAACAACAAACTATGCCAAACTAGAGTATTTTTACCATCAAATACTCCATCAAAATCATGATCATCCACAAGTCATTATCAACTTGCTATTTTAACCCTTTCAAGTACTTCATACCAACAACAAACTATGCCAAACTAGAGTATTTTTACCATCAAATACTCCATCAAAATCATGATCATCCACAAGTCATTATCAACTTGCTATTTTAACCATTTCAAGAAAACAAGCAAATCTCATTAGTACGAAAGAATTTTACAAGAAAGTCAAAAGAAATACAATATGTGAAGCCCCGATTTTTATTCGATCATGTACTTGTTTCGTATCGTCTTTGTATTATTTTGACTATTTTACCGCGTCGCTTTGACGGGTAGATATTAATGATAAATATATTTTGCATTTAATTCTTTTAATTTCTATTTGTGATCATAATCATTTATTAATTTTAATTCACATTTATGATCACTTGGTTGATCATCATTATTATTATTGGTGTATTTATTAGTCACCTTAGAATTTTAAGAGACTATTTATTTTAGGGATTTATAATTTACAGAATTAAGAATTCGATTTAGATTAAGTGATCATGAGACTTATAAGTAATCAAGGAAATCACTAATTACTTTGGAGATTGATATTTATTCATCTATTATCATCAATTTTGGGACCAAAAAAAAATATGGAATTACCAAAATACCCTTAGGGGGACGACATTGGTGTATTTTTTGGTGTAGAAATATTTTCCAACTCTTGTACATGTACAACTTGTGTATTCATCTTGTGTATTTTTACACCATTAATTCAAACCTACATCTTAAATTAATCCCACCATTTCAATCATCCAATTGGTCAAACAAGACCAATTTAAAAATTCCCCCCTAAGATTAGCATTTTGGCTAATTGTCTCTAATAAAGTTGCCTAAATATTACTTTCTTCCCTAATTCCCTCAATTATTACTCTAACTTATCATTTAATCAAAACAAAACAAAATTTTTATTCTTCCCATTTCATTTCACCAACACCAAATTTCTTCTAAGTCTTGTAATTCCTCTTACCTCTCTCTAAAAATCCTCCTACATCTCTCTACCTATTCTTCATCTTCTTCACTAACACTTAACTAAAACTTCAAGAATTCATCTCCCATTTTCTTCAAAAATTCGAACCATATACACTACACAAGGTAATAAATTTTCTTCTTCAATCTATTCTTATACCTTCTAACTCATCTCTTTCACCTCCTAATTAAGTTTGATTTTTGATTTTGAGGTTTACTTAGAAGACCATTGAAGAAGTTAAGAGACTATTCATCTTGAAGAAAAATTGTGAAGAAGTTGGACTATAAGGTAAGAAATGGAATTTTTAGTACACTTTCTTTTTCTCTTCTATTTTCCAAACGTTGACACTCCATTTTCATTTTTGGAGTTTTAGGGGCTGACATTGGAGGTTGACATTAAGGGTGACCAAAACCTTATACTTGGAAGCCATTACTAGTCACATTTTACTCACTACACAAGTTAAGTGTAGTATTTCCAATTTTCTCACCATCTTCTTCTTTTTCCTAAATTTTTAACCACATTCTTATAACTCCTATATTTTTTGATATTCCTTGACTTAGGGGCTGACCTAAGTCACTCCTTCATCGAGAGATATTTATCCCATTTTTACCAACAAACCGATCTTTAAGGTAGGTGGAAAAATCCTTTCAACTCCTAGGTGTTTTAATTCATAAAAATGCATGTAGTATTTTGTTATTGAGCATTTGAGATATATATTATGTGTTGTATGCTATTTTCTTGTAGCAAGTTGGAAAATTTATCAAGTGTTGCTCAAAATGCGATTTATCGAAAATTAGGACATACATGTACACTTTATTGTCATATTTGATAAATTCTTGTATGAGATGGTTATGTATGTGTATGACTCTTGAAATATATGTTTTGTATGACATATAACCTGGAAAAGTCGAGCATAATTGATTAAAATTCGATTTTGGACTTAAAATGCAAAAATGGAAAGTTGGTGGACTTAATTGCAAGAAAATAAAACTTAGAGGACCCCTCTCTAATTTTCGATTTTTGGGACTGAACTCAGGTTCAAATATTATGTTTTGACATTTTAATAAAGTTTTAAGAGTTTTTAGATAAATAAAATCAACCCTTAAAAGCCCAAGGACTAGATTGTAAAATTTGAGAAGTTTAAGGGCTATTTTGAAAATTTCGAAACTGTACCAGACCCTAATTTTAAAATTTGAAATTTTAACTCTTAAGGTACTGGAAATAACATATTTTAAGTGTATTCCAAAAATCCAAGTGTTTAGAGCTTGGAAAGTAATTTTATAAAATTTGAGGGACCAAATTGTAAAATATTAAAATAGAGGACCCAAATGAAATTTCCAGGACTTATGAAGTCCATGCACTTGGAAATGCTAATTTAACTATAACATAATGATATATTGGACCCAAGGTTCAAGTTTCATAATAATCGGACCCTTAAAAGCCTTAAAGGCAATTATTTCAAAATGGGACAAAAATGAAATTTTCAAAAGTTAAGCGACCTATACTTATTTTCTTTTAAAACTGCTTTTGTCCCAATATCCCACTGACATTAGTGACATTTTTCAACTGGAATCACATTAAAAGCCCTTCCGGTTTGTGAGTTCCAATTATTTTAAACTTAGGGCCCGAAATGATAATTTTAACAAATTTGGGGCCAATGTGAGAATTTTATAAAGACTCGACCTATAAACTTTAAAAACCTGAATCTCTGAACAATTTGGAAAATTTAGGAACTGACCTCATAATTTTTCAAGGTCGGGACATTTATTTATTCAATTTTTAACCCCAAAAGAATTGGTTTTTACAAAACGGGGCTAATTGTAAATTTTCTTTTTTATCAAGGACCTAACTCAAATTATTTTCCTTTACTAAAACAGCCCTGGACCCTCTGACTTCAATTCTTAATTAAAATATTTTATTTTCTCAAAATCCCTTGATTTATCGGATCGTCTTGACCGATTAAAATACGCGATCGTGGGGCGACTTCCTCGTCTTGCGATTTCGAATCTATAACGGACTTATGTTCCACCTAATCTTTCAAGATATCGAAGATTGCTTATCCTCCCGATAATCATCTTCATCCAAATAACTCCACCAACGCTATAATTGCTACTCGCAAATTTTCAAAATTTTTCTCAACTACTTCCCTGAATCAATAATACTCGACTGCCTGATTGACTACCTGAACGTGTATTTACTTTCCTGTCTGAGTCAACTTGGTGTGTCGAGCTCACAGTCGAAATGGATACGTCGGGGATGGAACCGGGCAGCTCGGCTGCTATTCCACTCTCTGGCCCCATCGTCCTAATCCCGCAACTGAGGGACGGAGTTTGTCCAAGAAGCGGGTCGTAGTACTTGAGGTATAATCATGATTATGACGATCCGAGCCTTGCTAGCTCCACTGTGGATTTTGTCTTTGCCTACGGAGCGATAAGGTGACAGTCTCTGGACCATCTTACTCGGGGAGTTACAAGGAAGAACGAAGGAATCGCTGTCTGATCCACACGATTCCGGAGTTAATCGAACCCATTTGGTTGGCGCTACAAATCCGTCACGCAACCGCTACTTGTATTGCATAGGTTGGCGCTACAAATCCGTGCGCAACCGCTACTTGCCTTGCATAGGATTGGCGTTACAAATCCGTACGCAATCCTCCTGACTGCTTGAACCATAGTGCCTGCGTGACCATGAATCGTTTTCTTAAATCGTATAAGTATATTACATAAATATATTTTTCATGACGTTTACGGGTGTGTGTGAATTCATGCATCATCTCTCACGCGCTTTTCATACAACTAAATTTCTCGCATTAACTATATATATCGCCACACTTGCACACGATCACCCCATCCACCGAGATTTATGTCTCACCCTTCCTCGTTTTCTAACCTTAGAAGATGACTTTGTCGAAGAAAGTTTGAACTTGCCGCTTGATTGAACTCTCGAGCTCCGCCCATTGGACTCATTTCCTATCGTTATCTATGTTGCTGGACTATTTTCTTTTATTTTTCTGATGTTGGACTCTTTTATTTCCTTTGAAATTTTGGACTGTAATTGAAGGGCGTAGGACCCATTTGACACTTAAGCTGTGATATGATGTGTACTTTATTCCTAGTTCTGGACTGTAAGCTATTAAGTTGTTGGGATGTAATTGTAATCTTGTTGTGTACTTGTAGTTTTCCGCTTCTTTAGACCTTGTTTCACTTAGGATTGTTGCATCGTTTTCTAGAATGTTGGGTTTATTTCTGTTTATGTGATTGATCTCCGTCGCGTCACGTTTGGGGCGTGACACAAGACAACATGGATAATAAAGAAAATACGAGAATAGTAAAGGGGTGGGGACATCAATCCTCGTCCGAAGAGAAGCAAGTTCCGAGAATAAAATCTTTGATGAATTTCTTCAACTTGCCGATTGATTTTTGCATTTTCGAGGTATTTTGCTCCAAAGCCTCATACCTAGCTTCATGAAAAGATCTTAAATCATCAAATTCGGCTTGGGTGTACCTCCTAGAAGGTTGAGCACCGGTATTACCCTCCGGATTGCTCTGTTCGCCTTCCTCTGCCAATCTCGCGGCCTCGGCATCATCAAATAAGTCGTTTGGATCTGGGGAATCTTGGCCTCTTCCTCTAGCCATCTTAGTTGGTCGAATGTCCATATTTTTGCGCATAGTGACCATTTGGGAGATATTATCAATGTCAAAGTCATTTTGAAATACCTCCGAATTACATTCCGACGAAGGTAGTCCTGATTGTATAAGAAGTTTACAAATCCAATTGCCCATAACAAACTTCTTATTTCCTTGAGTGATAGACTCAATTAGACATCGAATAAGAATGGCGCCAAAGTTAAGCGGTTCCCTTCTAGCAATCTTATAAGTCAAAAAATAGTCCATGTTGCTAGGCATTTTACCCGCTTTTCCACAAATACAGTAGGCGACAATAACAGATAAAATTCGGTGCTCAAGTGTCATCGCCAACAATGAATACTTTGGCCATATGCCCAAATAAGTTTTAACTTCTCTCATAGACACCCCCAACATATCATCATTCCAAATAGCACAAGAGAAAATGTCCCAACCACCTTCTCTAACATGTAGAAACCGACAAATTTCATTAGGTGTCCACCTAAAGTGACGACCTTTTACAAACGAATTTACCGCAATAGGCTTTCTATCATCAACATCATATTGCACCCACATATTTGCATAAAAATGTTGGATAATATCATCATCATACAAAACATATGCATGCTCCCATAAAAACATCCAACCTTGCTCCTCAAAGAATCCTCTAATAGTAGGATATTCATTAGCAAATGAATTAAAACGACAAATTTTAGTCCGAGCAATCGACTTTCCACCCATTCCCGAATCTTCATAGTACCACTCCGCATATTTATTGATGAAATTAAGAACATTATTAGAATGGGGAGCTTGAGTAATAAAAGATTTCTTACTTTTTGTCCAACGACAATTTTTGAGCGAAATTGTTCCGCGGAGCTCGGCAATTTTGGGCCCGAGAGAGTATGAGATTTTGAATGTCATCACGTTCTTAAGCCACGTTCCTTTGTGCAGCTCGAATATCCCTTTGTTTGGCTTCGTCTCGCCGATTTCTCGAAGAACCCTCTCCGCCCTTTCTTCTTTTGGAAGTGGGATTTTGATCGGTGGAATTTCTTGGAGGAGCCATATATGAAAGATTCTAGCAAAAATAGGTGGATTAGCACCAAGAATTACAAGAATTGATGAAGAATTGAAGATTTTAAGAAAAAGGGTTGATTATCGTTGCTGTTTGAGAGAATGAGGGTTTCTTTGTTCTGTTTTAAAAATGAAGGCAGTCGAGATATAACCCAAAAATTAAGCATGGGCGACCGGTCGAGGTTGGGTGCGATCGGTCGACGTTCGGCGAGCGAACGGCCGCCCCTCGCTTGACCGTCCCCAAAGGCAATTTCATTCTCCAGGTTTTTTCAAAAATTCGATTTTTCACCCCAAAAGTTTTAAAACTTTGTAAAAGATAATTTTGGACCAAGTCCAACAAATACGGGTTTCGAGAAAAACATATATTCGAGAAAATCGAGACTTAATGAGTAGTGCCCTTTTAAGAAAAATTTGCAAAATCATTTAGGGGCACTTAAGGGTTGAAATGAAATATCTTGAAAGATATGTGTATAAGCATAATAAGAGAAATACGAGTGAACATACCTCGATAGTTTAAGAAACTTGATGACGAAATAGCCAATGAATATGAGATATATATCCTACACAATTCTTAAACAAATTTTGCACAAAAGCACAAGTGTAGGCAAGTAATAAGAGATATCAAGAAAAATGCTTATGCTATAAAAATACATAAGAGATAATAAACCACATAAGTCTAATTAAATGCACAAGAGTTTTAGAAATATCATGCAAGGTCTTCTTTAAAAATTTTGAAACAAATATATTGAAGACCTAAATTTTAAAAATAAATATTTCAAAACTCGTTTTGCAATTAAGACACAAATAAAAGCATGCATAATAACAAAATAAAATGCATATTTAATTAGGAGATACGGTTTACCAATTACGCCCGTTTCATGGGTTGTGTCTTTCCCATTGTTGATGATATCTTCCCTTTGAGAAGTCACTTTGTTGATGATGGCTTCTTTGATTACTCTATTTCAAGGTTTGCTACCTTCCCATTGTTGATAGTCTCTTCTTCTTTGAAAATCATCTTGTTGATGATGTCTTTGCCATTTCAAGGATTGTGTTCTTCCCATTTATGATTATATCCTCTTCTTGAAATTGGCTTTGTTGAAAATGTTTTCTCCTTTGATCAAATGAGTTGGTCATTTGATGTCTTTTCGACGGTATGAATTTTCTCCGATTATTATTTCGCCGGGTACCTAATAAAATATTATTTTGTGGTACCCTTAAGTGCTTGGGTCCTTTAGGATTAGCTTTGAGACTTTTAGGTCTCCAACAATAATTAGAGCTATTTCTAGCCTGACAAGTATTTACCGTATGACATTTTTTACCGCAATAAAAGCAAGTAATAATTCTAGGAGCATAATATCCAACATGCTTAGAGACTTGATTCTTTTTCATATGATTGACAACATTAAACTTATGATCAAGTTCTAGTTTCGAATTATCACAACAATCAACAATTTCATCAGTACTCAAGTTGAATTTAGATAAATCCTTTTTCATGCAATTAATATCCTCAACAAGAGTACTATTTTGTTTTTCAAGGTTTCTAACCTTGTCAAGTGTGGTGGTGTGAGCACATGATAGTGATTCATAGGAAGTAAATAAATTATCCTTTTCATTTTTCAAAACATTGAATTCCTTTTTCAAGTTTTTGTATTTAACAAGTAAGTCTTGGAATTCATTTTGAAGATCATTAAAATCATTTTGCAAATCACTATAATCATTCTGAATAACAATATCATAAGAAGTAGAGGGTTTAAGACATACCTCATTTTCTTCTTCGATGCCCATAAGACATTGTTCGACTACTTCATAGTTGGAAGTTGTAAAAGGCTTGTTCCTTAGATTTAAACTTGTATCCCTTTGAGAAATAGATGCTTTTGAGTGACTCCTTTCATTTGCAAATACTCCATAGATGGATTCTAATTTTTGCCATACTTCATGTGCCGATCGAATTCCTACGATATGTTCATATTCCAAATTAGTAAATGAACAATACAAAATATTGAGAGCTTTACCGTTTAAGGAGATGATTTTCTTCTCTGCACCATTGAGCTCTTTGAAGCCTTTGGATGTGTGTGGTGTGTCTTTCATTGGAATGGATTCTCCATTTATGACGATGTTCCAAATATCGAACCCACAACCTTGTAAATAGAATTTCATTATTTCTTTCCAAAATATATAATTTTTGGAATCAAATAAAGGTGGCTTGGTGGTGGAGGTGCCGGATAGATGAGCTTCGTTCATAGCCGACGATCGTTTCTCTTCACTCGCGATGTGAAACGAGCTTGCCAAAGAGTTTGGCTTTGATACCACTTGTAAGTCCAAGTGGCTACGATAATCTAGAGGGGGGTGAATAGATTATCTCCATCTTTTCGATTACGCCCCCTTTTTCGAACTGAATGTTCAAAGATAATAACAAAGGTGCGGAATGTAAACAACACACGTCGATTTATAGAGGTTCAACCCACCTAGGGCCTAATCCTCTACCACCCTAGTATATCCGGGATGGATTTCAAAAAGGAAAAAGATTTTATTAATTTACCAAAAATTAATGCAACACCAACTTACAACAACACCTTGAAGAGCACCACACTCTTCTTCAACATCACCTTTGGAGATTACCACAATCTCCCTTTGAAGATTACCACAATCTTCCTTCAATGGCGCCTTTGAAGATCACCACAATCTTCAATCTTGAAGAATACCAAATTCTTCAACTCCTCAAGAGCACCATACTCTTGACACACCTATCACCTAGATCACCCAAGTGTATTCTTACCACAAGAATACTCACAAGGATGTCTTGTGTTGAATGATGACCAAAAATCAAGATTACAACTCAATAAAGAATATTACAATATGAGTGCAAAGTGTAATCAAGAATAACCTAGACCTCAAGGATGTGAAAGTGATAAGCTAGGCAAAATTACAACAAGAATAATAACAATGAAGAACAAGTGTTTGCTTGAAGTGTATCTTGTTGTATTGTATCTCAATAGTTATGTTGGTTGCTCCAAAACTTCCTCTATTTATAGGAGATGATTGATCAAGCATAGACTCCTCTTTGGGGATTGAATATCTACAGAAAAATACAATTAAAATCAAGAATATAGCTGTTAGAAATCAATCCCACATTTTAAGGAAAAGATGTCTGCTATCAAACGGTCAAATTTTTGCTGTCAAAAGATAGGGCGACCGGTCGCACAGAAATAGAAGTTCAAAAAATGACACAACATTTTTACATGGGGCGACCGGTCGACGTAGGGTTCGACCGGTTACCCCTATGATCAACCGATCCACGCCTTGAGAAAATGAAGATCAAAGTTTCTGGTTCAGTAAACACTTGCAGTACCGGTCGTACACTGACGCGAGGTCGACCTGACCGGTCGACGCCCGGGGCGACCGATCGACCTGCTGTTTTTCACTCCAAGCTCGAATTCTGTTTCAATGTACTCTTCAGGTACGGGTTACCCTATAGGGCGACCGGTTGACCTCGAGACAGAAATGTTGTCCGATTATTGTCGAAAATAAAACTCAAGAAATACTCCGAAAATTTAGTAAAAACATTTTAAACCAATCGGGAGTATTTAGACAACATTTAGGAACCTTGTTTTGAAGTAAAAACTTATAAACATAAAATCGTTTAAAAGTGTTGTCCAATTTTATCTGAAATAAAACTTGAAGAAATACTCCGGAAAATATTGAAACCATTTGAAATCATTTGGGAGTATTTGGACAACAATTAAAAACATTGTTTTGGTAAAAATAAAATCATCAAAATTAAGATAAAAACATGTATCAAATAGTGAGATCTAAAATGAGTAATAATTGTTATTCGCAGCAACATTCTTTAATCTTTATTCATCATCTTTCTATATTCAACTTTCTTTACTGCATTTTTAGCCTAATAAAACAAATAGTACAACATATATAATAAAAATAAATATCTCTCTTATGTCCTCCAGTATTTTATACTTCTATGTTAAAAAATTTAAGATTCTTCTCATTAATTTTAAAAATAAAGCTTTGTTGAAGGTTTATTATAATTTTTAATTAATTTTTTATTCTTTTATTTAAGTATATGTCCTTTTGTATTATTTCCAATATGTTGACTTTTTGTAATTCAAATTTAAGTTTATATTATCATATTGATTGAATAATTTCAACCAAACGAATATATAGTTAAAAGAACTAAAATATTTATAGAATCTAGATTTGATGTACAAACTTCAAGGCTAAATAAATTATTATAAAAAAAGTCAATAAAGCTTCATAATCCCAAAATATTTTTTATTATAATTTTAATAAAATTTATATTTTAATTTAAAAACTTATTTTTTGGTAAAAATATATAAATAGCCACTAAATTATATATCGGCACAAAAATCATAAGAACTAACATATGTAATATATATACCCATTGAATAGAATCGTTTTAAAAGATTACCCCTTTATATAATGAGTTGTAAATATATATATATATATATATATATTTTCTTATTGCACCATAAATTCAATATCATATATTTTAAATTAATAAAATTTCCAGTTATATTAAATGTAGTTTAAGAAATTGAAATTTTGAAAAAGAATTTAATGCTGAGGGCAAAAATTACTGAATATTAAGAAATGTATTTTAATTATTTGAATATAAAACGTGTGAGATTGTTTAACCTAAATCAAATGAGTAAGTATATCTCCGTTATAATGTGTCCACACACACACGCACACACACATATATTGGTAATTTAAAAAAAAATCAGTAAGTCGAATTTTTTGGCAAAAAATGCATACATTATTATATTAAATTAACATACATACGCACATGGATATAATGTATCTTGATCTAATTCATGTTTATCAAAAGAGTTCAATTTATTTATATTAAATCAATTTCATATATAGTAATTTTTGTATTCATTATAGTTATTTATTATTTTAGATTTTTTTGAAAATTTAGATTACTTAAGTTTTTAAATCTTTTTGATTTAAAAAATAAATTAAAATTGATTCTCAAGTACAAAAATATTAAAACTATACTAAACGAATAAAAATAATTTCAATAAGAGTAAACTAAAATAACTATTATTACTTAGGAAGTAAATGAAGTATTTGTTATTCAAGGGCACTATATTTGTGACCAATTTAGATGAGTTAGGGGAATAACTATTTTGTACAACTTTCTTTATATGTAGTATCAAAATCCTAGATCTTTTTTCTTTTCACTCAGCCTATAAACTCACAATTTATTCTTCTATTGAATTATGATATATATTTTAATAATTGAGAAAATAAAAAAATAATTATACATATACAATTTTACATATTACTAAACTTAAAATGGCTATCTTACAAAATTCTCAATATATGCTTATGATATATCATTAAAAAGCTTTCAAAATCTAGTTTAATATGAATCTAATATTATTTTAAAATTCAAACTATTACAAAAATTATAATAGAAATAAAACACACTTTTAATTTAAAAACAATTGGAATACAAAAGGACTTTTATCTTGTAACTTAACAAATAAAAGATAAATTACAAAATTAAATTACTTGAATGACCTTATAATTATTTATGCTAGAAGGATAGTTTTGTCTTATCAAAAATTTCAAGAAACCTTTCAAGCCATTCGCACTTTTTTAAATATATATATAGATTAAATAATAACCATCACATCCTAGAAACCAAAATTTTTTTATATCCATTCACAACTCTCCCTAGCAAAAAAACATCACATCAACTATCATCATTACATATCTATTCACACTCTCAAAATTTCCAAAACTTTTTTCAGAATTTTTTTTTCACTATTAGCTAGCGAAAAGAAAATTTTCAAAATGAAAGCATATCCAATCGCAACCTGATTGTTTGTGAAAAGAAAATTTCATTTCATTCATTTTTTTGTTTCTCTCTCACACTTCTCAGTACTTCATTACATAATTTATTTCTCTCTTCACCCCTATTCATATAAAGAATTCCAATAATTTCTTTAATTTATCACTAGCTAGTTAAAAAATGTATAAAATGAGATCCATATTGCCTATTTTTTGTTTAATTTTTCATTTTTTTATTCAATTGCATCAACACAATAGTTACTTTCTCTAAGACCATCTCTAGTAGATTGCACCACTTTGGTGCAGAATCTCCACTATTGTGCAGAACATGTCTTCTATCTCCAGCAATTTACACCACTTTTACACTAAAAGGGAATATTTTTAAGATTCCTTATTTTATTCATTTAATATTGATTTATATTGCTTTATAAATGACAAGATATTTATAGTGTAGTTATTTTATTTAATTTTTATTATTGTAGTAGTTTTATGTTTAAGTATTTCAAATAAGGTAAGATTTATAATTTTATGTGTAGTATTTTAAATCTCGTAGTATATTATACAAAGTATACCTCATATATTTTAAAAAAAGCCATTACATATAATTGATTTAATTTTAATATTATTTTTTTATTATATTAATTGAAATATAAGATTAATTGTAATCTTTAAAATTAAGTCAAACATATTAACAAATTAAAGAAAAACAAAAAAAAAAAAAAAATTGGTCGTCAAAACAGTGAATGGCGTTGCACTATAGCAAAATGTAAATTGGCGCATCATCTGGCGCATTGCTGGAATAGCAATTAAAGCGCCAAGCGCAATTTTGAAGAGTTGTTGGAGAAGCTCTAAACATCCAACGTTCACTTTTAAAATAAAAAAAAATCACCGCTATTCTCTAAGAAAATGAAATTTGACGGAATGAAAGTACAATCGATACAGTCTAAACTACCCCTCCAAAGATGGATCCATTACACCTAGGGGCACGTGCCCCCTAATTTTTTTTTCTTTTTCTTTTTACTATTTATTATCTTGTTTACAGTTTATTATTTTTCTTTTCTACTATTTATTATTTATTTTTAAAGAGTACACATGAATTAGGTTTAGAAAAAAAAAAAACAAAGGTCTTTGCATGGTTATGTTTCCCTAATCCATTTTCATTCGTTGGTGATACAAAATTAATTTTGAGAATTTATTGGTTGTCATATGAAAATTGATATTATGTTTGCGTGAATGAATGTAAACTAAATTTCATATTGATTTAAAAATGGAAATATGTTTGATTGATAGAGTTTTGAACATAAAAATACATGTAATGAAAATGATAGAGCAAGGGCAGTGTGAGTCCTCAGAAATGGGGTTCATTCTTTTTTTAATAGTATTAGTAATCATGCATAGTAGTCCTTCTCAAATAGGATTTGTTTTTTCTGCCCTTACGAACCTCTTCATGAAACTTTTCTATATTTCCAGCAGCCGTGATTTTTAATCAAGAGGAGGATTTGTGAAATTTCAAAAAATTATCATGACCAATCATAGGCCTGTCCATGGTTCCGGAACCGTTGGTTCCGATTCCAAATAATATAGAACCGGAACCTTGAACAGACGGTTCCAAGATGGTTCCGAATCGTGGAACCGACGGTTCCATTTCGAATATGAAACCGTGGAACCGTCTTCTTTTTTAAAAAAATAATATTTTTTTGTGTAAATATAACACAAATATAATTCAATACCAAAATTAGAATATTACCTTAGATTATTTGAAGACTTTAAATTAAATAGAACAAAAAAAAAAGAAACAAAATGTGCTTGAACTTAATATTAATAATTAATATTAAATTGTCTACGTATCCTCTTAGGACATAGTGGAATCAAAGTCCACGTAGTTCGCTTACCTTTTTACCCTTATTATCTTTTGATGCTAAGTTGTCCGGATGCATACACGGTCTTTGCTCGTCCAACATGTTCCCACCGGATCCTAAAGCTTGCTCCACCGCCACAGTTGAAATGGGACATGCTAAAATCTTCTTGGCTACGATCGAAATGATTGGTTAACTTGGCGTTTTTGTGACCACCACCGCAATATGTCTAAATCATTCGGTTTCACTAAATTCAAAAAGTTCTATGTTTGAAGTTGTGGAACTCTTTGGTCATTTATTTTTTTCCCTAACTAAGCATTGTGCTAAGCTAAATTCCCTTAAACCGGTTGAAGTAGTAGGTGTAGGTTGTATCTCTTGTTGACTCATTTCTCCCTTAAATTTTAAACTATATTCATTATAAAGTTCATTATATTTGTTGGAACCATGGAAACGGCGGTTCGGAACCGTGGAACTAGAACCATGGAACCGGTGGTTCCACGGTTCTTCCAAAGGAGGAACCGTAACTGGAACCGATAAAGCCGGTTCCTTCACGGTTCCGAACCGGGAACCGGTTCCAAAAACCATTGACCACGGTTCCGATTCCGGTTGGTCGGGCCTAGCCAATCAATAACTTCACACGGCTTATTATCCTACACAAATAATCACATACAACTATACGAGTGTAATTCAATTGATGTCTAGACAATCTAAGCATAAGGTTGAATTTTCTCATTGGATGATTGTAATTGCAACCCAGAGGTCCCAAGTTCGACTCTTAATTAACGTAGAGTGTTGAAGTTGGGTTTATCCTCCCGCCCCAGAAATTAGAATCATTCCTGAGGAAAAAAGATGTCCCATAATTAAAAAAAGAAAAAAAAAAGTATGGAGTCTGTGCTCTCGACTGGTACGGAGATATTCTCGATTGGAAAAAAACACACTGGAGAGGCCATTCGCAATCACACATTAATGGACTCAAGAAATTTATTTGGGCTTTGCAGAGATGTTCCAGATGATTTACATCCAGATTGGGCCTCTTATATTTGTACAAGGTTGTACTCAATCTGATTTTCGGGTTCCTTTTTGTTTGCGTAAATGGTTAGGTTAGATGCAATTTTCTTTCTGTTGAAATATAAATTTCATTGTTTTTTGAAAGGGGAGGGAAATAGGATGTCGGGGATGAAATTCGAACCTGGGACTAATTGTCTAGTAACACGACCTCTAACCACTTGAACTACATCTAAAATTCCTTTAATGGAATTTTCGAGTGAACAATTATATGTGGACTAAACTTGTATGTGGCAAGCCCGGCTATTTTCTTTTCATTCATTTTTTTTTGTCAACATAAATTTTAATCGATTCCAAATCGGTGACGTCTTCCCAGGAATAATTTTTTTCCCCACTTGAGAACGAAGCGACCGAGTTAAAATTGAATTTGTAATAACATTTTGTCTTGACCAAAATATAACCAAATGAATAGTTAAATGTAACAGGGCTTGACATATTGGACTCTATTTTGAGCCCAAATTCAGCCGGGCTTTCATATTTTTAGTATTTCATTCTTGAAGATTATCATCTATTTCAACATATATTTTTGATTGTTTGTCAAAACTTTTTAACTTACACTTCAAGTTTGATACTTCGGCTCATGAAAATAATTTTGTATGCATTGATATCATCTATTTCAACATAAATAATAAAAATATTAAGGTTTTGATTGTTTGTCTATCTGTTAGTTAATACGTGTATCATACCCGTACGTACGAATAAATGAAAAATACTTCAGTTTCCCGTACAGATTCTGAAGCGGCGTTAAATAATCCGTACTTTTCAAATAAAACGTTTAATACTCGTATTATAGTTATCCGTATAATACTTGGCGAATAAAATTCATTTGAATATTTTTATAATATTTAAATAAGTAAACAAATCATTAAAAAATCATTTATAAGTATAATTATAATATTATAAAATAATAAATAAGTATATTAATAATTTAAAGTAAATTAATAAAGTACCTAAAATTAATTTTAATATAATCAAAACATAAGTATGAATTACAATCTGTGTAAATATACTGTTAAAATAAGCCGTATTATTACTCCCGAACAATTATTTTATATTCGTATTAAACCCGTACGTCTATGGATCCATATATTAAATATTTCCGTATTTTTTGCCGATTTTTTCGCCGTAACTTCAAAAACTATTCATAATATACTCGTACGTACTAAATAATGAACCTTTCCCCGTCCCATATTTAATTAACAGAGGTTTGTCTTTCCATTTTCATTATTTTTATCTTTGAGAGAAAAATTTGTTGGATGTGTGATAGTGTGTGAAAAAATGAATTTTCTTTTATAAAAAGAAATATCATATTTCTCCAAAATTAACTTATTTTTCAATTTCTCTTTCACACTTCTCAATACCCAATAATACTATTTATTATATCTCTCTCCATTCTATTCATATAAGAGATTCGACAATTTCTTTAATTCATCAACAATTTTATTATTTTTCTCTTAATCTTGATAACAAAAGGTATAAAATGAGATTTATATTTCCTATTTTGATTTAGTTATTCATTTTTATTCAATTTTCTTGCTTTATTTTGTACACTATTATTTACACAAAAGATTCTACAATCAATCAATATCTCTAAAACATTCTCGATCGCATCACTACAATCAATCAATATCTCTAAAAGATTCTCGATCGCATCACTACAATCATTATATTTTCTCTACACATCATACTTTCACTTTTCAAAAAACAAGTTCATCACTATTCACGCAGAAAATAAAAGTAGACTGAATGAGAAAATTTGAAGTAAACGGAATGAAAACACAAGCAATCACAACCTAAATGTTCAATTCCTTTCTTTTCCTTCTTTTTTGTTTGGCTAGAGTTAAGAGCTAATATGGTGATTGGATACAAAAATAAATCAATTTTCGTTCCGCAAGAGAAATAAATTCACCATAAAATGTGATTGTCTACTAAACGTTTTTAGAAACTTTCCAATCACTCTCATTTATCTCTCACCAATAACACCTACTCACTTTCCTAAAAATAACAATTCATTATTGCACACTTTTTCACAAATTTTAGCTATTAAGGGTGTGGCTGGTTGTGAGAAAATTTTCAAAATTTTTATTTTTGAGAGAAAATTTTTTAGACAGTGTGATTGTTTGTGAAATAAGTGAGTTTTTTTTTAAAAAAAAATCTCATTTATTTTTAAAATTAACTTATTTTTCTCTTTCATTTTCACACTTCTCAATACCCAACTATACTATTTTATTTCTCTCTCATTCTTCTATTCATATAAATAATTTGGGTAATTTCTTTAATTTATCACAATTTTGTTATTTTTCTCTTAATCTTGATAACAAAAGACATAAAATGAGATCTATATTGCTTATTTATGGTTCAATTTTTTATTTTTTATTCATTTTCTTACATTATGTTCACAAAAAAAATCCGCAAACAATCAATATCTCTAAAAGATTCTCCATCATATCAACACAATTATTATTTTTTCTCTATTCATTCTATTTTCACTTTCAAAAAGAATTTCACCACTATTCACTCAGAAAATGAATGTGGGCAGAACAAAAGCACAACCAATCACAGCCCCAATGTCATATCCCCAAAAATCTCTTAAACTTATTTTATGGTGGACCCCATAGTACAACTCATAAAAACCTCAAAATTAAAAACCCCAACTTTTTTCTCGACAAAATCCAAAAATTTACTAACACTTTGTGTGGACTCTACACCCAATTAAATCTCTTAAAACATCCCAACCCACCATTATCATTTTTTTAAGAAAAAATGTCAAAATACGGTACCATGAATATGTTACCGATTTTTTGGGGACAGGAAAAACCTCTAGCCCACAATGGGGGTTAGTTTTTTGTATTAGTTTTTTCACTACAAAAACCTCCCCAGAAACCTTGCATTGTTGATGCCCTAACCAACTTACATATTTTTAACTATCAGTTATATTCAATTATTTATTTTACTATTTCTATATTACATCTCTTCATTACATTTTTATCTCATATTTATTCATATTTTTAAAATTTATTATTTTTTGCTCAATAAATTTTTTATCACTATTCTCTAATGGTGAAGGTATTTCTCTAAAAATGGCACCCTTAAGTGCTCAACTCATACAATACCACTTTTCAAAAAAAAAAAAAAAAAACTCATACAATTCCAGAACTCGAAAATAAATGGTAATAAAGCCCAAATCCATCTGTATCATTTTTTTTTTCTAGAACAAAAGCAAAATAAATAAATAAATAAATAAAAAGAGAATAAAAAGAATGTGAGTACGTGACAGGCCCGGCCGGCGGCCGCCCGGCGGCTTGTCACACTTAAGCAGCAGCAACAACAACAATTAAGTAAACAATACTTTTTGGCCCAAACATATTCGTGCCTAAAAAAAGAATGAAAAAAATCCTTTTATCCAACTATTTGTTAAGCCTAAATTAGAAATATCCTATTCCATTTTGGAAATAATCACCATGACTAATAAACATCATTATCTTGCTAAATCCATCAATAGGCACACAATCATAACAGCTTTAGGTCTAATATAATAAAATAATACATTATTATAATGTGTTCCTGCAAATATCCAAATTAGGTTAGGTATAGATAGACTAAATATTTTATTATGATCATCACGTCAATTCGAATATATCTTTGTAATCTTTTTCTTTTCTTTTGAGCTATTATGATAGACAAGTAACATATACATTCGTATAGAATCGAACTCGAGCTAACTATCCTAAAACCACAAACTTCGACATTAAAGTAAAAGTTAATATGTATATCGTTGTAATCTTCAATAACCGATTACCCAACTGCCCAATTATATGTCATTTTTAAGAATACATATTACAAATTACATTACAACCTACAATAAATAATATTCCAACTAAGGTCTGAGCTATACTTTCTCATATATCCTCCATTAGAGGATTTGGGAGAATATTTATTTCTGTGTTTTCTTTCTTCGTTTGATCTTTGATTTTATGTTTTCTCTCTCTTATGAGAGTAGTACTAATCTTCTATTTTGTGGAAGTAGGTATCTTTTCTTTTTGTGAGTGAGTTTTTTCTCCCTCTCTCTTATTAGAGTGTTTTTATCTAAATATATGAACTTGGCTTGAACGAGTTTGGATTTTTTTCGCAAATCTGCAAATTTGAAGATAATTTAGATTTTTGGTCGTCAGTTTCTCTATTAATTGATCGTGCACGTATCCATCGAGATTTGTGGCAATTTGAGCTAGATATGGGACTTTAAATGTTCCATCTAAGCTTTTGTTTGTTTGGAGAATATTTCTATGTTTAAAAAAATAACATATTGTGTACTGATATTGTAATTTTTCTGCATTTTATTCAATACCAATTAACTTTTTTCTTTGTCACAAAAAAAATCTAGTCGATGAATAAATTGGTCATGTCTCCGATCAGCCTTTAATTGATTGAATCGGTTTAATGGCAAGGCCAATATGTCTAATAAAATTAATTAATTTTATTATATTATATGAATGCTTATATAACAGAGTAATTGTTTATGTAAAAGATTTTAAAGGTTAAAACTAATATATATATATATATATATATATATATATATATATATATATACTCACACACATAAGCTTAAACCTCAAATATTGATCTTCCTCTCACAAATTTAAAAGAATTAAAAAAATATTAACAAAAAAAATAATTTGACTTGCAAAATAATATTCTATGTTTAAGCGGTTCAAAATGATCAGCAGTTAGTGATCGAACCAATCAATCTAATCCAATTCCTAAAGGCAAAAATTTGTATGAAACAATCACATGAGTATTATTCATTAGACAGTATACTGTCTCTAAATAGAATTTCAACTCAAATTCATAAAAAATCATATTTTTTGTATTTTGTAGGATTCGTCTAATGGCTTTAAATCCATGTGACGGTTTCGTATAAGCCCACCTCATTTCTAAAATATTGCTATTGAGTGTTGAGATGTGAATTGTGATTAATAATATGCAACATTATTTTGAGATCTTCTTAGAGTTCGTAGTTTTAGACTTTTGGGTACCAAATTCCATTTTGGTATTGTACGCTAAAGCGAGCCGTCCCCCATCCCATCATGACGTGTGCTTTGATGGACAAAGTAAAATTCTTTTAATTTTAAGATTTAAACTATTTTTGTTATTTAATAATTTTTCTCCAATCATCACAGAGTTATTTATTTTTAGTAAGTAAAAATATAAATAATTAAATTTCAGGTGTAAGTATATGTTTAATGAGATATAAGTTCCTTTATTTTTGTTGGTGTAGCCTCTCGTACATGATGCAATATTGCAATGGTATGTAATTAGTTATTGATTATTATATTTCATGATTTAATTTCTCTATAATTCCTTATTGACAAAAAAAGAAATCGCAAATTACTTTGCAAGTTAAGACCAACTCCAGTGGAGACCTAAACTAACGTCCACCGCTATTATTTTCCTCCAGCAATACACCACATATTGGCGCTATTATACATTTTCTACCGTTTGATGCAGCACTGTTTTGGCACCCCTTTTTTTTTTTCTTTTTGCTTCTTTAGTTTGTAAATGTTGTTTTTGTTAATTATGAATATTGTAATTAATTTTTTATTTCAATAAATTTAATAGAAAATAATATTAAAATTAATTCAATTATATGAGATAAATTTTTAAAATAATATGATGTGTAATTTAAATAATACTATGAGATTTAGAATATTAAACACAAAATTATATATCTTACATAAAATTACAACAATGATAAAAATCACATAAAATTACTAAAATAGATAAAATTGCACAAAATAACTAAACATAAATTTATTAAAAATACAAATATGTGTATTGATTATAAAGTAATAAAAATCAATATTATATAAATAAAACAAGGAATCTTATGGAATATTCTTTTTTAGTTCAGAAGATAGTGCAAACAATTGGAGATAGAGAATAGATTCTACATAAAAATAGTGCAAAATTTGCACTAAAGTAATGCAAACAACTGAAGATGCTTTAAGCCAACTTTATGTAGTGTAATCAGATAAACAATAATATAAATCACATTAAAGAAGATCAATTGTTGTCATAATTCATATGCAAAGAAATTATTGATCGACATGTATATATTTCAGATCTATTTCATATACGAAATCAAATTTTATCCGAATTATGAACGTATATATCTTCAAGCATCCATACTCAAATCACCACGAACATGTTGTTTTTATTAATGGTGAATAATTACTAAAGTTATTTAGTCGATTACATACCTCATTTTCTTAAAGTTTTTTTTAATGATACTCCAAGAAAAAAACATATTGCTAAATAAATTAAGAGAAAGAGAACAAAAAGAGTCTTGAGATCATTCACTTTCCCATATACATATACATTTTTGCAACAAAAGAAGTTTCAATCCAATCGGAGAACTACAATAAATTATAGAATTAATATTCAATTCAAATATAACTACCACTTGAGTCAAGGATAGAAAATCCAATCATTTCCAAGTTGATTATTTAATTAACCTTAACTAGTGTGAACAAGATATTCTTGTGAAGAAAATTCTCTGCTTCTGATTTTGGTTTTGATTTTGGCAAAGATCCATCATCAATTATTTTTGATAATGACAATTTATTCCGTCATTGATAAACTATTAACCAGGCCTTAGTGGCAATAAATTAGCCGTAAGAGAAGTGATGAAAAGGACACAAAAGTCCCTCACTTTCATAAAAGTATTGTCAATGCATTTTAAACCTACCATCACTTTTGTTCTGGTGAGAATTGAATTATTAAATGCATGCATTTGACATGTTGCTTGCATAGACTAAGCAAAGAATTTCATTGGACTTGGATTTCATTAAATTAAACAAGTGAAGTGTTTCCAAAAGAGAACAAAAAAAACCAGAAATCTATTCAAGTCTAATAAAACTCACGAAATAAGATAGTTTTTTTTTTTTAAATCTATATATTGGAGTATGATTCGGTACATTTAGGGAGACCTGGAATTTCTTACTCTCCAAGTTTAGACCTACGCTCAAACTAGGAGAGTAGGGGGACTAGTTGATTCGGTGTATCTAAGTACATATAAAAGGAGCGATCCTAAACAAAGAGTATATGACAAAGCTGAGCAGTAACTAAATGGTACGGCCGATCTAATAGAATTATAAGAGCTTGGCGACGATTGGGTATTAAGAGCTTCGGCCGAGTGATAAGACTATCAAGAGCTTTGGCCGACTGGTAGTATTAAGAGCTCCCGATAAGATAAGAAGAGCTTTGGACGAGCCGACAGAGCACTAAGAGCTTTGGCCGACCGATAGAGTACTAAGAGCTTTGGCCGACCTGATAGAGTACTAAGAGCTTTGGCCGACTGGTAGTATTAAGAGCTCCTATTCGACGATAAGACTATTAAGAGCTTTGACGACGATAGAGTTGTAAGAGCTTTGGATGAGCCGACAAAGAGTAACTAGAAGGTGCACGACCGAACCGACAGAGAGTAACTAGAAGGTATGACCGAATCGACAGAGAGTAACTAGAAAATACGACCGACCTGATTAATAGTTACTAGTAGATACGATTGACTTGACTACAAAAGGCTAAAGCCTTGGTCGACCTGGCAGGAAGTTACTAAAAAGGTGGGCGACCTGACATGAAGTTATTAAATGTCAGGTCATACCTGCGCGCAATAACTGCTCCAAGAGAAAGACCTGACAAGTAATTAATATCCTAAAAAGCGGATTTGACAGCAAGAACTATCCCCGGGACGACCGACCGATGTGACTAGTTCTTTTTGTCAACCTAGACGATTTCCCGCCTTAATCTATCTCCCAATCCCGATTAGACACGTGGACCTCAAAGGACCAAAGGGCTTGGGTATAAAAGAAGGAAGAAGGTGAGAAATGAAGGCAGCTTGGCATTTTATTATTCAGCTTTTATATTTTATACACTTGTCTTTATTCGTCTTCCCTTTCACTAACTTGATCGTCGGAGTGCTCACGCCGGAGTTCTCTCCGGTTAGTCTTTTGCAAAGCTAGCCGAGGATCGGGTTGGATTCTTGAGAAGATCTCGCCATCAGAGGCCTTTTCAAGTGGCGCCGTCTGTGGGAAATTGAGTATAAGACGTGAGAATGTCGGGTTTAGTTTCGAAAGGCAAGAAGGTGGTTGGTGCGGGAGGATCTTTCGATGGGGTGGGGGTAACCCTGCCCGGCGGAGATGGAGTCACTGTACCGGGGGTAGAGGCGACCCCATCTGGCGGTGGGGATGGAGTCACAATATCAGCGGTGCCTCCCACTCCTGTTACGATGAGGATGACGGTGGCTAACTTGGAGGCCCCGATCGCGCAGTCGATCCAGTGTAACCGGGACCGCTTGTCATCCATAGTTCCAAGCGCGGTCAATACCTTATGGGCCGAAAGGAGGTCAGCTCTTTGTAAGGGGAAGCGGGTCGAGCGGAGGATAGGGTAGCACCGAGGGAGGAACCATTGTCGAGGCGGAGAAGTTACAGGCAGAGGTGAGGGAGATGAAGAGGCGAATGTCAGGGCAAGAGGTGGTAAAGAGAGGAATCCCGTTCAAGGAAGTGGTCATGGCGGACGATCTCCCCGTTAATTTCAGGGCACTGAGTTATGACTACGACGGAACCACGGATCCATGGGAGCATTTGTGTCGGTTCGAGAATTCAGCCTTGCTGCACCGATACACGGATGGAGTGAAATGTCGGGTTTTTCTGACCACCCTGGCTAAATCAGCAAGAATGGTTTAGTCAACTCCCTAACGATACCATTGGTTCTTTTGATGAGTTCAGCTCAGCCTTTTTGCACCAATTCGCAAGCTCGCGGAAACATCAAAAGACCGCTCTGACCCTCTTCGGTATAAAACAGGGAGAGCATGAACCCCTTAGGGGGTATGTGAAGAGATTCAATTCGGCAGCACTGGATGTACCCTCAGCTACACAAGAGGTGCTATCCAGTGCCTTATCTCATGGATTGCAGGAAAGTGATTTCTTCAAGTCAATAGCTAAGCGACCCGCTAAAAATTTCGACGATCTATTGGCCAGGGCTGAAAAATACGTGAACTTGGAGGAAGCACATAAAGGAAAGAAGGACGAAAGTAGGGA
Source organism: Rehmannia glutinosa (assembly GCA_016081115.2). Lineage (NCBI taxonomy): Eukaryota > Viridiplantae > Streptophyta > Magnoliopsida > Lamiales > Orobanchaceae > Rehmannia > Rehmannia glutinosa. The sequence goes on from CM071927.1 coordinate 8,026,475, forward strand.
AAAGAGGAAGGACAGGGTAGAGGTGCCATCGGTAGGACATAAGCGGTTTCGAGATCCGAAAGGAAGACCTGGACTGTTAAATCGGGCGCCCGACCTAACAAAGTACACGCCTTTGATTGCCCCCCGTGCACAGGTGTTAATGGCAATAGTAGGGCATAGGGAGTTGAAATGGCCGGGGAACTACTCTACTGTTCCCGTTAGACCTCGGTCCAATTTCTTTTGTGACTTTCATAATGAGTATGGACACACCACCGAGGAATGCAGGCACTTAAGGAATGAGATCGAGCGCATGGTGAGAAAAGGATGGTTGCGAATCGTTAAACAAGAGCACGAGCTACGACCAGGGCATGTAAGTCCCGATAGGCGAGACAGACCGCTGAGGGCAAACATGATCATTCCTCGGCCAAGCCGGCTCCATCCAGAGGAACTATTCCTATGATCGTAGGAGGACCGACTGATGGAGATTCAAATCGAGCGCTTGAAGGCGTCGCCGTAAGTTCGGGAGAGGTGCTCGGTATTGGGGAAAGAGGGAAGGCCCGGAGATATCCTTCGGGCCGAAAGATGAACAGGTGTCCGTCGCGCATAACGACGCTATGGTAATTACAACAACCATAGCAAATTACGAGGTAGCCAGGGCTATGGTGGATACCGGAAGCTCAGTCAATGTATTATTTCATGAAGCCTACCTAAGGATGGAGCTGGAAATGGAGATCAAGTCGGTAGAGACCGCCCTGTTCGGTTTTGGAGGAGGAATGGTGGAGCCGCTCGGATAGGTTACCTTGCCTATGTCTCTAGGAGATCTCCCCATGCAAAAAACACGGATGGTAACTTTTCTTGTTGTGGACTCTTACTCCACCTACAATGTTATAATTGGTAGACCTGCCCTTAATTCTTTTCAAGCTATTGTATCTACATTCCACATGAAACTTAAGTTCGTGGTAGGGGATGGGATAGGTGAAGTATGGGGATATGCACAGGTGACAAGAAAATGTTACGTTGAGGCGAAGGAAGGAGAGCAGAGGAAATCCAAAAGAAAGGTGGTAGAAATGGACAAGGAAACCAAGCCCATTAAAATAGGAAAAAAAGAAAAGAAAAAGATCCGGACCGCCGAAAGGTCGGCCCGAGGAAGAGCCGATGACGGTAGAGCTAACCCCCGAGATCCGTCAAAAGTGGTTAAGATAGGAACTAAACTAGATCCGAGCTAACCGGAAGGAATCGTGGACTTCCCGAGAGAGAACAGAGATGTCTTCGCCCGGTCATCAAGAGACCTACAAGGGGTCGACCCTAGCACAGTGGAGCACCATTTAAACGTGGACTCTTTAGTGAGACCAAAGCAAAAGAAGAGGCCGTTTGGGTATGAGAAAGATCGAGATCATTCAACAAGAAATGGAGAAATTGTTACAAGTCGACATATAAGGAGATCCAATTCCGGAATGGGTCTCTAACGCGGTGCTGGTTCCAAAAGGTGAAAGGTTTAGGATGTGTATCGACTTCAGAGACCTCAATAAGGCTTGTCCCAAAGATCATTACCCATTACCTCGGATTGATCAATTGGTGGATTCCACGGTGGGGTATGAACTGTTGAGCATGATGGATGCATACCAAGGCTATCATCGATCGAGGTTGGCGGAGGTAGACCGAAAAGGGTGAGCTTCATCACTTCCTCGGGGACTTATTGTTACGTAGTTATGCCATTCGGGCTAAAGAATGTCGGGGCTACTTATCAGAGATTGATGGATAGAGTATTCAAAAGCCAGTTGGGCCGTAACATGGAGGTCTACGTTGACGATATGTTGGTAAAAGGTAGGAAGGAAAAGGACCATATAGCGGATCCGGGAGAAACGTTCGTAGCATTAAGGAGGTTTGGAATGAAATTAAACCCGCTTAAGTGATCGTTTGGTGTCCGGAAAATTCCTTGGTTTCATGGTTACGGAGAAGGGCATCAAGTAAATCCCGAGAAAGTAAGAACATGGTAGTAGAAATGGAATCACCCACGAACGTCGGCAAGGTACAACAACTCACGGGCGTATAAAAAGACGAGCCGTTTCATCTCTAGGTCGGGGAGCGAGTCTCCCTTTCTTCAAGGTGTTAAGAAAGGCCAAAACTTCGAATGGACACCGGAGTGCGAACAAGCTTTTAGGAATTGAAAGCGTGTTTAGTGGCACTTCCGCCGCTACTGCCAGCCGAGCAGGCGAGAATTGTATCTATATCTTTCCATAGGAATGGGGCGTCACTGCTCTTTTTATTAAGGTCGAGGAAATAAGCAAATGCCGATTTATTATGTTAGTAAGGTCTTGCAAGGGGCGGAAACAAGATATTCGAAAATAGAAAAAGGAGGGTTGGCCTTGCAACGGCTACTCGAAAATTAAGGCCATATTTCTTGTCTCACAAAGTGGTGGTGCTTACTAATATGCCGTTAGGGCACATCATGGGGAACCTAGTGTCGAGTCGGATGATAAAGTGGGCCGTAGAAGTGGGGGAATTCGACTTGGAATATAGGCTCAGAGTGGCCATCAAAGCACAAGCTCGCGGATTTTAAATGGCCTCGGAACCTAGCTCCTCCGTACAGGTCTGGTTAATGCACGTGGACGGTTCTGCTTCAATTGGGGGAAGCGGTGCGGGGATTGTCCTAACCAATCCATCCGGGAAGATCCGAGTTCGCGATTAAGTTCGGATTCAAAGCGTCGAATAACGAGGCCGAATATGAAGCTTTGGTAAGAGGACTCAAAATGGCATTAGATCTGGGTGTCAGGGCTGTAATAGCATACTCCGATTCGATGCTGGTAACTAATCAGGTCGGGGGAAACTTCGATATCAAAGAAGATAGAATGAGGAGGTATGTAGGAGTGGTGGCAGAGTTGGTAAAAAAGTTCGACAAATTTGAATTGCTGCAAGTACCAAGAGGAGAGAACACCAAGGCAGATCATCTTTCGAAAGTGGCTAGCTCGGCTCAGGAAAGTGAGTCACGAAACATAACGGTTCTGACAGATAGCCTGCCCAGCATCGGAGCCGAGATCACAGAAATAGGAGAGGGGGATGATTGGAGAGCTGATCTCCATAAGTACTTAAGCACGAACGACCTACCATGAGGATAAGAGGAAGACAGATCGGTTAAAAGCAAGAGCTGTGCGATTTCGGCTAATTGGAGGGTTGTTGTATAAAAAGGCTTTCTCTTTACCCTATCTGAGATGCTTATCTGAAAAGGAATGTAATTATGTGTTGAGAGAGATACATGAGGGTGCCTATGGAGCTCACATCGGGGAAGAGCCTTAGCCAAAAAGGTGGTCCGAGCTGGGTATTTTTGGCCCAAATGGAAGAAAGGTCAGAGAAATGGTAAGGAAGTGTGATAGTTGCGAGAGACACGACTCACGATACATCACCCGCAGAACTATTAGGGGTTATGAGCTCACCATGTCCTTTCGCAGAGTGGGGGATAGACATCGTGGGACCTTTCCCTAGAGCAACAGGACAGAGAAAATTCTTAATAGTAGCGGTGGATTACTTTAGCAAATGGGTGGAAGCAGAACACGTGGCCAGGATATCCGAGTCGCAAATTAAAAGTTTCATTTGGAAAAATTTGGTTAGCGGTATGGGTGGCCGAGAGATCCGATATCGGACAACGGAACTTCGATTTAGGCGGGAAAGATCGAAAATGGTTAGCAGAGATGAAAGTCGGCAAAGACTTCACCTCCGTAGCCCACCCTCAAGCAAATGGTCAAGTAGAGGTCACGAACCGATCTATCGTCAAAGGAATCAAGGCAAGGCCGAACGAGTGGAGGAGGATGGGTGGACGAGCCGCACTCGGTGTTATGGTCTCATCGCACTACTCCCAAGGAGGCAACGGGAGAAACCCCATTCGATCCGGTATATGGGATCAAACCGGCATACCTGTAGAGATCGGTATGGAAAGCCACCGCGTCCCGAACTTTGAGGAAGAACTCAATATGGAGCTATTGAGGAGGCATTAGACCAAGTGGAAGAGAGGAGAGAGCAAGCTTATTTGAAGATGGAAGCTAGCAAAAGTTTGTTAAAAGCCACGCACGACATGAGAGTAAGAAAGAGGAGTTTCAATGTAGGAGACCTGGTTTTAAGACAAGCGACGCTCTAAAAAACCGGTGGGAAAGCTAGAGGCGAACTGGGAAGGGCCTTAGAAGGTCACTAAAGTAATTGCTAAGGAGCTTATGAATTGGAAGATATGAAAGGTACTAAAATTCCCGTGCCATGGAATGTATGTCATCTAAGGAAATTTTATGTGTGATTTACTAGTCCGAATGAAATCAATATTTTGGCAGCTATATAAAGTGTTTTCCAGTCTCGCTCAAACCCCGAGTGGCCGAGCTCACTGTACTCAACTCAGTCCCTTGGGGAAATTCTATCTCCGAGGTTAAACAGGCTCAAACCCCCGAGTGGCCGAGCTCACTGCACTCAACTCAGTCCCTTAGGGAAATTCTATCTTCGAGGGTTAAACAGGCTCAAACCCCTGAGTGGCCGAGCTCGGCTCGTACCATCTCAGGTCCCTTGGGGAAATTCTATCTTCGAGGGTTAAACAGGCTCAAACCCCTGAGTGGCCGAGCTCGGCTGCACCCATCTCAGTCCCTTGGGGAAATTCTATCTCCGAGGTTAAACAAGCTCAAACCCCCGAGTGGCCGAGCTCGGCTCGTACCATCTCAGGTCCCTTGGGGAAATTCTATCTCCGAGGGCTAAACAAGCTCAAACCCCTGAGTGGCCGAGCTCGGCTCGTACTAACTCAGTCCCTTGGGGAAATTCTTTCTCCGAGGTTAAACAGGCTCAAACCCCGAGTGGCCGAGCTCGGCTGTACCAACTCAGTCCCTTGGGGAAATTCTATCTCCGAGGTTAAAAAGCTCAAACCCCCGAGTGGCCGAGCTCGGCTCGTGCCATCTCAGTCCCTTGGGGAATTCTATCTCCGAGGGTTAAACAGCTCAAACCCCTCGAGTGGCCGAGCTCGGCTGCACTCCATCTCGGGTCCCTTGGGGAAATTCTATCTCCGAGGGTTAAACAAGCTCAAACCCCTGAGTGGCCGAGCTCGGCTCGTACCATCTCAGGTCCCTTGGGGAAATTCTATCTCCGAGGGTTAAACAGCTCAAACCCCTGAGTGGCCGAGCTCAGCTCGTACCAACTCAGGTCCCTTGGGGAAATTCTATCTCCGAGGGTTAAACAGGCTCAAACCCCTGAGTGGCCGAGCTCGGCTCGTACCATCTCAGGTCCCTTGGGGAAATTCTATCTCCGAGGGTTAAACAAGCTCAAACCCCTGAGTGGCCGAGCTAACACTGCACCATCTCAGTCCCTCGGGGGAAATTCTAACCATACGGGGGCCTCTCAAATCCCCTAGAGGTCGAGCTCGGCTCGAGTCATCTCAAATAGGGTAGGCCAACTGAAATATAAACAAAAAATGACAGGTCAAACTGAACGGAGAAAATATGCATCAAATATTACAAAGCAAGATAGTTAACAAAGTACATAGGTTCATTAACAAAACATAATTACAAAGGCCCTGAAACATTTAGGGCGCCACATTGCCTTGAACATTGGCAGCACTAGGATCGGGAGTCCCCTCACTATCACTACTTAGTGTTTCGAGAGAGGGATGGTAGTTAAGGGCTGAACTTGCAGAGCAGAAGGCTGCGCAAGAGCTTAAGCCGAAATGACGAGCACCCTCAAGGATTAGCTGCTTGGTTCGAGGCACGGCAACTTCTTGATCGCCTCCTTCAGGTCAGGGACCTCGAGTGTGAGTCCCTTGGCTTGAGCCCTTTTGGCCATGATGATCATGCCTTGCTCAAGGTAGGGAAGAGCAGCTTCAGCCACCTGGTCCAGGTATTCGTCAGAAACTAGGTATTTCTCCTTCTCCTGCTGCCACTCGGCTTGGCCAGCCTCATACCCAACGGATCTTCCCTCTTCCCTAGCTCGGATAACATCCCCTCGAGCCGTGGTCAACTCCATTTCTAAGGCCTTAACCGTGTCCTCCGAGTTAGTGAGTTGGGCCTTTAATGCTTGAATTTCCGAAGAGGCCTCTGAGCCTCGCATCCAGGGTAGTAGATCCGGATTGCACCTAATCGAATCGATGCTGCATGATCTCGTTGGCCCGCCTCAGCTCGGTAGCATCAGTCAGACCTATGCGGGCATCCCGAACTATTGATCCCATAGTAAGAATCATCTGGAAAACGCTAAATGAGTAAGCAAGCTGAAGCGAATAAGAATAAAACTTAAGATTTTGTAAATTATTACCCGAGATGCGTGATGGGCCATGTCTCGAATACGTTGGATGTCCGCATTCCCTAAAGCTCGATGGACCGAGTGACCAGGTTTTCCACCCAGGTAGCATTGAGCTCTGGAACCATAATATTGAGGAGGGAATCCCCCTCTCCAGTTGGGAGATCGGCCAAATTGAGTCGGGGCCTTATGGGGTGAAATGTCCCCGAGCTAGATGCCGCATGGGACCTTTTTCTCTGACGGATCAGTGTCGGCGGCGGAGGAGAGAAGGGCGGTCGAGAGGCTTGGCTTACTGGGGGACTCGAGTCGAGGCAGCTAGTATATGGGGAGCAGGAGGACCCGCTCCCGGAGTGCTCGTTAAAGGGATGTGCCCTTCCCCTTCAGGTGTATGGGCCGGCCCGAAGATTTCCTCACATCGGCCGCCGAGCTAGCCTCTCTTGCATTAATTGTTCTAAAAGCAAAAGAGGAGGTATTAGAATACGAAAAAAAAGAGAAAAAAATTTGCTCAATTATACCTAGGTCCCCAGTAGAGATCTACCGCTTTGGGACTCAAACGGAAATAATACAAATAAAGGCCAGGACTCAACCAAGAGTCGGGCATGATAAGTCATTGTTTAAACGTCGGACTAGATCCAAGGTGGCGGAGTAGGTTTAACACCCCCGCCTTGATGAGGAAGGTCATCATCGATCCAGTGGCAAAGGGCCACGGCTCGGGAGAAGAAATGTAAAGAACCTCTTCTTCCAATACTTGTTAGAAGAGGGAGTGCCATCAATGAACTTGTCTAAACCCCGCTAGTAAAGTAAAAAAGCCTGGAGGCTTTGGAAGTTTTAGCACAGTAGAAAGTGCGCCAGAGCTGGGGTGTGGGCACTTCTTGTGAGTGTTGAAGTATCATGGAGAAGCTAACTAATAACCTAATGGAGTTGGGGACCAATTGGGTTAGGGGGATACCAAAGCTTCGAGAGATTCGACAGATTAGGTCAGGAACAGGAAAGTGGAGCCCGGCCTCGAGTTGCTCCACAAAAAAACAAGCAAACCCCGAGGGAGGGTTGTATGGTACATCGGTGGGCCCGGGAAGGCGTAGCTCATAAGAATCAGGTATGCCCGCATTGATGCGGAGATTATTTAGCGACTCTTGCGATAAGGTACTATAAATGTTTGGCCAAGCTGGATTGTTACTTGAAGAAGCCATTTTTATAGAAGGAGGGAAATGGGTAGAAAACTTGATTAAAAGATCACAATCCGAACAAGAAGGGCGAAAAGTGTACGGGATAGAAGAGGGAAGCATGCAAATGGATTTAGGCGTATACGTATATATATATATATATATATATATATATACAAGCAAAGCAAACTTTTATATATATATATATATATAAAGGGGATAGAGGAAGAGAAAAGAAGAAGAATAGATGAAGTAAGAATTAAAACTTACTTGATCTGCTGGCCATAGGAACTTCAAGGACGATGAAAGGGTGAGACGAATTTTTTTTTGATTTTTTTTTGAGGGAAAAAGAACCAAAGTTGCAGGGAACTTGAGGAGTGAAAATGGTGAAAATGGAGTGAGAAAGGGGAATAGGGGTATTTATAGAGGAGGAGTATCAAGGAAGATGAATGGAGGATGGATAGGAACCGCTGGATGATATGTAGATCAACGGCCGGGGTGAAGAGAGAGGGAAGGGACGTTTGAAGTGACATAATTAAATGCGTGTCAGATGCGGGAATCAAAGAAGACTTTTGGAAATTCAAAATCATTACTCGACAACCTGGCTGCAGAGGCTGGGTACACTTTCACAGTCCAGAGCTGGTCGACCCAATTCATCAAGAAGCAGAACTGGAAAAACTAATATATTTTACTCACCTAGCTCGGATCTACGACTGAACTAGAAGAGTAGGGGGACTAGTTGAGGCGGCATGCTCATGGGAGACCTGGTACTTTATACTCACCTAGCTCGGATCTACGACTGAACTAGAAGAGTAGGGGGACTAGTTGATGCGGCATGCTCATGGGAGACCTGGTACTTTATACTCACCTAGTTTAGATCTACGCTCAAACTAGGAGATTAGGGGGACTAGTTGATTCGGTACATTTAGGGAGACCTGGAATTTCTTACTCTCCAAGTTTAGACCTACGCTCAAACTAGGAGAGTAGGGGGACTAGTTGATTCGGTGTATCTAAGTGCATATAAAAGGAGCGATCCTAAACAAAGAGTATATGACAAAGCTGAGCAGTAACTAAATGGTACGACCGATCTAATAGAATTATAAGAGCTTGGACGACCTGATTGGGTATTAAGAGCTTCGGTCGAGCTGATAAGACTATCAAGAGTTTTGGCCGACCTGGTAGTATTAAGAGCTCCTGATAAGACTGTTAAGAACTTTGGACGAGCTGACAGAGCACTAAGAGCTTTGGCCGACCTGATAGAGTACTAAGAGCTTTGGCCGACCTGATAGAGTACTAAGAGCTTTGGCCGACCTGGTAGTATTAAGAGCTCCGGTCGACCTGATAAGACTATTAAGAGCTTTGGACGACCTGATAGAGTTGTAAGAGCTTTGGATGAGCTGACAAAGAGTAACTAGAAGGTACGACCGAACTGACAGAGAGTAACTAGAAGGTATGACCGAACTGACAGAGAGTAACTAGAAAGTACGACCGACCTGATTAATAGTTACTAGTAGATACGATTGACTTGACTACAAAAGGCTAAAGCCTTGGTCGACCTGGCAGGAAGTTACTAAAAAGGTGGGCGACCTGACATGAAGTTATTAAATGTCAGGTCATACCTGCGCGCAATAACTGCTCCAAGAGAAAGACCTGACAAGTAATTAATATCCTAAAAAGCGGATTTGACAGGCAGTAACTATCCCCGGGGACGACCTGACTGATGTGACTAGTTCTTTTTGTCAACCTAGACGATTTCCCGCCTTAATCTATCTCCCAATCCCGATTAGACACGTGGACCTCAAAGGACCAAAGGGCTTGGGTATAAAAGAAGGAAGAAGGTGAGAAATGAAGGCAGCTTGGCATTTTATTATTCAGCTTTTATATTTTATACACTTGTCTTTATTCTTCTTCCCTTTCACTAACTTGATCGTCGGAGTGCTCACGCCGGAGTTCTCTCCGGTTAGTCTTTTGCAGGCTAGCTGAGGATCGGGTTGGATTCTTGAGAAGATCTCGCCATCAGAGGCCTTTTCAAGTGGCGCCGTCTGTGGGAAATTGAGTATAAGAGGTGAGAATGTCGGGTTTAGTTTCGAAAGGCAAGAAGGTGGTTGGTGCGGGAGGATCTTTCGATGGGGTGGGGGTAACCCCGCCCGGCGGAGATGGAGTCATTGTACCGGGGGTAGAGGCGACCCCATCTGGCGGTGGGGATGGAGTCACAACATCAGCGGTGCCTCCCACTCCTGTTACGATGAGGATGCCGGTGGCTAACTTGGAGGCCCTGATCGCGGCAGAGTCAGTCCAGGTAACCGGGGACCAGTTGTCATCCATAGTTCCAAGCGCGGTCAATACCTTATGGGCCAGAAAGGAGGCTGCTGCTGTAAGGGAAGCGGGTCGAGCGGAGGATAGGGTAGCACCGAGGGAGGAACCATTGTCGGAGCTGGAGAAGTTACAGGCAGAGGTGAGGGAGATAAAGAGGCGAATGTCAGGGCAAGAGGTGGTAAAGAGAGGAATCTCGTTCAAGGAAGTGGTCATGGCGGACGATCTCCCCGTTAATTTCAAGGCACTGAGTTATGACTACGACGGAACCACGGATCCATGGGAGCATTTGTGTCGGTTCGAGAATTCAGCCTTGCTACACCGATACACGGATGGAGTGAAATGTCGGGTTTTTCTGACCACCCTGGCTAAATCAGCTCAGCAATGGTTTAGTCAACTCCCTAACGATACCATTGGTTCTTTTGATGAGTTCAACTCAGCCTTTTTGCACCAATTCGCAAGCTCGCGGAAACATCAAAAGACCGCTCTGACCCTCTTCGGTATAAAACAGGGAGAGCATGAACCCCTTAGGGGGTATGTGAAGAGATTCAATTCGGCAGCACTGGATGTACCCTCAGCTACACAAGAGGTGCTATCCAGTGCCTTATCTCATGGATTGCAGGAAAGTGATTTCTTCAAGTCAATAGCTAAGCGACCCGCTAAAAATTTCGACGATCTATTGGCCAGGGCTGAAAAATACGTGAACTTGGAGGAAGCACATAAAGGAAAGTAGGACGAAAGTAGGGAAAAGAGGAAGGACAGGGTAGAGGTGCCATCGGTAGGACATAAGCGGTTTCGAGATCCGGAAGGAAGACCTGGACTGTTAAATCGGGCGCCCGACCTAACAAAGTACACGCCTTTGATTGCCCCCCGTGCACAGGTGTTAATGGCAACAGTAGGGCATAGGGAGTTGAAATGGCCGGGGAACTACTCTACTGTTCCCGTTAGACCTCGGTCCAATTTCTTTTGTGACTTTCATAATGAGTATGGACACACCACCGAGGAATGCAGGCACTTAAGGAATGAGATCGAGCGCATGGTGAGAAAAGGATGGTTGCAGAACTGGGTTAAACAAGAGCACGAGCTACGACCAGGGACGCATGAAGTCCCGATAGAGACGAGACAGCTGCTGAGGGCAAACATGGCCATTCCTCGCCAAGCCGCTCCATCCGAGGAACTATTCCTATGATCGTAGGAGGACCGACTGATAGAGATTCAAATCGAGCGAAGGCGTACGCCAAGTTCGGGAGAGGTGCTCAGATTGGGAAAAGAGGAAGGCCGGAGATATCCTTCGGGCCGAAAGATGAACAGGTGTCCGACGCGCATAACGACGCTATGGTAATTACAACAACCATAGCAAATTACGAGGTAGCCAGGGCTATGGTGGATACCGGAAGCTCAGTCAATGTATTATTTCATGAAGCCTACCTAAGGATGGAGCTGGAAATGGAGATCAAGTCGGTAGAGACCGCCCTGTTCGGTTTTGGAGGAGGAATGGTGGAGCCGCTCGGATAGGTTACCTTGCCTATGTCTCTAGGAGATCTCCCCATGCAAAAAACACGGATGGTAACTTTTCTTGTTGTGGACCCTTACTCCACCTACAATGTTATAATTGGTAGACCTGCCCTTAATTCTTTTCAAGCTATTGTATCTACATTCCACATGAAACTTAAGTTCGTGGTAGGGGATGGGATAGGTGAAGTATGGGGATATGCACAGGTGACAAGAAAATGTTACGTTGAGGCAGTAAGGAAGGGAGAGCAGAGGAAATCCAAAAGAAAGGTGGTAGAAATGGACAAGGAAACCAAGCCCATTAAAATAGGAAAAAAAGAAAAGAAAAAAGATCCAGACCTGCTCAGTGTCAGGCCCGAGGAAGAGCTGATGACGGTAGAGCTAACCCCTGGAGATCCGTCAAAAGTGGTTAAGATAGGAACTAAACTAGGATCCGAGCTAATTGAAGGAATCGTGGACTTCCTGAGAGAGAACAGAGATGTCTTTGCCTGGTCATCAAGAGACCTACAAGGGGTCGACCCTAGCCTGGTGGAGCACCATTTAAACGTGGACTCTTTAGTGAGACCTGTCAAACAGAAGAAGAGGCCGTTTGGGTATGAGAAAGATCAGATCATTCAACAAGAAATGGAGAAATTGTTACAAGCTGGACATATAAGGGAGATCTAATTCCCGGAATGGGTCTCTAACGCGGTGCTGGTTCCAAAAGGTGAAAGGTTTAGGATGTGTATCGACTTCAGAGACCTCAATAAGGCTTGTCCCAAAGATCATTACCCATTACCTCGGATTGATCAATTGGTGGATTCCACGGCGGGGTATGAACTGTTGAGCATGATGGATGCATACCAAGGCTATCATCAGATCAGGTTGGCGGAGGTAGACCAGAAAAGGGTGAGCTTCGTCACTTCCTCGGGGACTTATTGTTACGTAGTTATGCCATTCGGGCTAAAGAATGCCGGGGCTACTTATCAGAGATTGATGGATAGAGTATTTAAAAGCCAGTTGGGCCGTAACATGGAGGTCTACGTTGACGATATGTTGGTAAAAAGTAGGAAGGAAAAGGACCATATAGCGATCCGGGAGAAACGTCGTAGCATTAAGGAGGTTTGGAATGAAATTAAACCCGCTTAAGTGCTCGTTTGGTGTCGTCCGAAAGTTCCTTGGTTTCATGGTTACGGAGAAGGGCATCAAGTAAATCCGAGAAAGTAAGGTCAGAGTAGTAGAAATGGAATCACCCACGAACGTCGGCAAGGTACAACAAAACTCACGGGCGTATAGCGAAGACTGAGCCGTTTCATCTCTAGGTCGGCGAGCGAGTCTCCCTTTCTTCAAGGTGTTAAGAAAGGCCAAAAACTTGAATGGACACCGGAGTGCGAATGCTTTTAGGGAATTGAAAGCGTGTTTAGTGGCACTTCCGCCGCTACTGCCGAGCAGAGGCGAGGAATTGTATCTATATCTTTCCATAGGAATGGGGGCGGTCACTGTTTATTAAGGTCGAGGAAATAAGCAAATGCCGATTTATTATGTTAGTAAGGTCTTGCAAGGGGCGGAAACAAGATATTCGAAATAGAAAAAGGAGGGTTGGCCTTGGCGGCTACTCGAAAATTAAGGCCATATTTCTTGTCTCACAAAGTGGTGGTGCTTACTAATATGCCGTTAGGGCACATCATGGGGAAACCGGAAGTGTCGGTCGGATGATAAAGTGGGCCGTAGAAGTGGGGAATTCGACTTGGAATATAGGCCTAGAGTGGCCATCAAAGCACAAGCTCGGGCGGATTTTTTGCAAGAAATGGCCTCGAACCTAGCTCCTCCGTCAGTGTCCGTTAATGCACGTGGACGGTTCGCTTCAATTGGGGAAGCGGTGCGGGGATTGTCCTAACCAATCCATCCGGGAAGATCCGAGTTCGCGATTAAGTTCGGATTCAAAGCGTCGAATAACGAGGCCGAATACGAAGCTTTGGTAAGAGGACTCAAAATGGCATTAGATCCGGGTGTCGTGGTCAGAATAGCATACTCCGATTCGATCTTTGTAACTAATCGTCAGGGAAACTTCGATATCAAAGAAGATAGAATGAGGAGGTATGTAGGAGTGGTGGCAAGAGTTGGTAAAAAAGTTCGACAAATTTGAATTGTCTTTGCAAGTACCAAGAGGAGAGAACACCAAGCGCATCATCTTTCGAAAGTGGCTAGCTCGGCTCGAGAAAGTGAGTCACGAAACATAACGGTTTCGACAGATAGTCCGCCCAAAGATCGGAGCCGAGATCACAGAAATAGGAGAGGGGGATGATTGGAGAGCTGATCTCCATAAGTACTTAAGCACGAACGACCTACCAGAGGATAAGAGGAAGACAGATCGGTTAAAAGCAAGAGTCATGCGATTTCGGCTAATCGAGGGTCGTTGTATAAAAAGGCTTTCTCTTTACCCTATCTGAGATGCTTATCTGAAAAGGAATGTAATTATGTGTTGAGAGAGATACATGAGGGTGCCTATGGAGCTCACATCGGGGGAAGAGCCTTAGCCAAAAAGGTGGTCCGAGCTGGGTATTTTTGGCCCAAATGGAAGAAGGCTGCCGAGGAAATGGTAAGGAAGTGTGATAGTTGCTGAGAGACACACTCACGATACATCACCAACGAACTATTAGGGGTTATGAGCTCACCATGTCCTTTCGCAAAGTGGGGGATAGACATCGTGGGACCTTTCCTGAGCAACAGACAGAAAATTCTTAATAGTAGCGGTGGATTACTTTAGCAAATGGGTGGAAGCGAGAACACGTGGCCAGGATATCCGAGTCGCAAATTAAAAGTTTCATTTGGAAAAATTTGGTTAGCGGGTATGGGTGGCCGAGAGATCGATATCGGACAACGGAACTCGATTTCGAGCGGGAAGATCGGAAATGGTTAGCAGAGATGAAAGTCGGCAAAGACTTCACCTCCGTAGCCCACCCTCAAGCAAATGGTCAAGTAGAGGTCACGAACCGATCTATCGTCAAAGGAATCAAGGCAAGGCCGAACGAGCCGGAGGAGGATGGGTGGACGAGCCGCACTCGTGTTATGGTCTCATCGCACTACTCCCAAGGAGGCAACGGGAGAAACCCCATTCAGTCTGGTATATGGGACTGAAACTGTCATACCGGTAGAGATCGGTATGGAAAGCCACCGCGTCCAGAACTTTGAGGAAGAACTCAATATGGAGCTATTGAGGGAGGCATTAGACCAAGTGGAAGAGAGGAGAGAGCAAGCTTATTTGAAGATGGAAGCTAGCAAAAGTTTGTTAAAAGCCACGTACGACATGAGAGTAAGAAAGAGGAGTTTCAATGTAGGAGACCTAGTTTTAAGACAAGCAGACGCTCTGAAACCGGTGGGAAAGCTAGAGGCGAACTGGGAAGGGCCTTAGAAGGTCACTAAAGTAATTGCTAAGGGAGCTTATGAATTGGAAGATATGAAAGGTACTAAAATTCCTAGGCCATGGAATGTATGTCATCTAAGGAAATTTTATGTGTGATTTACTAGTCTGAATGAAATCAATATTTTGGCAGCTATATAAAGTGTTTTCCAGGTCTCGCTCAAACCCCGAGTGGCCGAGCTCACTGCACTAACTCAGTCCCTTGGGGAAATTCTATCTCCAAGGGTTAAACAAAGGCTCAAACCCCGAGTGGCCGAGCTCACTCACTCAACTCGTCCCTTAGGGAAATTCTATCTTCGAGGGTTAAACAGGCTCAAACCCCTGTGTGGCCGAGCTCGGCTCACCATCTCAGTCCCTTGGGGAAATTCTATCTTCGAGGTTAAACAGGCTCAAACCCCGAGTGGCCGAGCTCGCTCGTGCACCATCTCAGTCCCTTGGGAAAATTCTATCTCCGGGGCTAAACAAGCTCAAACCCCCGAGTGGCCGAGCTCGCTCGTGCACTCAACTCAGTCCCTTGGGGAAATTCTATCTCCGAGGGTTAAACAGGCTCAAACCCCGAGTGGCCGAGCTCGGCTGCACCATCTCAGTCCCTTGGGGAAATTCTATCTCCGAGGGTTAAACAGTTCAAACCCCCGAGTGGTCGAGCTCGGCTCGTACCATCTCAGTCCCTTGGGGAAATTCTATCTCCGAGGGTTAAAGCTCAAACCCCCGGTGGCGAGCTCGGCTCGTACTCAACTCAGTCCCTTGGGGAAATTCTATCTCCGAGGGTTAAACAGCTCAAACCCCGAGTGGCCGAGCCTCGCTCGCTCGTGCTCAGTCCCTTGGGGAAAATTCTATCTCCGAGGGTTAAACAGGCTCAAACCCCTGAGTGGCCGAGCTCGGATCGTATTAAACAGGCTCAAACCCCTGAGTGGCCGAGCTCGGCCTCGTCCATCTCAGTCCCTTGGGAAATTCTATCTCCGAGGGTTAAACAGCTCAAACCCCCGAGTGGCCGAGCTCGGCTCGTGCCCATCTCAGTCCCTTGGGGAAATTCTATCTCCGAGGTTAAACAGCTCAAACCCTCGAGTGGCGAGCTCGGCTCACTCATCTCAGTCCCTTGGGGAAATTCTATCTCCGAGGTTAAACAAGCTCAAAGCCCCGAGTGGCCGAGCTCGGCTGCACCATCTCAGTCCCTTGGGAAATTCTAACCATACGGGGCCTCTCAAATCCCTGCTAGAGGTCGAGCTCGGCTCGAGTCATCTCAAATAGGGTAGGCCAACTGAAATATAAACAAAAAATGACAGGTCAAACTGAACGGAGAAAATATGCATCAAATATTACAAAGCAAGATAGTTAACAAAGTACATAGGTTCATTAACAAAACATAATTACAAAGGCCCCAAACATTTAGGGCGCCACATTGCCTTGAACATTGGCGAAAGACTAGGATCGGAGTCCCCTCACTATCACTACTTAGTGTTTCGAGAGAGGGATGAGTAGTTAAGGGCTGAACTTGCAGAGCGTAAGGTCACGCAAAGAGCTTAAGCCGAGCCGACGAGCACCCCGAAGGATTAGTCATTGTTGAGGCATCGGGCAACTTCTTGATCGCCTCCTTCAGGTCGGGGACCTCGAGTGTGAGTCCCTCGCTTGAGCCCTTTTTGGCCATGATGATCATGCCTTGCTCAAGGTAGGGAAGAGCGCTTGACCACCACCGGTCCGGTATTCGTCGGAAGCTTAGGTATTTCTCCTTCTCTCCTGCCGCCACTCGGCTTGGCCACCATACCCAACGAATCTTCCCTCTTCCCTAGCTCGGATAACATCCCCTCGAGCCGTGGTCAACTCCATTTCTAAGGCCTTAACCTTGTCCTCCGAGTTAGTGAGTTGGGCCTTTAGTGCTTGAATTTCCGAAGAGGCCTTCAGCTCCTCATCCAGGGTAGTAGATCCGGATTGCACTCCGATCGAATCGATGCCGCATGATCTCGTTAGGCCCGCCAGCCGGAGCATCGATCGGACCTATGCGGGCATCCCGAACTATTGATCCCATAGTAAGAATCATCCGGAAAACGCTAAATGAGTAAGCAAGTCGTCGAATAAGAATAAAACTTAAGATTTTGTAAATTATTACCCGAGATGCGTGATGGGCCATGTCTCGAATACGTACTTGGATGTCCGTATTCCCTAAAGCTCGATGGACCGAGTGACCAGGTTTTCCACCCAGGTAGCATTGAGCTCGAACCATAATATTGAGGAGGAATCCCTCTCCCGGTTGGGAGATCGGCCAAATTGAGTCGGGGCCTTATGGGGTGAAATGTCCCCGAGCTAGATGCCGCATGGGACCTTTTTCTCTGACGGATCAGGTCAGCGGCAGGAGGAGAAGGGCTGCGAGAGGCTTGCCTACGGGGACTCTGAGTCGAGGCAGCTAGAGTATGGGGAGCAGGAGGGACCTGCTCCCAGGGAGTGCTCGTTAAAGGGATGTGCCCTTCCCCTTCAGGGTGTATGGGCTGGCCTGAAGATTTCCTCACATCGGCCGCCCGAGCTAGCCTCTCTTGCATTGATTGTTCTATAAAAGCAAAGAGGAGGTATTAGAATACGAAAAAAAAAAAAAAAAAAAATTTGCTCAATTATACCTAGGTCCCCAGGTAGATCTACCGCTTTGGGACTCAAACGGAAATAATACAAAGAAAGGCCGTGGACTCAACCAAGAGCTGGGCATGATAAGGGTCACCGTTTAAACGTCGGACTAGATCCAAGGTGGTCGGAGTAGGTTTAACACCCCTGCCTTGATGAGGAAGGTCATCGATCCAGCGAGTGGCAAAGGGCCACGGCTCGGGAGAAGAAATGTAAAAGAACCTCTTCTTCCAATACTTGTAAGAAGAGGAGTGCCATCAATGAACTTGGCTAAACCCCGCTAGTAAAGTAAAAAAAAAGCCTGGAGGCCGGAAGTTTTAGCCTGGTAAAAAGTGCGCCGTAGTCAAGGTGTGGGCACTTCTTGTGAGTGTTGAAGTATCATGGAGAAGCTAACTAATAACCTAATGGAGTTGGGGACCAATTGCGTTAGGGGATACCAAAGCTTCGAGAGATTCGACAGATTAGGTCGGGAACAGAAAGTGGAGCCCACCTCGAGTTGCTCCACAAAAAAACAAGCAAACCCTTTGAGGGGTTGTATGGTACATCGGTGGGCCCGGAAGGCGTAGCTCATAAGAATCAGGTATGCCCGCATTGATGCGGAGATTATTTAGCGACTCTTGCGATAAGGTACTATAAATGTTTGGCCAAGCTGGATTGTTACTTGAAGAAGCCATTTTTATAGAAGGAGGGAAATGGGTAGAAAACTTGATTAAAAGATCACAATCCGAACAAGAAGGGCGAAAAATGTACGGGATGGAAGAGGGAAGCATGCAAATGGATTTAGGCGTATACGTATATATATATATACAAGCAAAGCAAACTTTTATATATATATATATATATAAAGGGGATAGAGGAAGAGAAAAGAAGAAGAATAGATGAAGTAAGAATTAAAACTTACTTGATCTGCTGGCCATAGGAACTTCAAGGACGATGAAAGGGTGAGACGAATTTTTTTTTGATTTTTTTTTGGGGGAAAAAGAACCAAAGTTGCAGGGAACTTGAGGAGTGAAAATGGTGAAAATGGAGTGAGAAAGGGGAATAGGGGTATTTATAGAGGAGGAGTATCAAAGAAGATGAATGGAGGATGGATAGGAACCGCTGGATGATATGTAGATCAACGGTCGGGGTGAAGAGAGAGGGAAGGGACGTTTGAAGTGACATAATTAAATGCGTGTCAGATGCGGGAATCAAAGAAGACTTTTG
The DNA here is from genome assembly GCA_016081115.2 of Rehmannia glutinosa. Taxonomy (NCBI): domain Eukaryota; kingdom Viridiplantae; phylum Streptophyta; class Magnoliopsida; order Lamiales; family Orobanchaceae; genus Rehmannia; species Rehmannia glutinosa. The sequence continues at coordinate 8,044,904 of CM071927.1, forward strand.
GAAATTCAAAATCATTACTCGACAACCTGGCTGCAGAGGCTGGGTACACTTTCACAGTCCAGAGCTGGTCGACCCAATTCATCAAGAAGCAGAACTGGAAAAACTAATATATTTTACTCACCTAGCTCGGATCTACGACTGAACTAGAAGAGTAGGGGGACTAGTTGAGGCGGCATGCTCATGGGAGACCTGGTACTTTATACTCACCTAGCTCGGATCTACGACTGAACTAGAAGAGTAGGGGGACTAGTTGATGTGGCATGCTCATGGGAGACCTGGTACTTTATACTCACCTAGTTTAGATCTACGCTCAAACTAGGAGAGTAGGGGGACTAGTTGATTCGGTACATTTAGGGAGACCTGGAATTTCTTACTCTCCAAGTTTAGACCTACGCTCAAACTAGGAGAGTAGGGGGACTAGTTGATTCGGTGTATCTAAGTGCATATAAAAGGAGCGATCCTAAACAAAGAGTATATGACAGAGCTGAGCAGTAACTAAATGGTACGACCGATCTAATAGAATTATAAGAGCTTGGCCGACCTGATTGGGTATTAAGAGCTTGGTCGAGCTGATAAGACTATCAAGAGCTTTGGCCGACACAGGTAGTATTAAGAGCTCCCGATAAGACCGTTAAGAACTTTGGACGAGCCGACAGAAAGACTAAGAGCTTTGGCCGACTGATGAAGAGTACTAAGAGCTTTGGCCGACCCGATAGAGTACTAAGAGCTTTGGCCGACCGGTAGTATTAAGAGCTCCTGGTCGACCGATAAGACTATTAAGAGCTTTGACAACCCGATAGAGTTGTAAGAGCTTTGGATGAGCTGACAAAGAGTAACTAGAAGGTACGACCGAACTGACCTAACAGAGAGTAACTAGAAGGTACGACCGAACTGACAGAGAGTAACTAGAAAGTACGACCGACCTGATTAATAGTTACTAGTAGATACGATTGACTTGACTACAAAAGGCTAAAGCCTTGGTCGACCTGGCAGGAAGTTACTAAAAGGTGGGCGACCTGACATGAAGTTATTAAATGTCAGGTCATACCTGCGCGCAATAACTGCTCCAAGAGAAAGACCTGACAAGTAATTAATATCCTAAAAAGCGGATTTGACAGCAAGTAACTATCCCCGGGGACGACCTGACTGATGTGACTAGTTCTTTTTGTCAACCTAGACGATTTCCGCCTTAATCTATCTCCCAATCCCGATTAGACACGTGGACCTCAAAGGACCAAAGGGCTTGGGTATAAAAGAAGGAAGAAGGTGAGAAATGAAGGCAACTTGGCATTTTATTATTCAGCTTTTAGATTTTATACACTTGTCTTTATTCTTCTTCCCTTTCACTAACTTGATCGTCGGAGTGCTCACGCCGGAGTTCTCTCCGGTTAGTCTTTGCAAAAGCCGAGGATCGGGTTGGATTCTTGAGAAGATCTCGCCATCAGAGGCCTTTTCAGAGTAAGAGACAAGATTCAGCCCCATATTAGATGGAAAGCACTACAATGTTAATAACCAGATAATCTCGCAATTCGAAAAACCCAACTTCAAGAAGAGAATAAAAATAAGAAATTGATTGAACTCTTCTATCGACCACAAATTGGTGGTTTCTATCTTTTATATTATTAAATCAATAAAGTGGAGGTGTTAGTGGACACTACAGTGGTAGTAAACCAGAGTGAAAAGGTCTCTTGGGGGAGATCTTCTCAAGAATCCAACTTGATCTTCAGCTAGCCTGCAAAAGACTACCGGAGATAATTTCGGCATTAGCACTCCGACGATCAAGTTAGTTTCAAAAGGGAAAAAGAGTGTTTAAGAATATGGAGAAGCTGAATATCCAAAAAATAGTAAGATGATGATAGTTTACTCCCTTTTATAATATCTTATAGTTACTTTTAGACAGGTCTACCATACTTTTATGTTTTATGTCACATCAAGGTGTCCTTCACATTTAATGCATGTCAGGTCTTTCCACCTTTATGCTTTATGTCACATCCTAATGTGTCCTTCACATTTAATGCATGGCAGGTCTTCCCACCTTTATGCTTTATGTCACATCCTAATGTGTCCTTCACATTTAATGCATGGCAGGTCTTCCCAGAGAAGGAGGCCTTACCCTGAAGGTCAGGTCTTCCAATAGAATCAGGTTTAACCCTGTAGGTCAGGTCTTCCCAAAGAATCAGGTCTAACCCTGTAGGTCAGGTCTTCTCAAAGAAGCATAGAAGCAGGTCTTCCCAGAGAAGCATAAAAGCAGGTCTTCTCATGAAGGTCGGGTCTTCCCAGAGAAGCATAGAAGCAGGTCTTCTCATAGAAGTCGGTCTTACTGGTGTTCAGGTCTTCCCGGCATGTCTTCCAATACTAAATTAACCCCTCATTGCCAAGTGGCAGGTCTTCCAAACTATGCCGAATCAGCTACTCCCCCTACTCTCCTAGTTTGAGCCGATAGGCCTAGACTAGGGGAGTAACAATTGCAGGTCTCCTGAACCAGGCCGAATCAACTACTCCCCATACTCTCCTAGTTTAGGCCGATAGGCCTAGACTAGGGGAGTAATAATTGCAGGTCTCCCGAACCAGACCGAATCAACTCAGGGTTTGAAATTGACTTGGGTTCGAGCTCAGCTCGGCCCCTTGGGGGCTTGATAATTTTTACCCAAGCTTGAGTTTCAAATTCATAGCTTGAGACCTAAGGTAGTAAGAGCTCATCTCTACCCCTCACGGTTTTGATAGTACCCAAGGGTACGAGCTCAGCTCAACCCCTAAGGGTAGGGCTCTGCCCTTCCCCCTAAGTTAAATACTCCTAAGGGGCCACAAGGGCAGCCTCAGGAGACCTGGAGTAGAGCTCTGCTCTTCCCTCGCAGGGGTTTTCTTGTGATACTCCTAAGGGGCCACATGGGCGGCCTCAGGGAATAATATTGGAAAAATTATCCTTAGCTTTATACAAATTCGACGCACACTAAACAAAATCAAGGAAAAAGCACATAGACGAAAACTTTTAACTTATCAGATAATCGATTTTTCTCACGTCTTAAACTCAAATGTTCCCACAGACGGCGCCACTTGAAAAGGTCTCTTGGGGGAGATCTTCTCAAGAATCCAACTTGATCTTCAGCTAGCCTGCAAAAGACTACCGGAGATAATTCCGGCATTAGCACTCCGACGATCAAGTTAGTTTCAAAAGGGAAAAAGAGTGTTTAAGAATATGGAGAAGCTGAATGTCCAAAAAATAGTAAGATGATGATAGTTTACTCCCTTTTATAATATCTCATAGTTACTTTTAGACAGGTCTACCATACCTTTATGTTTTATGTCACATCAAGGTGTCCTTCACATTTAATGCATGTCAGGTCTTTCCACCTTTATGCTTTATGTCACATCCTAATGTGTCCTTCACATTTAATGCATGACAGGTCTTCCCACCTTTATGCTTTATGTCACATCCTAATGCGTCCTTCACATTTAATGCATGTCAGGTCTTCCCAGAGAAGGAGGTCTTACCCTGAAGGTCAGGTCTTCCAATAGAATCAGGTCTAACCCTGTAGGTCAGGTCTTCCCAAAGAATCAGGTCTAACCCTGTAGGTCAGGTCTTCTCAAAGAAGCATAGAAGCAGGTCTTCCCAGAGAAGCATAGAAGCAGGTCTTCTCATGAAGGTCGGGTCTTCCCAGAGAAGCATAGAAGCAGGTCTTCTCATAGAAGTCGGTCTTACTGGTGTTCAGGTCTTCCCGGCATGTCTTCCAAACCATGCCGAATCACCCATCAATATGTGTACTATAATTTTTTTAAACCAAATTTCCTTATACTAAAATTAAGATATAAAGGCCATAATTACCCCAAAAAAAATATGGGAAATTTGTTGGGAAATAGTCTATGAAAGGCATGTGTGGAGTTGCCTCACATAAACATTGGGTTGAGTTTCTTGTTCCTAATGTAAACACGTTTTCTTGCCCTTGCTTGTTTTTTTGAGACATAACTATAATAAATCATCAGATATTGATAAGATTTTAGACTAACTTCCATAATTGCTAATTACTTAACAATATCATATGTTTCATTCGAACCTCTTGTATATGTCACTGATTTAATATTAGGTTGCGTTTGAATTAATGTATTTGAACTTAAAAACATCAAATTTATAATAATAAATGTAAGGAATTGTTCGAATAATTTAATTTCACAATGATTTTAATCATTTGACGTTTTCATTTTGAGCTATGTTTTAAATAATTAAACCATCTCCAGCAGAGATGAAACTAGCGTTGGGTGCCAGAAGTGCTGCTCCAGCACTGAGCGCTATATTTTAGGTTTTCTACGGTGCAACACCATTTATGGCAATGCATTGTTTTGACCCTATACATTTTTTTTTGTTTATTTAATTGTTAAATATGTTTTATTAATTTTAAATATTATAATTAATTTGGTATTTTAACTATTCTAGTAGAAAATAATATTATAGTTAATATAATTATATTTGATAATTTTTAAAATAATATGATGTTTAATTTGAAGAATAATATATAAATTTAAAATTAATATGATATTTAAAATACTACATAAAAAATTATGAAGCTTACATAAAATTAAGGGTAAATGGCATGTCACCCCCCTAATTTTACAGTTTTTGGCACACAACCCCCCAGAATTAACATAACACCACTTCACCCCCTAAATTTAAACTAGTGATAGCATTTTGCCCCCCAAAATTAACATAACACCACTTCACCCCATAAATTTAAACTAATGATAGCACTTTGCCCCCCAGAAGCCCATTCGGGCCAAGATATTAAATATAAAATTGAGCGGGCCTTTCTAATGGGTATTCTTGGCATGCCAAAATGCCAAAAGAAAAAAAAGTAAAATTTAAAATTATTTGTAATTTATTAAAAAACCTTAAAAAAATCCAGACTTATTCAAAAATCTAATTTTTTTTTAAAAAAAAGATAATCTGATAAAAAACTAAAAATAGTAAAAAAAAAAATCGAAATTATTTTAAAACCCTAAAATCATAAAAATAAAATATGGATGTTGTTGATAAAACTATAAATCATTTATAAAACAATTTGGCATTTATTTAATATATTTTAAATTCCAAAAAAAAAACTCAAAACTCTTTGTAAAATTTTCTAAAAATATTCAGATTTTATTGTCCCGATTCTGATATCCTATATTTCTAAAATGTTTTAAAATTATTCCAAAATCGCTTTTGAGTTTTTAGAAAATTTTAGATATAGTTTTGAGTTTTTTAAACAAATTATTGGGATTTAATATTTTCAATTTTTAGAATTTTGAATAAGTTTGGGATTTTTATAACTTTTTTTTAATAAATTGCAAATAATTTTAAATTTTTCTTTTGTGAATTTTGGCATTTGGCATGTCAAGAATACCCATTAGAAAGGCCCGCTCAATTTTATATTTAATATCTTGGCCCGAATGGGCTTCTGGGGGGCAAAGTGCTATCATTAGTTTAAATTTAGGGGGTGAAATGGTGTTATGTTAATTCTGGGGGGCAAAGTGCTATCATTAGTTTAAATTTAGGGGGTGAAGTGGTGTTATGTTAATTCTGGGGGGTTATGTGCCAAAAACTGTAAAATTAGGGGGGTGACATGCCATTTACCCTAAAATTAAATAAAATCACTAAAATTTGATTAATCTTGAAAAAATAAAATCTAACAGTTATTATATTAAATAAAATTACATATGTAATATATATATATATATATCAATTATAAAGTAATAAATATTAACATTAAATAAATAAAATAAGGAATCTTATAGAATATTCATATTTAGTGCAAAAAGTAGTGCAAACTAATGGGGATAAAGTGCATATTCTGCATAAAAGTAGTGTAGAATATGCACTAAAGTTGTACAAACTATTGGAGATGGTCTTAGTGGTGGATATCACTCCATCTAAATATAACTTAAAAGATATTTTATTATCATGCTATATTGTATGTGTTTATTTAATTTCCGGCCATTCAAATAAAATCTAGTCCAGGGACGGACTCACATGTGTGGGGAGGGGGGAAGAGAGGCCCTGACCCCTCCTCCCTCCATTAATTTCATTTTCTCATTTTTATATGTAAATTATGGGATCAATCCCAATATATTGTTGTATTTTGATTTGGTAAGTATTAATTAGTGAGTTAGAAATTAATATGATGGTCAATGAAACTATATATGTTGAACGGGCATGTCTAGCGGTTTCAAGCCAGCCATAGCGAGTTTTGGATTAAACGTGTCGAAATTAAATATACCAAAAATATTGGAACCTAACTCTAATTAATCTTAGCGGACGTCGAACTAAACATGACACTATTAGGCCTTAAGTCAAAATTTTGAAAATTATTATATAAAATGAATTTTGATCTTCCAAATGTTGGCCCTCAGTGTCGAGTCTTGATTCCGACCCTGATCTAGCCATTTCATTTCCCTCAATCAAATGCAATCATATATTTGTACATATATATATATATATATTATATTTTTTGACAAATACAAAACATGACCTTATAATTAACGTAAAAATGGAAAAAAAAAAAAGAAAAAAAAAGTAGGCAACGTGAAGTTCGAGATATGTGATAGTCCTGCGCGCTTTTTGGACTTCGCAGTTGTTGCACATGCATGAACATTTCTTCTATATTTCCTAAAATAGAATATATAACGACACTAAATAAATTTATAGTTCAGTTGAAGCAAATTAAATAGACTTATAATTAGGGGCGTCAATTTGTAATACGACACCTAATATAACACTTAATTTAGCATATAGGTACAACTCTTAGCAAGGGTTGGGTCAAAATCAGTCGGAGACGGATAACACGAAATAAATAGGTCGGTCGACGACTCATGTGTCGACATGATTGACCTATTTAACCCATTTAATTTTATAGTGATATATTAAAAATACAACCTGGGACTGACTTAGCCCACGTCGGGTTTTGCTTCGATGCGGGTAGATTATTGACATTTGGGACTCGCCATTATGGAACAAAAAGAATCATTTTTTTTTCAATTAAAGGTTTTCATTACAGTATATTCTTGTTGCCAATCAAGGTTTGCTTTAATTTTATAGTGATATATTATTTTCATATTTGTGATGTTTTTGTTATGTGATGATGGACAAATTATTTAACGCATTTTCTAATAATTTAATGTATTTTTTATTTGTAATTTTAGATCTTTCTCTATTTTTTTGTGTTAACTTTAAATTATATATGTATTTTGTGTCGTGTCGGGTTACCCATGTCATAAATGTACGGGTCGTGTTCGTATCACGTATCTTGACACGAATAATTAAATTGGTCGTGTTCGTGTCAAACTTGTAATACTCATGTCAGAACACGACCCGCGAACACGAAACACAGCACAATTGACACCCTACCTATAATCTCTATACAGTATTATAGTTCAAATTTCGTATTTCACATTATTGATACACATTAAATAATAAAAAAACTTAAATACACTTCGAAACTTTTATTTCAACTTGGAGTTGTATTTCGTAATGCATTAATTCAAAGTTTATATTTGAAAAGAAAGTAGTCTTTTTTTCTCCATGTAAAGTGTTATATATATATATAATGAATCCATTTTTTTTTCCAGTGGAGTGGAGTATAATAGTATCCCAATTCCCACACCATCAAATAATTAATTATGCCCTTCAAATTATTGCAACCAACGAAAAATTTGAGCTTTTCTTTTTTCTTTCGTTTTTGTCTGTTTGTCCATTATGGCTTCTAAGTTCTAATCAGTTCAAGTATAATTAAAGCCCATAGGCTGGCCTGCCGTGACCTGTGTGCATGTGTAGGATTTAAATATAATGAAAGAAATAATACATACCCTGCAAAATATTATTGTGTCTTCATTAATGTTTTTTGTTTGGTAATCTTATTCTTCACTTGTTCTATTTTCAACCACCAATTTTTCAGTAGTGTTTAAGAAAAAAAAACCACCATTGCTTTAGTATGTTATTAAGTTTTAAACCTCCCATAACCAAAAAAAAAAACCTCTTTTTATATTATCCAATACTTTGAAAACAGGTGGATCAACTTTGTGCTCTAGTGGTAGAAATTTGTGTAATTGTCAAAGCGATTTCACCCAAATTTGATCCCATTTGAGTACGTGTGTCCGCTACCCTATTATCCCTTATTGTACTAAAAAAAGAACATTAAAAACTGGAGAATTATAAAAATTGCCTTTAAAGTTTGAGCTACTTATAAAAATAATCATCGAACTTTGTAAATTACAAATATATCATTAATTTTTGTTCTTATTTCATTTGTTGAAACTATTGAGAAAGTATATATAATGCAAAATAAACTTTAAGAGGTTTTTTTATATTTTTGAAAGATAATTCAGTTTTTTTAATTAAAATAAATTTAAGGGAAATTTTATACTTTATTCTATTATCAGTTATTAACGGGTACCAAAAGAATGTATATATATAGTTCATTAGATAATATCAGGTGAGTGTGTTGTCATTATATATTTTTCTGAATTTATGATGTTTTCCAATTTAATGAGTTTTTAAGATGCAGAGGTCATGTTTCACATCATGCTTCTTATGATGTTTTAACATATATACAAATTGAATGCTACATGTATTCAATGATACTTGTACATACATGACATTAATTTAATATGTTAAAATATTATAAGAAAAATAAAAGATCTGAATTTCAGCAAACTACTAGACAATATTTTTTCATTTATAGAGAATTGAGAGAGAAACAAATTTGTTCATTTAATAATAATTTATTAATTTCTGTTAAAATACATCAGTAATAAATATAAATATGATTTTCTGTCCAAATTCCATTTTGAGATGGAAAAATATGTATGATCAATTGATGTATCATGTTCAATAGACTTTGCTACTTTGATTGTCCTTCCCTAAAATTGTTAGTCCCCGTAACAAAACAAAAGTTAGCTGCTTCGTTAAACTAAAAAGAAGAATTAATTGGTTATATTAGACAAGAAATCAAGTTCTTCCAATTCATGCAAATATTGATCATAGAAAACTCATTTAAACTTAGTTCATTAACATAACAAACCAAACTTGAATTTTTATTTTTTTTTGACAGATAACAACTACAGTTCAACTCAATTAGTAAAAGGATAATAGAATATATATATATAAATATTTTTTTGGATTCAATCCATATTCGTCTCGATTAGAATTCTTCAAGCACGACCCAACTGATAATCAAATCAAACTCCAATATGTTTTTGAAACTCTATCAAAATTCAAAATAAACTTGAATATTTTGTGTAATAGACTCTAGACTCAAGCTAGTAGATATCATGGACTACATAAATTGCAAGATTATTCAAATTTCATCTAACACTACAAGAAAAAAGTAGTTTATCTACAAAAAAATCTGTAGATAAGTATTAAGAAAATTAATGTAAAGTGTAGGTAAAATATTTACCTACAGGATCTAAAATTGTTGGAAAATACTACAGAAAATATGTCGGTAATTGAAAAACTATCGGTAATTTGTCGGTACGTATAATTTGGGGAAAATTAATATTTTTTATTTTGTAGGTAATTGTAAAATTTAGTGACAAAATCATTTCTGTCGATAAATTCTGTCGGTAAACTTGAATTTTCTTGTAGTGTAATATTTAATCCATAATTTCACTTGAAATCTCTTTCGGAATTTCCACAACTTGATATTATAATTCAGTCCCTTAATTTTTCAATTCAAATAAAATAAAATAAAGCTGGCAGAAACAAATTCAATCCGTTATTATTGAAGACTGGCCCAAAAAGTACAACCTACTCCATATAATAGAAAAGTGATATATTCAATTATTTGTGCTGAGTCCACATTCCTATATATGATGTAAGCACGTTTTACATTCCCAAAAGTTACAAATCGTTTAGTGTTGATATTTAAGTTCGCATTTTTTTGACTTTCATGTATTCATTCCCCAGATGATATTTGACACCTTATTTGTAATTTTATATGCCAATAACTAAAATATATAAATAAAAAAAACGTACTGTCTAAAAAAAATTGAGATAAGTACCCTTGAAATCTCAATTTTACCCGACAGCCGACACCTTGAAGAAATCATCTTAATAACTTGAACTCTGAATATTCACAAGAAATAATAGGGCTGACTGGACATGGAAATTACGGGTGGCAAATCGTATCATCATGTCGTACGTATTCATGTTGCACTATCGTATTTTCGTGTTATCTATCTTATTTGATCGTAAATGTGACAATAATTGTAATTTTAACTTAATTTAATTACAATTTCGTGTTTGTGTCGTGTTTTGCCATGTCATTTGTCATTGTAATAGTGTTTGTAATCGCGTCGAGTTACTGTATCGTGCCACTTATTGTCAGCCCTAATGGGAATATTGGCCTTATTAATTAAAAATTTGTTCAATGACATATGGAATTATACGTTGTACTAATCTGTTACGGATTACATGAAGCAACTTGACTTATTTCAAAATAGTTAGACATGGTAAGAAATATTAATTATATGATTAATGAAATAGACACATAAGGTTATTTTAAATCGTTTCCAATGCAATTTCGTTATCAATAGTCAAAAATAAATAAATTAAATTATATGATTTCGTGGACTAATTCTTACACTTAGTGGAAGGGCATAGGGGTGGCAATGTTATCTCCACAAATTAAAAATTTGAGCTTGTGCAATGAACATAATAATTCTCCTTTTTCTCATTATTATCTCAAATAATGATTACTTCAACTATTTGGCACATTGGATGTGCCTTGCAAGACCTAAATAAAGTGGTACTAATACTATTATAATTTATTTTTGACATACTATTATAAAATTTTGACAACTTTTATCACTATTATTGTCAAAATGTTACACCTTAAATGATTTGTATTTTTTTTTCTATATTGAAGAAAAGGGTTTTAACATTTTGCAAAATTAAATAAAATCAAAACCAAAAGTTGGACACACACAAGCTTTAGTAGAAGATTTTAAAATTTCTTAAACATGTATGGCAAATAAGACCTGATATTTTCATAAGACAAGAAATTAAATTCGAATATTACATTTTCGAAAAAAAATTATAAATATTGTATGATGGGCCCACAAAAAAAGGTTCTTTAGCGAAAAATATGATTTCATGTAACATCTAACTAAATTTTATGTGTTGTACAATAGGAAATGTCATTAAATTATAAAAGCTATCAATTAATACTACTATATATGCGGAATGTTTTTTAATAATGGAAGATGCCATCCGAGAAAATAGTCGCTGCATTATTGAAGTACTGCGACTTTATTACACTAACAAAAATATATGTAGACAGGGACGAGGCCACAATAGGGCCAAAGGGGGCACTGCGCCCCTCTGGAATTTTGAAAATTTACAATAAAAATCAATGAAAACGGGCCACTAATAAATGAGCTAATATTTTGTGAGCTAATATTTTGTGAACTTAATCCTAACCCTAGCGAGCTTCGGGCTAAATGGGCCACTAATGGGCTACAAGCCAAAAAAAATATTTTTTTATTTAAATCTAAATTTTAAACTAAAGTATGCATAACAATATAATATTCAAACTAAATATGCAAAAGTAAATTACACAATTTTTTTATGTTGCATTACAAGGATAAAAGTCTTAAAATTCAAAATACAAAAATTCAAATACAATCAAACATCATCATTATCGTCAAAGGCTTTGAAACTTTAAGAAGATGCTTACTGCAATAAGAGTTAAAAGAAAAATATGTGCAATTAAAACTCATTTCTATAATGAAAATAGAAACAACAAACTACAATGTAGAATGATAAACACCATATAATGAATATTTTCTTAATAACTTTTGGTTTTTGTCAAATGAATTAAATAAATGTAAATAATGATAAAATGCGATTTGATGTTCAATGTTTGTACGTGAGATAAGTTTGAATCTCAAAATACAACAAATTCATCTTTATGATTATTTGCATAAAGTTTCAATTATTTGTCACATTTAAGTCACGAAAATTTTAAACTATCTAGATTATAGTATTGTATTTATTAGAGAGATATAAATTATATAACATTTTAAATCATCATAATTGATTACATTTTAAGTAACTACAAAATATATTTCTTAGAAAATGTTACGTAAGTTTTGTTATCCATTAATTCACCAACCCTCTATTTTGAAATAGCAGAAATTCAAACAAACAAAAAAACTGGCCCGACGGGACGGCCCGTTAACCCGCGGGTTAATCGGTTTGGGCCAAAAAGACCCTGATTTAAACAGGCCAGAAAAAACTGGCCCTAATCCTGCCAATTTTCCCAGCTAAATGGGTTGGCCCGCGGACCCGAGCCCGTTTAACATCTCTATTTAATACATCATTTGCTTACAAGAAATTGTTCATATGGTATTTTTTTCCAATTTTATACTTGTACATCGAATGGGAATATCTAAGAAGAAAGAGTTAAAAATGTCAATTAAGTATTTATCTTTTTTTTTTTTTTTTTTTGATCGGTATTAAGTATTTATCTTTGTTAAAGTGTTTGATTACGTATCAGGTTAGGGAGGTCAGATGCACAATCACACAGTTAACTTGATTAGATGTCGGGCCTATCACAAGCTCTCAATATCTAACAAACACAACATTAAGCATGATTTAAAAATACATATACCTTCACCGATCAAAAAAAAAAAAAAGTCCATATACCTTTACAAAATTAGCAAAAGAGGCCATGTTATATTAAAACATCAAACCTAACATCATGGGAAAATAGGAATGTTCACCCGTTACAAAAATCTCATTCATTAATGCATACCTAGACTTAATCATTTGATTTAATCAAGAATGAATTTTCTTAGTTATTTCCACTTGGGTTACTTTTTTTTTTTTCTCGTATAGTTAGCAGCCCTTCATTGTTGTTATATAATTGCATATTTACACAATAAAATTTCTCCATCAGAGTGCTGTCTTGGGCTTTTCTGTAGGGTCATCAAGTGTCTCAGTTCTTGGACCATCAGCCCAGATCTGTAATGTTTATCAACTTGTATCCCAGTTTTCCCACTTCAAGTATCAATCAAGACTCTGTTTTTTCACAAAAATTGCTAATAATTTGGGCTCTGTAATTCTCTAACCCCACCCCTCCATTTTTTATGCTCACTCTGAATATGGTTCTTGAAATTCAAATTCTTGGCATTTTGTCAAACACTATGCATGCATGCCATTGGAGCAAGTCTTGATTTTTTATTTAATTTTTACCAGAGATTTTCTACTGGGGAGCAGCCATCTACTTTTTCACCTTCTCTACTAATTTAGTTTATCCCATAAAGATCCTTTCTGTGTGGTCCTTTAAGATCTAGCATTTTGAACCCAAAAAGGGAATTTTTTTAACCAGTTTATAGAATGAGATTTAAAGGATGATGATGAAGAGTTGAGGTCAACTATAAGCTTGTTTTTTGGCATAGTTTGGTATGTTCTAGCAGCCTTGTAGCTGAGAATAAAGTAGTATATTTTTTTTCATTTTCAATTAGAGTTGGTCAAATTCCAAGATGGTATCTTTTTTTCAGTTTTTTATTATATTTTAAATTTTTTTCTATATATGTTAGGTAAAAAGGGGACAGAGTTCAACTGTTTTCAAGAATGGCTACTGGAAACCAAAATCAAATGGAAGTGCTAAAGAATCTAAGGAAAAAGCTTGCCCTTGCTGTTAGAAGCATTCAATGGAGCTATGCTATTTTCTGGTCTGTTTCACCTAGACAACCAGGGTAAATTTCCAATCTTTACTTTTAACCCCCCCAAAAAAGATGAAATTTTCAGAAAAAAATGTGTGGATGTACAAAAAACCCAATTTGGGTTTTTCTTTATTATGGCTTTTTTCTTGTGTTCTTGATTTTCCTTTTGCTTTGTTGCTGCCATAAGGATCTTGAAATCAAGAAAAGTTTGAAATAGCTGATTTTACATCTTGTTTCCCTCATTAATTTGTGTTTTTTTTTTTGAGAAAATTTTTGTGTTGATTTTCATTTTTGTATGAACAAGATTGTTCACATATGCATCTGACTTTGATGGGCCATCTGTTTTAGACTTACACTGTTAAGAGTTTTTTTTTTTTTTTGTTAAGAGTTTTTTTTTGTGTTGATTTTCATTTTTTGTTGACTTTTCTGAATGCTCATCAAATCTGTATTTTATCCCATTTTAAATCAAGAAAAAAAAACTTTACTAAATTTGGATCCTTCTTGATGATTTAATTTCACCATTGACTGCTTTTGTGGGTAATTAGTCCTTAACATTTTTTGAATGATATGTTTTTTTTTTCTCCTCCATTTTCTTGGGGTTAAAATGTAGCTTTCTGGAGGCTGTAATTTTTTATATGATAATGTAAATTGAACTTCTTTTAGGGTGTTGGAATGGGGTGATGGGTACTATAATGGTGATATTAAAACAAGAAAAACGGTTCAGGCCGCGGAATTGAACCCCGATCAGCTCGGATTGCAGAGAAGCGATCAGTTGAGAGAACTTTATGAGTCTTTATCACTTGGTGAGACAAACCCTCAAGCTAAAAGGCCTACAGCTGCATTATCCCCTGAAGATCTCACCGATGCAGAGTGGTATTTCTTGGTTTGCATGTCGTTCGTATTCAATATCGACCAAGGGTAATTCTTCTTTCGGCTGAAGTAATTATTTTTTGCTTTGATTTCTGGTGGATTGTTACCATTTATCATGATAATTTTGTGGCCTTAGTTTGAGAGATTGAAAATTACGGAGTGGTTGCAATAACTTTTACTTTTAAAAGAAGTGACTTATTGTTGTAGAAGTAAGAATAATTGAGAATAAGAAGTTAGTAGTGTTTGCAAATAGAATCAGAATTTGAGAGTGTTTGGTGAAAAGTTGTAAAATTGCTTATTTGTTTGAAAAGTCAAATCAGAAGTAGTATCAGAATCTGAAGCACATCCATCTCCCTGCTTTTAGATTCTGATTAAACGAAGTAGAATCAGAAGCAGAAGTTGGATTTGCAAACACTAAAAGTGATTTTTTTCGGCCAAAAACTAAGAAGCGCTTCTTTTTGGTGATTGCAAACACTCCCTTTAGTATAACATCTCTGTTTTAACAAAAACAGATCTCACATTTATGTTTAGAAGTCCTTAATAATTTGTGGCCGTCGTTCACGAAAATAAGGCAAAACTACAATGTAAATAACTTTGTCACTATGTCATTTGTTGTCTGCTGTCTGCATGTGGTCATGAATTCATGCTCACCTTCCTCCTGGGACATGATCTCTTACTGCAGGCAGAATGAATAAATTGCATTTATTTTCTAGAAGTAAAATTTATCCCCAAAATAAAAGAGTAGAAAAAAGTAAAACTGATTATGTTAATTTTCTTTTTAATTGTAAAGGTTGCCTGGAAGGACATTAGCCAAAAATCAAACAATCTGGCTGTGCAATGCTCACCTCACCGACACCAAAGTTTTCTCACGTTCGTTGCTTGCAAAGGCAAGTCGAAAAGTTACTTCGGATTTTTTTTTTAATCTTATGTTACATAAGCCCAAAATACGTTTATGTTCTTTTCGAAGGATTAATTGAAGTTTCTGATATATCGTTGCTTCTTAATTTCTGCATCTTACCGTCTTACGGATGGCTGGACTCGTTACGTTTTTCAGAGTGCATCGATCCAGGTATTAATGTTTTTTCCATCTGAAACCAAAACCATCTTGAAATTGTTTAATGTTGCAGTTCGATTGATTCGACTAAACATCACTTATTGTTCTCAACTTGCAGACAATTGTTTGTTTTCCGCATTTAGGAGGCGTCGTTGAGCTGGGAGCAACCGAACTAGTATGACGCTATCATTTTTACAGTTTTTTTAAATTTTCCAAATTTTACTGAAATGATTGATGATGGTAGTAACAATCAATTTTCATATGCTTTCTGAAGGTATCGGAAGATCCGAATCTGATTCAGCATATAAAAACCTCTTTCCTCGAGAACCCTTCCGATACCGTTTCGCAGATTCCTAACTATGTCTCGAACATTATCAATGATCATACTAATATGTCTGAAGACGGTCTCGATCAGCTTTTGGATTGTCCGGATATGGACATCACTTCTCCAAACGACTGTTCAAATGAATTTGCGGACAATCTGCTAAGAGAGGAGTCGAATTTGGTAGAAGGCATCGATGGGGAGGCGTCTCAAATTCAAAGCTGGCCGTTTATGGACGACGCGATCAGTAATTGTCTGAACAATTCGGCAAACTCCAGCGACTGTATATCTCAAACGTACGGAGAACCTGAGACGATTGTCCCACTTTCGGACAACAAGAAGGAAACAAACAGTTGCATGCAAGAAACTCAAGAATGCAACAATTCTGGTTTGCAAGGGAATGATATTCATTATAAAAGTGTACTTTCGAATCTTTTGAAGAGTTCTCATCAGTTGATTTTGGGACCGTATTTTAGAAACGGAAGTAGACGATCGAGCTTCGTTAGCTGGAGGAAAGATGGAATAGCGGGAGGAGCCCAGTTGGGGCAAAGTGGGAATCGACAAAAGATGCTAAAGAAAGTATTATTTGAAGTAGCTAGAATGCATGAAAACTGCCGTCTTGAGTCTGTTAAACAAAACGCGGATCCTAAACCGGAGGTCGATGAAATCGACAGAAACCACGTCTTGTCTGAGAGGAAGCGTAGAGAGAAAATAAACGAGAGATTTACGATTCTTGGATCACTAGTCCCATCTGGTGGCAAGGTACCTAAATCCCTGATCTTCATATTCGCCTCTCTTGTGAACGAGTGATGGAGTGATTGTTAGCTTTTGGCTGGAAAAAAAAAAAGTTGTGTTAATTGTTTTCAAATGTCAACTTTTGCTTCTGGTTCTGCTTAATTTAATCGGAATCTAAAGCATGGGTAGCCGGCTTCCGATTTGATTTTTACAAACAAATAGGCATTTTTATTCCCCGAACACAATCTCTTCGCTGATTCAACTTTTAGTTTCTGTTTGGAAACACGATCGATTTTTTATTCTCAACTACTTTTAACTTCTGCTACAATAAATCACTTCTTCTAAAAGCAGAAGTTTTTGCAAAACACTCCCTTATGAAAGAAAAATTCCTTGGCTTTGCCTATTGCAGGTTGATAAAGTATCAATACTTGATCATACAATAGAGTACTTGAGAGATCTCGAGAGAAAAGTCGAAGAGCTGGAATCCTACAAAGAAGCAATGGAGCTAGAGTCAACGACGCGAAACAAACCACAAGATGCCATTGAGAGGACATCCGATAATTATGGCCCTAATAAAATCGGTAATACTAAGAAGCCATCGACAAACAAGCGAAAGGCTTGTGAAATGGAGAAAACGGGAGCCGAAAATAACAGGGTGCGATTGAGGGATACCTCGGCGGATAATATAGCCGTCAGCGTTTCAGACAAGGGCGTGTCGATCGAAATGAAGTGTTCTTGGAAGGAGGGCATAATGCTCGAAGTTATGGGAGCCATAAGCAAACTACGTATGGATACGGAAAATGTTCAGTCTTCTAACACAGATGGGATTCTCTCCATAACTATAAAAGCCAAGGTCTGGTATTTTCATCAAGAATGTGATTGATAATTTCTGAATTTAAGATTTGAGTTACATTTTGGAAGTGAAATGTGTATGGTTTTGAATTTTTGGTTTTGGTATGAACAATTTGATATGATTTATTTACTAATTTGCAGTGCAAGGGATTGAAAGCTGCATCAGCAAGTGTGATCAGACAAGCTCTTCAGAAAGTTATCAGGAAGTGTTGAAGATTTTGTGTTATGAATATGTGGATGTGTAACTTTGTGTAAAAAGCTGTATTCAGTTAATGTAGTGATCCAATGAACTTATTTTTGGGATAATCCATCTTGTAGATCAGCCTCTCTGTTTTTTTTCCCTACTGTTTTTCCATGAAGTTTTGCACAACTGTTCAAAATCATAAGCCTTAATCACATAGCATTTGCCTAACCCACCTGGGCCGACTAGTGCCTAGCGTTTTTTATAACACTGCCTATGAGTATCACAACTCCTCATTATTGAAGGGTACACAATTGTTAAGCGCTTACTAACTCAAGTTCTCATTGCTCTGGAACTGACTTGAGTGTTGAAGAGTCTTCGTCGAGTTAACTGATGCAGGCGTAAGCGTGAACAAAGATACGCACTGACTTTGTACGTTGATTCTACATGAATACAGTCAGAGATACAAGAATTTAGGGATTATCCTAACTCAATTTTTTATTCAATAATCAACTACTCTAAAAATAATAACAAAGCAGTATTCATAGGATTAAATTCCTACTAAAAAAAACTTCTAACTATTGAAAACTCTTAAAAGTTAATAACATAATTCATTAAAACTAATCTCAATATATACTTAGATCTTATCTCCCTCATTATCTCCGGTGTCGAGATGATTCATCATTGATTCGAAAGAGAGGTCATCGTTAGAAGAATCTTCAAATGAGGAGCACGAGGAAGACGAGACAAGAAAATAAGATGAATACCATCATTAATTACGTACGAATTATCATATATTGATTGGCTAACGCCTTGTTCAATTTAGAGTAAGTTGTGGAGAATAACTTCAACATTACAAACATTCAATTTTCCCACGATCTTATTGAATCTCTCCTCAGGCTTGACGAAAACTAACAACCCAAGATCAATGGCCTTAAGTGGTATTGTTTCCTTCTTATTTTCAAAAAATAAACTTTCAGACTTAAGATCACGATGCATGACCCAATGCTTATGGCAATTCTCAATTTCTTTGGCGAAAATTGGTCCGTAAAAAAATGAAACTATTAAAAGATAATAACATAATCCATTAAAACTAACCTTAATAGATATTTAGATCTTATATCTATTATTACCTCTCTACACACCTAATGACTCGCATGCAGTGGCAATAGATATTTATATCTTATCTCCATTATCACTTTAGCCCTTACCACTTGGCTATGCCCCTGTGGCTTAGGGGATATCCTGTTAATTCAGAAGATGGATTTTAGGTACAGATTGTGATTAGAAAAGGTGCCAAAAATTTCCTCTTTAACCCAAAAAAGCAAAAGTAGCTCCACTTTAATCAGAAAGCTTTTTTTCCTTATTGAAAGTGATCCTTTAGAATTATTTGTACCATATCCTTTGGGGGGCTCACAAAAGTAAGTAGATGACCTCGAAAAGGTCAAATATTTATTAAGTCTTGTTTGTAAATCTCCAAGCAAATGAACATGGATTTCTGAAGATCACGTGCAATTTTATAGAATTTGTACATACATAACGAGAAAGCCACGTTAGAAGGTGAATTCAACATTATAAACATGTTATTGTTTAATTTACTCAAAAAAAAAACATGTTATTGTTTGAAAATGTATTTTTACCTAACCTCATCTCCTCCATATAAAATATCTGCTTTCCCTTTTATTTTGTTTACAACTTATAATTAGCCTTGAAATTCATGCATTTCCAGGGCCTCCTTTGTCTTCTATGTTTTTTTCAACAAAAAAAAACTCGTTTTTATTCATTTAATGATTTTTTCGTGGCTTCTTCTCAAAGAATTTAAAGATGAAAAATGCCAAAATCTTGTCAATTTCACTTTCATTTTCAACTTTCATCTGGCGCATTGATTAAAGAAGAGTTTTTAAATGTGGAAGCATATCAAGTCATAATTATGTCTACCTACTTACTAGGAATTATTATTCAAATTTGAGATCTGAGTCATTGACACCCATGAATTCTGGTTATGGCCACCAAATCCAAGGATGACAGACCATAATTCTGATTTTTAGTCCCGCAAATTGGACTAAAAAATAATTTATTTAATTAATCATTACACTTATTTCATTAATCTCTAGATCTTAGACAAATTTTGTAAATATATAAAATATCATTGGTAGGTCCCAAGAAGTGATAATTAGTCCTCTAAGTTGTTACCTTAATGTTTTAGCCCTTTAACTTTTGAAATTCTAAATATTCAGTCATTTAATTCAGCAATTTTACTTTTAGTCCTATAACTTAACAGATTTCAGAAATTTAGTCCTATAATAGTTAAATTTAACTAATTTATTAAAAAGATAGTTACCACACTTCACATTTTTTATAGGACCAAAAGTAAAATAATTAAACTTAAAGTTTTGAAAATTAAATTAAATTATAAAAGCAATTAAACATTATATTAATTTGATAAATAGAAATTTCTAAAACAATTAACGAATTTTTATGAAATTAGTGCTTGAAATTTCTAAAACAATAAACAATTATATTTTTACAAATTTTTTTATAAAACATTAAAAAAACTAATGCTTAAAATGTTTTTAAAAAACTAATTAAATTAAAAATTGATTAATTATTTTTATTTAAAAGTTAACTGCTAATTAAAATTATTTAATTTTAAAAATAAAATTTACTTAAGAAATTAGTGCTTGAAACCTCCTCACCAAAAGTTAATTACATAAATATAATACATAATTCTTAAATTTTTTTAATAAATCTAGTTTCATATACTATTTTTAAGCACCAAAATTAAATTTGGAAAATTGAGATAAAAAAAAAGTCTCTTTTAAACTTAAATGACCAAAACGCGCAATGTCCTAACAAATACGACTAAAAGTAAACTAAAGATATAACTTAGAGGACCAGAAAGCTAAGGACTAAATATTCAATTCCATACAAATATCTAGGGGTGTTCACAATTTGGTTAACCGGCCGAACCAAACCGAAACCGAAAATTCGGTTCGAACCGAAACCGAACCGAAATTTTCGATTCGGTTTTTGTTTTTTTTTATTTATGAAATTTCGGTTTTTGGTTCGGTTTCGGTTTTAGGATTCGGTTCACCGAACTGAACCGAAAACCGAACTTTCTTTTATTATCATTCCTAAAATGTTTAGTGCAAACACATATGTTGATATGAAACAAAAAAGAAACCCCCATCTCCAAAAGGTTGAACTGCAAACATATATGTCGTATTATCTAATTTCAATTTGTCCCTCCACTTCTACTTGCTGTCATCTTCTTTGTTCCTGTCCGCCGGCCAAGCTTCCATCACCGTCCGTCAATATTGGAGTTTTTCGGTTCCTATCGGCTGTCATCACCCAAATCGGCTGTTTCAAGCTTATTTACAAAAAGTGGGTTTCAAGCTTCCAAGAAGTAGGTTTTAATTGTTTCTTGAGGTATTTACAAAAATTCTCAAATTATAAAACCCTAAATTATATATTTTGTGTAAATTGATTGATAAAGAGATTTTTCTAAATACCATTGTTTGGTTCTTTGCTAGCATATCAAAAATCTGCAAATCCAACTTCCCTTTTCCTTTCTTTTTTTTTTTTGTTGCTAATTTTCGGTCAAACCGAAAAACCGAACAAAATAACTGAATTATTTTCGGTTTTAACCGAACCAAACTGTTTAATACGGTTCGGTTTTCGATTTTGTATATCGACCAACCGAATTTTCGGTTAACCGAAATCTCGGTTCGGTTCGGTTTGACCGAATGAACAACCCTATAAATATCTAGGACTGAACTCCAAATCTGCCAAGATAAAGGACCAAATCTCAAAATAGGCCACCTGTATCAGTCAGTTAAATTAATCACTTTTTCCTTTCCAATGTTAACCTTCAAAATTCTATTTTTTTTTCTCAAAATTAATGAGCTATTTCTCTAATACATGAGAATTGAGATGGTGGATCTTCTCATTTTCTTTTCTCACATGCCTTGCAAAAGCATATGGATTAAACCCAGCCAAACTAAAACATTTCAATTTAAATTTATGGCTTGTTACTTCTGATTTTCTTTTCAAAAGTTCATTTATTTAAATAGATTTAAAAGAATATAATGGCATGCATGGCCGAATAGGCGTTTCCATATGGTAATAACTATGAAGATGATTAAAACAATAGAGCTCGAGCAAAGAACCAGTCGAAATTAAAAAAATTAAATAAAAAACAAAAATTGGACCCATAGTCTCAAATCACAAAATTGCTTTACCTGCAGTAAGCTTACAAACACATAAATTAATTTTCCAACAATTGCCAAAGTAAAAACCCCATCCAACATTATAAACAAGTAGGAGATGAAAATAAAAGAATTGGCTATCAAGTTTAAGAACTAAACCGATTTATTCCCACTCGATAGTTGATGGAGGTTTTGACGTGATGTCTAGAAGAACTCGATTTACACCGGGAACTTCGTTTGCAAATCCTTGTCGATAGGTCGACCAGAAACTTGTGATCAAAATAATACCTGGATCGTTAGCAAATAAAAGATACAATAAGCGACTATAATTTACACCCCACAGACAAAACAAAATAGGCAATCGGACAAGGATTAATTACAAAAATTACCCTTGAGATTTAACCTAATTACAAAAAAACCCAGTTTTCTTTAGAAATTACAAATACCCTATTGGCATTTGTTTCTATATTACAAATTGAACCTCTTCAGGGGTATTTTTAGGTGAATACAAACCTCATTGGGTTGTTGTAACACTTTATGACGATATTTATAATTTTGAAAAATAATTCGAGTTTTTTGTAATTAGGCTAGACCTCAGGGTAGTTTTGCAACTATCCTTGATAATAACAATAGCAAAACCAATAAAACAACAAAAAGAAAAATAATCAATCTGAGGAAAATATATACCAATCTGCAGTCATTCCATCTTGACTTGTGACAGCTCTAAGTGTTATGGCATAACTGTGTGTTCTCTGATCGCCTTGAACTCCAACGGTTAGTACCGGCATAAACACGGCAAAAGCTTGCCATATAGAGTCGTAAATCCCAGCATCTTTGATAGATTGAATGAAAATCTCATCTGCCTGATATAATGGAAAATATTGAAAAGGTCATTCCAGTTCCATACATATTTTCATGTGCACGACACAAATACTATATACCTTGCGCAAGATGTCCAAACGATTTTCTAAGGTAACATCACCAGGGACACGTACTGCAAGGCCAGGCCCGGGGAAGGGGTGGCGCTTCAAGAAGCCCTGTGGGACTCCCATAATTTTTCCCAGTTCACGAACCTTCCAAGCATTCAAAATAGAGTTTCAAGCAACATAGAAGGATATTGTTTCTGAAAATAAAAGGTTAATTACAAAAACTACCCATCAGGTTTAGTCCAATCACAACAAAAAAACAGCTATCTTTCAAAAGTACGAATACCCCTTGGCATTTGTTTATATTTACAAATTGCTCTCAAGGGGGTATAAGTAATTTTGAAAGATAACTGGCGTCTTTTGTAATTAGACTAAACCTAAGGGGCAGTTTTTGTAATTATTCCAAAAATAAATGCAGGTAAGACGCGTTGCACCGAAGTTATAAAGGACTTGAAACTCAATACCTCATCCTTAAATAGAAGTTTGAGTGGTTCGATAAGCTTCAATTTCATGTCCTTGGGGAGCCCTCCGACATTATGATGACTTTTGATTGTGTGAGAGTGTGTCCTTCCACTTCCAGGGGGCGGACATGATTCAATCACATCAGGGTATAAAGTTCCTTGAACCAAATAAGCAGGTTTTCTTCCCAATTTCTTTTCTAAATCATGGGCAAAAGCGTCAAAAATATTGATGAATTCATTTCCAATGATTTTTCTTTTCTTTTCCGGTTCTGTAACACCCTTTAGCTTGCTGAGAAATTGATCTACAGCATCAATGCAAGTAACAGGTAAGTGAAGATCCTTCTCGAATGTTTCCAACACTCTCTCCCTCTCTCGCCACCTACAGAAAAAGTTAAAGAAAAAAAAAAGAAATTAGAATTATCTGCAGGTATATAATGGATTACACCCTTCAAGTGAAAATCCATTCCAATCTAAGATAAACTAAGCTAGTATAATGACGCATGTAACTCCGTTAAACGTGTTGTTTGACCTTAGTAATCCGTTATCCACAAAAACACAATGAAGCCTGTCTCCAATTGCTTTATGAACAAGAGTAGCTGCAACAGTGGAGTCCACGCCGCCAGACAGTGCACAGATGACATGATCTTCAGGTGCAACAGTGCTTTTAATGACTTTTAATTCTTCGTCCAGTACATCTTCCATTGTCCAACCAGCCGTTATTCCGCATAAATCAAAAAGGAAATATTTAAGTGTTTCCATTCCTTCTGGTTGTGAATGTGTTACCTGCAAATGAATCATCAAAAATAATCTTTTTTGAATTTCTACGAGCAAAAAAATTCCATTTGCTTTAATGCGACATTGGGAAACAGTAGTCCACCCACTTTTAACCCAGCAGCTCAATTGAGTTCCGACATCAAGGAAAATTTTATTTGATTTCCAACATTCGTAAAATAAACAAAGAAAGTTGATTTATTAAAATCTGACTGTCTGGAGACTTGTGAGGGACCAGAAAGAGAACACATAATGAGTTCAATGCAGCTCTTGTTATCTTTCTTGTTTTCTAGTTCAATGGTTACCATTTTCGTATGACCAAAAACATAAATGAAATCACGTCTGCAGTGCGTATAACACGTCAATAGTTTCAAGTACACAATGAAGATTTGAAAGGGGAGGGAAAGCTTAGCAACAACAGGAAGGAGAAGCACCATTTTTTTAATATATTAAATTTGAACATGACTAAAAATAAATAAACCAGGATGATTACTCAGAACTATACATTAGGAAAAGCATTATAAAGTACCACATTATAGTGTTTCACTACACATTAACATACACCTATTTTAAGGGGAAAAAAACGGAAAACAAATTTCACCACTTTTTTCCTATAAAGTTCACGGATCCGGGTTTATGAGTCAGAATAAGCCAACCCGTGTGTCAGAATCTTGAACCCGGACCCGACCAAAGGTAACACGAACCCGACTTGTTTAACCCATTTAATAAAATTATTTTCATGTTCATTTAATAGTCTCAACTGAATAAATTTATTTTTTTTTAAATCAACCACAATGACACTCTATCCAATCTATAAAAAATATCACAATTCGCATACAAAAAGACATAATTGTATAAATAACATAATATATTAATCATATTTTGAGCACAACATAAATAAACATGAAAAATAATGAAAAACATACATAATTAAGGTAGTTTTAGCATTTAAATTTTATAAGACATGTCTTTTTTTTTTTGTTTTTCTTACAATTAATTTTTTACTTAGTTTTTTTTTTAAATTCACAAGTTAGATGGTTAAATGGGTCGTAGCAGGTAGACCCAAAGCCGTATGTTTAATTAGCTGGTTATTCGAGTTCTAATTGATTTCGACCTGGACCCATACCCATTAATTTCATGTTAGTTTTATGTTGGGTTCGAAATTGACTCTACTATCGATACCTATACTCGCCATCATCAAACCACTAAAAGTAGAGTCAGAAATCCAATGTTTTCATCAGAAATCCATCACATTCATTAAAAAAGCAATCATAATAACAACAAGTTTTTGAATACCTCGGGATGATACTGCAACCCATAAAACCTCTTCCGCTGATTCTGCACCGCCGCAACAGCCCCCTGTTTACTCCTCGCCACCACCTCAAACCCCTCCGGCAACTTCACCGCTTCATCGCCATGGCTCATCCACACATTCTGCCGATCCCCAACTTTCTTATTCCCAAAAAGCCCTTCAGCAATTCCCACCTCAATCTCCATCCTTCCATACTCCTGCTTCTCTCCCACCCTCACCACACCCCCCATCTGCTGCACAATCAACTGCAGCCCGTAGCATATGCCCAGAACGTGAATCCCGTTCGACTCCACGTAGTCGATGAACCGGATATAGTGGGAAACACGGCGCGTTCGGCGCGTGAACGCTGTGGGGGCCACCTGAGAGGATGATTACGCTCGGGTTTAGGTCTGTGATTGACTTCAACGGAGAGGTGCCGTTGATGCAGAGGGAGAAGACGTTGAGGGCCCGAATTCTACGGGTGATGAGATGAGTGTACTGCGAGCCGAAGTCTAGAATTAGAACCAGGTTGGATTTCACGTCTTGAGCGTCCATTTTAGGAAGAAATTTGACGGATTTGGGTTTTGTTGCAGTGAAGTAAACGTGAGGACTGAGGTTTTATAGGTCAGAGCTCAGAAGGGGCTAGGGTTTTTGCAAAGAGGGTTTTAATGTGTGGCGAGAAGTACAGGGGGACCTTTTATAGATGTTGGAGCCCGCTCGCCCGGACGTTTAAACGAAAACCAAGACGGTTAATACATTATTATGGAATATTATTTTGATCATTTTTGTTGAATTTATCACCCTTAAATTTGGACATTTTTTAAAACTTTATTAATATAGTTTCTTGTGACATTTCCTAAAATGCCTCTAAGTCTGACTATTTATGCCAATGACATAAGATGCTATCTTTCGACACCCGTTAAGACTAGCTACATATAGAATAAGAAAACAAATTTTACTCCCACTAACCTTTTGGAGATAGATGTGTCAAATGGTCGTATTGGGTCAAGCAATGAATGAATCGCTAATTTTGGAGTCTCCATTTGTTGCAATCTAAGTCAAAATGTGCAACTAATGCCAATGAGTAAATCCTTTAGCAAAAGACCCATGGAAAATACACTAAAAACATCGGGCCCAATGAATCTTTCTTTGTTTTAAAGACTCATTTACATCCAATGTTTTTGGGCCTGCAAGATCCCAGTCGGGCTTTTGAGGTCTGTTGTTTTTTGGACCTTGGATATTACAACATCGAGATTGCCGAGATCGAACATAAAAATACCTGGGTTGTTCAATATTATCCGATTGGTTGGGCCAACAATTTGTGAATTTCAATAATTAACAACTCTACCTTTAGATTAACTTGATGTGAAAGCTAACAAAGTTATCTTTGTCATATTTTTAAAATATATAATTAAATGTAATTATAATATTCTATCTATGTTATATTATCATTTACTAGTAATATTTTTCAAATTCACGTTATTATTTTAGATTTTTTGAAAACAGTGTGAGTATTTATTTTTAAAATGTTTTATTTTTTATTTACTCATTTTAATTCTACAACTTGTTTGTGATATTTTTATAATTTTTCTTTTATGATTTGATTTCAATAACATATACATAAAGATAACTTCTTACTAACAATTAATTATTGTTGTTTTTATATATTTTAAATGAAAAAAATGGAATATAATACTTTGTCCAATAACATATCAAAGTTGATTGAGGATGATATTTGATTAGTAGTTATTTAGTAATTTACCTGTGTTTTATTTATATGATTTTATTTATGAAGTTTAAATTTGAGTGTTTGAACTTTAAGATATAGTATGTCCAAAGCGATTACAAATTATGTGTGGTTTTTATTATTATGGACTATTTACCTTTGTATATTTAGTTTGAGTGCTAATAATACCCATGTTTTAATTTAAAATTTTAGATTTAAATATAAAATTTGATTTTTTAACATCTTGCTCTCATAAAGAGCCTTCATCGAGTGGCCCGTTTGCTTCCATCCAAGTCTCATAGGGTTAGGGCTAAGTTCCCAATATATCAACCCGTTAAATAGGCAACATTTAACCGTTCAGCCTTAAGCCCGCTAGGGCCAACCATTAAACATCTCTACTCATTTAACGCTCATTCAAAATTACATAGATCATTTTTTATTTGATAATGTTTGTGATTGGCCCTTCAAAAGGTGATTCTCTTTTAGGATAGCATCGTCTGTCCTTATTTCACCTTTGTCTTGCTTTCAAGATGGTAGATTGTGGTTGCAAAAAAAATTGTTAGTTCTAATTAATGATTTCTTATCTTTATGATAGAAAGCAACCTTAAACCCGTTGATTGCTCGACCCTCTCTCTACATTATTTGAATTTCTATTTGAATCTTGAATCCATTGAAATAATGGTTTATTTCAAGTTATCTTAATTTTTAGGTTTTCCTTTTTTGGGGAAATAATAAATATGAGGTCAACTTATATTAAAGAAAATATACAAATTGTGAAATATTTTTTTATTTTTTTTTATATGCTCTAGATAGTTGAAACTTTAATATTTGTTTTAATCAATCAATCAAGTTAAATATATTGGTCGCATGGTAATTATTTTCTAATTTTCACTTTTTTTTCATTGTCTTCATACACCTTCTACCAATCAAACGTAATTTACACGTTTGAATATCAATGTTCTCGAATATTTTCTTTTGCCATTCTAAAAGATTTTACCAAAACATTGTTCATCCAACATTATTTTCAATTTTATTTTTAGAGACACGATAATTCCGTTGCAAATTATTGTTATCACTCCCTTGCCTACAAATTTAAACATTATTTTTAAAAAATTAAAAAAAATTGTGTTTAAAAATTTAAACAAAATAATAATAAAGAAACACAAAATAATAAATAAAAAAAACAAAGCTCACGGAATTCAACTTTATGACCTATTTCATTCTACGGGTGATATTTTTATGAGTATCATATATATATATATATATATATATATAAGTTGATTGAGGAGGATATTTGATAGGTCAGATTTAGAAGGGGCTTTTTATTTATGGGATCGATCCATCAAAGATGTTGGTTTTTATTATTATGCGGCAACAAACTTCCAATCGATTTAAATATAAAATGGTAAATTTGGCCATACATTCGAAAAATCGGATGACCTTTACCCTTGTTTACATTTGTGTCAATATTTTCTCCCATAGATGTAAAACAAAACATATTGTTATAAGATCGTATATTCTCTTGAAAGTATTTGCTTCTATTTCCATCTCTAAACAATAGATGTGAGGCCCCGATTTTTTTCAACATATTCTACAATAATGTATATAGAGACAAAATCTTGGCTAAGTGTCAAAAATTTAAACAATATCTATTATAGATGAGATATGATACTCAATTATTTATTTCTCCTAATGACGATTTTCTCTTTCCCTATTTCAAGCATACATCATCATCTTCCTCAAGTATTAATTCTTGATCGACTATAGACGATTTTAGAAATAATGGACCCTCTATAACTTAGGAGTCCAATCCTTATCCAAATATTTCAACTTATTCTATAATACACTCCCAATCAACTTCCTATTTATTTTGAGAAAAATACACATTTGTTATTTCAAATCCTTAATTTTAAATTTCTAAATATTTAATTATAGAAATTTATACATTTTATTTTTCCTCAATTTTTATAAAAGAAAAGAAAATCATATTTTTTCTATTATTTTATTTTCCAAAAAGTCGACCATTACCCATGGGAAAATAACTAATTTTTTTTCTTCTACTACTATTTTATTTATTTTGTATCTCCCAACTAGATAGTTATTGGACAAAATATATATATATATATATATATATATATATTTTTAATATTTTCCCTTACAAAAATCAGCCATGAGGTAAAAACAAAAATGGGAAGGTTATTTCATTATTTTTTTTCAAAGCCTACACTTAAAATTAGCCTACTAATCCCTACCCAATAATTATCAAACAAAAGACAAGAAAAATGATTTCCCCCTAAACATAGTATTTTGGCTAATTGTCCCTAGTAAGGAGTCTAGTTAATTTTTTATGTCTTAATTCCCCAATTATTCTTCATTATCTTATCTTTTAACTCAAAGAAGAAAAAACAAACAAACAAAAAAAATTCTCCTGCAATTAACACCTAATTTCGGCCCTATGGTAGAATAAGTAGAGAGGGGTGTGTTTATGTTTAAACCACCAAAAGAATTGGGCACCACTGATCATCCAACAAAACCATTTCTCTTTGCCCTTCGTAGCTAACACATTTTCCATCAATATCACCAAATATCAGAGAAAGTACTGTACAATATTCATTTCATCAAAATAGAAACACGCTCGATCTGCAAGACGATGAACCATCATTGTAAGCAGCACCGAACTGGCAATTGTAATAAGCATCGATGACAATGACATCATTTCTGGAATCACCGAATCGAGACTCCGGCACCGGCTACGCTGGAGCGCTTCCAATAAGCTAATTCAATTTTCTCAGGAGCTGAAAGCGGAAGCGCTCGTAAAAGCGAAGCACTTCTCGCAGGAGCTGAGGCGGTTCTCGTGGAACCACGGGCACGCGTCGCGGATACTCTCCGGCGTCGGCGGAGGCAACAGCAGATTGGACTCCGCACTGGCGGCTCGGGTGATGCGCCACCAGCGAGCGCAACTCGATCGCACGCGCTCCGGGGCTCAGAAAGCTCTACAAGGACTTAAATTCCTCAACAAAAGTAAAAATAACCGCATTGATGCGTGGAACAAAGCTGGCCAAAGACGGTTACCTTCATCGCGCTGATTTTGCACAATGCATAGGGATGAGAGATTCGAAGGAATTTTCATTAGAATTGTTTGATGCATTAAGCAGAAGGAGAAGATTAAAAGTAGAGAACATAAGTAGGGAACAGTTTTGATTTTTAGTACATATTATTTTTTTAGCCTTAAATCCCAAATTTTAACCTTAAGTTGTGGATTTTGAACCATTTAGGGGCTGACCTAAGGAGATAAGTCTTGTGGTTTAGAGCTTGAAGAAGAAGGTCCAACTTTGGAGAGTCCAACCATCACTACTTGAAAATTTAAAAGGTGGGTGGAAAAATCTTTTCAACTTCTAGGTGTTTTAAATTGAAAATATGCATGTAGTATTTTGTTATTGAGCACTTGAGATATATATTATGTATTGCATGTTATTTTCTTGTATCAAGTTGGAAAAATTCTCAAGTGTTGCTCAAAAATGCGATTTATCGAAAAATAGGGCATACATGCACACTTTATTGTTATATTTGATGAAATTTTGTATGAGAATGATATGTATGTGTATGACTCTTGAAATCTATGTTTTGAATGATTTATAACCTGGACAAGTCGAGCATAATTGATTAAATTTCAACTTTTGGACTTAAAATGCAAAAATAGAAAGTTGGTGGACTTAATTGCAAGAAAATAAAACTTAAGGGACCTCTCTGTAATTTTTAATTTTTGGGACTGAACTCAGGTTCAAAAATTATGTTTTGACATTTTAATAACGTTTTAAGAGTTTTTAGATAAATAAAATCAACCTTTAAAAGTCCAATTACTAGATTGTAAAATTTGAGAAGTTTAAGGGCTATTTTGCAAATTTCGGAATTGTACCAGAGCCTAATTTTAAATTTTGGAATTTTAACTCTTAAGGGACTGGAAATAACATATTTTAAGTGTATTCCGAAAAATCCAAGTGTTTAGAGCTTGGAAAGTAATTTTATAAAAACTGAGGGACCAAATTGTAAAAGATTAAACTTGAGGACCAAAATACAATTTCCAGGACTTATGCAGTCCATGCACCTGGAAATACTAATTTAAGTATAACATAATTATATCTTGGACCCAAAGTTCAAATTTCATACCAATTGGACCCCTAAAAGCCTTAAAGACAATTATTCCAAAATGAGACAAAAATGAAAATTCAAAAGTTAAAGGACCTAAACATATTTCTTTTTAAAACTGCTTTTGTCCCAATATCCCACTAACCATAGTGATATTTTTCAACTGGAATCACATTAAAAGCCCTTCCGGTTTGTGAGTTCCAATTATTTTAAACTTAGAGCCCGAAATGACAATTTTAACAAATTTGGGGCCAATATGAGAATTTTATAAAAACTCGACCTCAAAACTTCAAAAACCTGAATCTCTGAACAATTTGGAGAATTTAGGAACTGATCTCATAATTTTTCAAGGTCGGGATATTTATTTATTCAATTTTTAACCCCAAAAGTATTGATTTTTACAAAATGGGGCTAAATTGTAAATTTTCTTTTTATCAAGGAACTAACTCAAATTATTTTCCTTTTACTAAAACAGCCCTGGACCCTCTGACTTCAATTGTTAATTAAAATATTTTATTCTTTCAAAATCTCTTGACTTATCGGATCGTCTTGACCGATTAATACCCGATCGTGGGGCAACTTCCTCGTCTTGCGATTTTGAATCTATAATGGGACTTATGTTCCACTTAATCTTTCAAGATATCGAAGATTGCTTATCCTCCCGATAATCATCTTCATCCAAATAACTCCACCATCGCCATAATTGCTACTCGCGAATTTTCGAAAACTTTCCTGAACTACTTCCCTGAATCAATAATACTCGACTTCCTGGTTGACTACCGAACTTGTATTTACTTTCCTCGCTTGAGTCAACTTGGTGTGTCAAGCTCACGATCGGAATGGATACGTCGGGGATGGGCAAGGCACTCGGCCGCTATTCTACTCTTCCCCCATCGTCCTAATCCCGCAATCGAGGGACGGAGTTTGTCCAAGGAAGCGGGTCGTAGTACTTGAGGTATAATCATGATTATGACGGTCCGAGCCTTGCTAGCTCCACTGTGGATTTTGTCTTTGCCTACGGAGCGATAAGGTGACAGTGTCTTGGACCATCTTACTCAGGGAGTTACAAGGAAGAACGAAGGAATCGCTATCCGATCCACACGATTCCGGAGTTAATCGGACCCGTTTGGTTGGCGCTACAAATGTGACGCAACCGCTACTTCTATTGCATAGGTTGGCGCTACAAATCAGACGCAACCGCTACTTGCCTTGCATAGGATTGGCGTTACAAATCCGTTTAAATCCTCCCCCGATGCTTGAACCATAGTGCATGCGTGACCACGAAATCGTTTTCTTAAACTGTATAAGTATATTACATAAATATATTTTTCATGACGCTTGTGGATTGTGTGAATTCATGCATCATCTCTCACGCGTTTTCATACAACTAAATTTCTCGCATTAACTATATATATCGCCACACTTGCACACGATCACCACATCCACTGAGATTTCTGTCTCACCCCCTCCCCTCCTGTTTTCTAACCTTAGAAGATGACTTTATCGAAGAAGCTGAACCTGCCTTGGATTAAATTCTCGTGCTCACTTTGTTGGTCTTATTTCCTATTGATATCTATGTTGTTGGGTACTTTTTTTTGTTTTTCTCTTTGTTGGACTCTTTTATTTTCTTTCCCCGCCATTCTCGATTTGTAATTTAAGGGCGTAGGACTCTTTGACACTTAAGCTGGTGATATGATGTGTACTTTATTTCCTAGTTCTGGACTGTAAGCTATTTGGTTGTTGGGATGTACTTGTAATCGTGTTGTACTTATAGTTTTCCGCTGCTTTAGACCTTGTTTCACTTGGAATTGTTGCATCGTTTTCTAGAATGTTGGATTTATTTCTGTTTAAGTGATTGATCGTTGTCGCGTCGCGTTTGGGGCGTGACAATAGATCTTGAAGAACACTTGGTGGTTGTTTGATTGGTGGAAGTTGAATATTTCCGTGGCCACAACACAAAGAGTAGCGAGGCTTTGATTTTGGATAGGAGGATAGTCTTTCTTCTAACCAAAATAATGCTCCACAACATTCGCATTTATAACTCGCATCCCCTATATCCCAATACTCTGAAAAATAATAATTACACTAATTCATGGAAACTATATTAAATAATATTAATGTAGGTCCCAAGGGATTTGAGTAAAGTTTAGAAGGGGGGTTGAATAAACCTTACCAACTTTTCGATTTTAGTCCTTTTAAAATAATACAGAGTTAATTACACAGCTAAGTCCTTGAGGGACAGCTAAGTTAGTTAATCAGCAGAGTTAGCCACTCAACAGACTCGAAAGAGCTGTTGATAGAATAACTCAGTTGTTTGAATTAAACCTTAACTTGGCTGTAATGAGATTTTCAGCGGAAGACTTAACACCCTTAAATTTGATTTAACTTTGTTTTAACACTTGGTTTTATCACTTTGTTAATTATCAGTTGGATAGCAAATTATCAGCAGATATAAAGTGATATGCAGAAATAAATTGATGAAATGTAAATGACACAATAATTTTTATAGAGGTTCGAAGATGGGATAATTCTTCTACTCGTCTCTTCTCCAACTCCTGGAGGAATCCACTAAGTAATGATCAATTCACAAGTGGTTATCAGTCCAGATACAAGTCTTAGTCACACAGCTGACTTGCTCATTTGGGACTCAGTATGGAGATGCCTTGATCACGCGGCTGGCTTCTCGTCCGACTCAGCTTCTTCACAGGGCGCCTGCCTTGCTACTTCAGCTTACTTTCTCAAGCTTCTTGGATTTGATCACGAAGCCCTCCAATAACTTGAGATTGGTTCGACCTTGAACCTTCCTACAATCCTCCTTGGAAAGTAGACCCCTTTTGATTCTTCAAAAGTTTCCTCTTCAACAGTTTGAAGTTGTCGTCTTTCCTTCACAGCTTAGTGTTGGATCAATTTCCTTCGAGATTTAGGCTTGAAGATTTTGCTTGAATAACTTTAGAATATTTTGCAGGTTATAGTGTAAATATTGTTTGATTTCTCAGGTGTGCTAGGTTCAGGTAACCTTTTCTCAAAGTGATTCCTCAACCTTTTATAGTGACATTTCAAAAATCTGCATGTTGAAGAGATGGGCTGACTTTCAAAAGTCACTTGTGTTCGTTGGCTTGTCTTTTCTTGGTCTTCAATCTTGAGATGTAGACCTTTCCTCGTATTAAATGAATGTTCAGCTTTTCAGAATCAAAATGAGGTGCAGTGCTTCCCATTGGTTTATTCCTTTTGCACGCTTCTGGGACTGAGCACTTTAAGACATGGCCGCATGGAGGAAGCTTTCCGGGAGCGCGTGAGTGAGGGCAAAGCGCGCTAGAAAAGACTCGTGTTGGTTTATGGAGACAATCGTCAAATCCGGTAAGCACTTTTGGTCCAACAGTGTATGTTGTCTGGATCGAGTTTTAGGGTTTCAGTTTGTCATTTCCATACGCCTCTTGTTTAATCTCTCTCTCTCTCTCTCTCTCTCTCTACGATTCTCTCTGTTTTCGATCTTACACTTGATTATCTTCACCGGAATGCTTAGTCTCTCTCTCTCTAAAATTCTCTCTGTTGATCTTTGTTCTTTACATTCTTTCTCGGGTTTTCTCTCTCAAAGTTTCCTCTAAATTCTTTGTTTGAACTTCTCGACATTAACAATTGATTTTGGTAAAAAAAAGGATGATCTCTCCAGTTCTTCATTTTTCAAAATATCTTTCATATCTCGAATTTTTTTTCTTAAAAACTGAAGAACAATTTTTGAATATTTGGTTTTCTGAGAAGTTTTACATTTTTGCTTCAACAGATACCAAATCGTTCATATATTTTGTCTTATTTGTTTTTAGATTTTTCGACAATATTATCGATCTGTGTTTCATATAAAAAAAAATGGAGGAAGTTTTTGATTTTAACCCTTAAATGCCATATTCGCTTGAAAAAATTGTAGATCTAGGATTTTCATAAATTCATAAACTCTAGATCTGTGATTCTTATGGTGGAAATGGAGGTTTTTAAACCCTTCCACTGCTTCAGTTTTTTGAAGAATGGTGTTATGAGATTTTTTATATTAACAGATTCCAAAAATATTTCTATATTATTTTTTAATTTTTTTTATATTTTTTCAGGTGTTATAATCATCTGGGTTTTAGGTTTTAATGGTGAAAATGAGTGTTTCAAAGCCTTAACACGGAGGAAATTTTTGAAACAATTTAAGATCTATGGTTTTCTGTAAATCGAAAACCCTAAATCTGTGTTTGTAATATTGAAAACACCCTTGTCTTCATCGATTTCAGTTTTTGAAGAATGAGCAATGCATTTTTTTAATATTAACAGATATTAAAAAGAGTTTAAACTATTTTTCAAATTTGTTTTTACATTTTTTCATAACTTAAATTCATCTGGGTTTCAGAGTTTAATGGTAGAAAAGGGTGTTTGTATATCTAGGATTTTTCGGAAATTGAAAACCCTAAGTTTTCAAATTCAGATTTTCTTTTACCAATCAATATAGATCTGAAAAAATGAGTAGATGTGTTATTTTCTGAACCGAAAATGTTTCTTTTTCAATAATTTTCAATTTTTTTTATATATGTATGATGGATGTTTGATGCTCAGAACCTTGAGCTTCAGGATAAAAAAAAAAGTGTAGATATGGTGTGGTATCAAGTGTTTGCTGGTTAAGGTTCCATTTAGCCTCGAGTGGAATATTTCCTGATCATTGGGTTCGTTTCTGGTTGTACATTCGGAACATGTATAAACAAAAACCACTTGACCCTACAACACGATTGTAGTGGAATTCTGTTGGTGGTACAGAAATCTTCATTTATATAAAATTGTTCTTCTGAAATCCGAAAGTTGCACCTTTGAACAAAGTATCTTTGAAATGCGGGAGCCCACTCTGAGAATGTGAAAAAAGATAAGTATTTCATTTTTTATATTTTTCATGTTTTTTGTTTAATATGTTACTGGATTTTTGAATGTTGTATGTTTAATACGTTACTGAAATGCTTGATTGCTATTTTCCGTGCTTTATGCATTTTACTATAATTAGTGCTTACTAATTTGTTTTCGTCATGAATGCTGGTGATAAGAAGTCCTCAATAATAGAAGGTTTTAAAGATAAGTATTCATCTTAAAAAAGAATTGGATTAATCTTTGAACAACTAATCTATATTTTTTTAGTTAAAGATTTTTAATCTATCACTATTAACTATAATTTTCTGAATTGATGCAGGTTCTATATATGTGATTAATCATACAAAAAACAAAGAGATGCTCGTGGAATTCAGCATCACAAGATAAGTTTTTCACATCCAATCTATACAATAAAAATAAATATGTAAACGATATTTATCTCTCTATATATATGAACAATTGGAATCATATTTAGAAAACTAATATACAAAAAAACAGATATATATTTATAAATTTTAAAAACATAAAATATACATTACCTTGTTCGTGTACGCAAGAAAAGTTTCTTTTATTAGTAATTATATTGTGACCCGAAAACTTCCTCATTGTGATGATCGACCTATGTGAAGTTTTTGTGAATTTTTGCTTGAACTTTTTCTGAATTGTTGCTAAGATAGATAGTAATGAATTGTTGTGCTACGTTCTGATAACTTTTTATACATTGAAAATATTTGGGGTTTTGGTATGTGAATCGAATTAAATGATTGGATTTCTCTAAGATGATTGAAATCGTTTCATAAGATATGTATACTGAAAATAAAAAGAATAAAGTTTGACTTAAGAATTATATTAGGCATGTGAATTATTGAAGATATAATCATCTTTTAAATTGTTTAAATTAAAAAGGAAAACATATAAAATGAATATACGGTAACTATTTCCATAGAGACCAAATCTTCTATCAGTCAAATGAATGTATCTTTGTTGATTAAATTGTTTTTACATATTTACATAATTAGAATTTTTAAAATAAATAATAATTTATTATAAGAATGCTGGATCAGATGTATGTTATCTGTAAAAAAAAGCAGTCCTATTTTCTGATTTTAAATTTCTAATGTTTCTATATATAAATCCAGTTTATCGAATAAATTTAAGTGACTGCTATATGTTGTAATCTTAATTCAATTTGTGTGATGCAAAAAACATAAATATTTATAGAATCAACATCGGTACATAAATCTCGAAAAATTTAAAATTGATAGTGTTGTAGTTTATTAAAAGCTTGATAAAATGTATAATTTCTTGAAATTTATTATGTTTGTCAATATAATTGTTTAACCTCCTATGTTATGTGTAAGTGGTTGAAGCTGCTGCTGATTGTATATACCAGATGATCGTTTTACATATTCCAGTTTATCTGTTATTCTTAATTGATATTGGCCTGTTTGTTCAAATTTTTGTTAATTTATATTGTGATAATGTGATAATTCCCTGCCTATGAAGTATGTTTTTCATTTACAGAGTTTTGATGATAATAAAAATATACAGACAACTAAATATAAAAAATCCACTTGACCGTACACTAAAAGTGTATTGGAATCCTATTGGTTATAATTGTTAATTTTTTTATAAAGTGTTCAATTTTTTTATTGATAACTTATAGATATATTGATTTAATTATTGTAAAGTGACTCAAAATAAATACCACTTGACCCTACAACACGATTGTAGTGGAATCATGTAGGTTAAAAGAGTCTCCCTTTATGTATACAATTTCATTACTATTATATGTATCTTTAATTATTTTTTAAGTTATTTTTATTGAAGTTGATAGAGGTATATGTTTAATTTTAAAAATACAAACTAAAAAAAAACACTTCACAATATACATATTGTCAATGTTTGAATATTCCATTAGTTAATTTTCAGAATGATACATTATAGAAGTATTTGCATTAAGGTACAAATAGTTCAAATACTTGAAAGAAAAAATTACAATGTATTTGAATTACATTAATTAATTTTCACATTTGTAATTACAAAGTATTTTACAAATAAATTTTTGAAAAATACAAATACCAAATATTTTGTCGACTAATACAGAATCGAAAAAATATTTATAAATACAAAGTATTACAAATAAACTTCTGAAAAAATAAAAATACCTAAGACGTCTATCGACTAATACAGAGTCGAAAAACAAATAAAAGGAGAATCCTAGCTAAATAAATTCCCCCGGACGCTTTCTTTACACTTGCGTCACTTA
Source organism: Rehmannia glutinosa (assembly GCA_016081115.2). Lineage (NCBI taxonomy): Eukaryota > Viridiplantae > Streptophyta > Magnoliopsida > Lamiales > Orobanchaceae > Rehmannia > Rehmannia glutinosa. The sequence continues at coordinate 8,083,301 of CM071927.1, forward strand.
ACATTCTTAAAGAACCTGAAACATTTTCATGATCATTAAGAATTAAAAAGCAATTAATTTAATAGTAAATAAATATCAAACTACATATTTTTAAATAATAAAAATACCTGAAACTTTATTATAGGGTAAAAGAACCTAAAAAATAATAGAATGCTGAAAAGACAATAATTGAAACTACTTAATAAAACAAAACATAAATAAAAAATAATCCAAATTCATAGATATAAATGCCAAAATATTCATAGTTAGATGACAAACCCAAAAAATCAAACAGAAATCATTGTTCCAAAATAGTAAAAACAAAACACCAACATACTTAATAGAATCTAAAACTGTCCAAATAAACTAAGTTGCAAATATTGTCCAAAACTAATGAAAAATATGTCCAAAAAACTAAAATCATTCCACATGTCTCTTTTCATCTTCGATCTTTATAATAATTTTCATCTTCATCGACGTTGTTGATGATGAGAAATCCTCGTTCAATCTACGTTTGCAAATAGGAGATTCAGACGTAGAGAACCTCTTTTTAAGGTTTTTGATGGGAGTATTGACCTCGGACTCCGAGGAAGATTAATAATAATTATTAAATAATTCTTCACTTCTGAATTTTTGAAAAAAATAATATTACATAGATCATAAATAAAACCTTGTCATCGCAAACATCATCCGATTGCAGTCTTGACAAAAAATCGAATTCTTGTACATCCAAAATTAATTCAATAAATTTCAATTATTCGTCATTAATAATAATATAGAAAAAATAATCAAAATAAAGTACCTGGCTCTCAAGATTCATTACTCCATATTTCTAGATTAAATCCGATCTGTTTGAGATCTTAGCATCGTAAAAAAAAAAATCCAGGAGTAATTATGTAGATGTTCGGATTTTATCTGAACTTTAAAAAGAATTATCTTATTAATGAAACACGATAGCTCCGGGGGTAACTTCTCGCCTCCACGCTGCAATGTCTGATAAAAAAATAAAACATTAATAAATTATCGACTGCTGGATGCATTTTTTTCGTACCATGAGTGCAAGTAAGATACCACCACTCATCTGAAATTTATACCACTCTTGCACTAATCCAAAAGTTGTCAGCCTATATATTGAATTAATAAATTAGAACATAATTAATAATATAATAAATATTTACTATTTTGTTAAATCAATTGATTAAAGAGATTAAATAAAATAATTACATTCTCACCGTCATACAAATAATCGACGCTTTACATCACGATCGTCAAGCTTCAAGCTCTTCTCGGGCTGTCCGTGCAGAGAGCAAACTCACATGGCTAATGGAATATGTAGGATTATTGCTGCTCATTCTCCTAATTTAGATTAAAAAAAATGTGAAGTAATATAATTTATATATTAAAAATTCCAAAATCAGAAAATATTAAAACAAACACTACATTTTTCTTGAAGTTTTCAATCTCTTGCACTTTTTCATTCACAAGTAATTTTGTAACATGAAAGCTATTGGATACCTTCACTTGATCTTATAAATATTCAAAAAATATAAAATTATTAAATTCCAATATCAAATCAAGTAATAAATAATAATAAATAATAAAATATTAATAACAAAAAGATATACAAAAAATTAAATTTATATTTACCACCTGTAAAAACCTTTACTCGACCCATTTGTAGAATAATTACTACCGGTTCAAAAAGTTGCAGCTCCAAGTGAGGCAAAAATCTGCTCCGCATAGTTCTCCCAAAGTATGCATGTGAGGCAATTGTTTCTGCAAAATTAAATTAATTAGAAATATACACACATACATAAATTATCAAAATAAATAGGTTGTAATATCATATATATTATCTTACTCCAGATCTTCCAACGTTAAATCCAGAAACCTCGTAAAACGACCGTTTATGCCCTTGTTTTGTGCAGAATGCATTGAAATAACCTTACCAATAATATCTATAAGAATATTTGTAAGAATATATGAATTTGTGTATACCAATCAGCATTGTGTCATCAACTTTCTCCTTGTCGGCCAATTCACTAAACTTGGTAAAATTATACATGAACCTTGGGAATGTTTCGTCAAACATTTCGAACACATGCGTCTTCCCGTAGAAAAGAATTTTCACTTTTGTAGCACTTGTTTTGTATTTATCGATTTCTTTCTCCACAATAAAATCTTTCATGGCATAAACATGCCATTCTTTAAGAGTTCCTCTAAAATTTGGAATTTGAAATATTCGAACTGTACCCCGAATTCGATCACCATGTAATAGAGAACATTAAAATTATTAAATAATATAAGAAGTTTATATGAATTAAAATTTTCATTGAGAGAATTGAATCGAAAAAACGTTGAAAAAAAATATAAAGGTATAATATACTACCGCAAATGTCGTGAAAAACACATTCAAGGCTCGATATTTGCTTATTATCGTTGAAGGCTAGTTTCTTATACATCCGCACGAGCCTCGCCTTCATTGCCCATAGAGTTTTGCTGCTGTTAACATCGCGTATCAGACTGAAAATTGGGGTCATTGTAATTTGTATGATAATGAATGTATGAAGGGAACAACAATACAACGACCACTTTTCTCTCTCTAAACCCAATACAACGTTCACCACCCCTTTCAACCCCCGCCCCCCAGCCCCCTCCCCCATCCCCTTGTTTTTGTTGTCCTGATCTGGTTTGGGTGTTTCTTTTTTCCCCAAATCTTTGATTTTTCCTCTATCTCCATGGATGCTGGTGATGGTGGAGCTTTGAAGGATCGAGTTTTCATATCTATGGTGGTATATCCTTGTTTTGGGGTGTGGTTGTGGCGTGATGTGGTGTTCGACGGGGCGATGGGGGCGGGCGACGGTTACGATGTAAGAGAGGGAGGGGCTGCTTTATAATGGGCTTCTGTATTTTGTTTTGTCGTTTCTTTTTTTCGGTTTTTTAGTTTTTCTTTGTTTCTAGATAGTTTTGGTAGTTGTGTTTTTTTTGTTTTTTGTTTTTGCTTTTTGGTTTTTCTTCTTCTTGTTGTGGTTTGGTTGATCCGGTTGAAGGGCGAAACTCGTAGGTGGGGCGGTTGTTGTCCTATAGTGCGTGGTGGTTGCTCGTGCCCGGATGACTTGTGGTTTGCAGTCTCCATTAGGAGTGTTGAAGTCTCCCAGCGTGGGAGTGTTCTTAGTTTTGGTTGTGGAGTTTTGTTTGTGAATTAGATCTGAATTGGTCTTGCCAATTCCCCGCTTGACTACTCTTTAGTCATGTCGGCCCTTAGCCCGTTGGCTATGTTTGTAGTTGTTATTCCAGTTTTTGAGTTATTATAATAAAATTACTATCGTTCGAAAAAAAAAGAATGTATGAAAGGAAGAATATATGTAAATATATGCTTTTAATTCTGCACTCATAGATACTTGAATGAATGTGAAAATAATTGAGCATAGACATCTAATATTTATAGGAGAACATCTTCCTTTTTTAACAGATTTTATTTCTGCCGATTTATTGTGCAAAAAGATTAAATCAAGTAGTATAATTTTGCAAGATTTTTCGGTCAGATTTTTATTATGCACAATTTTTTTACAAAAAGCAATATAATTTTTAAATAGAGTATTATACTTTAAGATATAAAAACCAATTCAGAAATTTTAGATTCATTCACCGATTTAATTAGATTCGAATTTTCGATTTCATAAATTATTGATTCGTTTTACTCAGAAAATCGGTGTACATCTATACTTGCCCAAAATTCTACAACAAAAGGTCAAATATTCCAAGTATATTTATAAAATCGGTAATACAGATTTATGTCAACAAAAAAGGGCAACAAAAGGTTAAACATTCCAATTGTATTTATGAAATTGGTAATTTTAGAATTATGACAACAAAAATCAGTAACAAAGAGGCCAAACATTACCATTTGGTTAGGGGTGTAAACGAGTCGAGTCGAGCCGAACATGGTATTGTTCGAGCTTGTTTGAATCTTAATCGAGCTTAAAAATTGTGTTTGAGCTTGTTGATTATTAATCGAATCGAGCTCGAACGAGCATTGGTCGAGCCGAACACGAATCGAGCTCGAGTAGCTTGATATTTTTACACATATTTTATTCTTTTTTTTGAAAAATCGAGTCGAGCTCGAGCCGAGCTTTAAATCTTATCGAACGAAAAAATATGTTCAAGCTTGGTTCGTTACTTTAACGAACCGAGCTCAAACGAGCTTTTAACAATCGATCTCAAATCGAGTATCGAGTAGCTTGGTTCGTTTTTCAGCCCTACATTTGGTAAAGAATCTTCCATATTAATCGCACAGCAGCAATAAATAAGGCAAAAAAAAGTCACGAAATATTTTAGAAATAGCGTTTAGGCGGGAAAACAATTTTAGAAAGCATTTTGCTGTTATATATATATATATATATATATTAGTTCAAATGAGACCAATCCCTTTAGGTTAGTCCATAAGAACACGTATGGACTCTTGATTAAAATTTTGGATGGTGTAGATCATTTTAGTTAATTTAGGCTTAAATGGGTATAACTGTACTTTATATATCATCAGTTTTTTTAATTGGACGGTTAATAGCTATTTTTTTCAGGAAACAAAATCCTACCTTCTTCAGTTGCCCGATTTTTAGGGAGGAAAAACCCACCAATTTCAATAGCTATTTTTAAGGCAAATACAATCTTACCTTTTCAGTTGGCTGATTTTTAGGGAGAAAAAACGCATCAATTCTTTTCTAGGAATTGTACCTTTTATATCTGGTTTTGTTTTATAATATATTTAGTTCAGTGAAATTGTATACTTAGTTCAGTGGACTTGTATACTTAGTCATGTTTTATTGTATATTTAGTTCAGTGGATTTGTATACCTGGTTCAGTGGAATCGTATTCTTAGTTATATAAATAGTTTAGTAAGTAGTTGAGTGAATTTGTATACTTAGTTATGTGGATTCGTATACTTAGTTCAATGGAATTGCATACTTAGTTATATAAGTGATTCAGTGGAATTGTGTATTTAGTTCAGTGTAATTGTATACTTAGTTTAATTATTTTTGTATACTCAGTAATGTTTTAATGTATAGTTAGTTCAGTGTAATTATATACTTAGTTAAATGTTTATGTACACTTAGTAATATTTTAATGTATAGTTAGTTCAATGTGATTGTATACTTAATTAAACGTTTATGTATACTTACTAATGTTTTAATGTATAGGTAGTTTAGACATCAATGATTGATTCAGTTGTTTATGAATAATTTTGTAGCAAGTTTCTCGTTAGAAATTACCTTGTATACATTCATGAGTTGTGTTGAAATCAAGATTTTCTGCCATTGTAGAACTCTTTTTGAATCAAATGGATGATAACTCTTCGCCAATTGTATGATATTCGTCGTCCAATTTTTTTTTTTCGTGAAGATTGTTCTGTGGAATAATTGCAGGTCGGTTGGAGTGATTATGGTGAATACAAAGGTGTTGATTATGGTGATACATAGGTGTTGTTGAGAAGGAGATGTATTGAGTGATTATGGTGAATGACGTGATTTATGGGGACGTGATAAATAACGATCACGTCCCTATTTTGTAGGAAGAGGTTACCATGTTTAATTTCTTGGATTCCTATTTTACCCTTCTCTTGTATACTTACATATGAAATGTTGTATAGATTGATTCATATCTTGGCCATTGATTTATTTTTTTGATGGTGTAGATTTCCTATGGACTTCTATATATATATATATATATAGATATAGATATGGTCACTTTTCCCGAAAGTGCTACACAAGGAGTTCGTTGGCCTATTAATTCGTTTTCCTCTTCTTTCTTTTATTTTCCTTTTTTTGTGAGGACAAGCGTGAGGTTTTATCGACGAAGAAAGTAAAAATTTGCGTCCTTATATAAACTTTACTGAGTTATCACTTGATCATTTTTAAACAATTAAGTTAAGAAATTCATGGTAATATTCATATTGAGGACCCAAAATACGGATAAATAAGTAGGATATGTGACCTAACTACTTATTTCTTTGTAACTAGGAAAAGTGTAATTTATTTGAAATAACTAAATAAAAACTGTAAAAAAGGGCATAGTTTTATAAGAAATAAGTAAAATCTAAGGATACTTAAGCACAAGAGTGTTGTTGTAGCTTGGAGTATCCGTTAACAATTCTAAGCCACCCCTCTTTATGGACAACGGCTGCAGTCTATAAATAACAAAAGGTGATAATATTACATAATTACTTTTGAGGTTTGACCTAATTACAAAAAAATCTAATTAATTTTTAAAATTACAAAAATTACCCTTGAGGTTTGAACCAGTGTTAAAATTACGGGGTAAACTATAGTATTTTTATAAATATGTGGGGAGGATTTTGAAATATTTTTTTGCTAATTAAAGGGGTAAATGTAAGACAAAATAATAAAACATCAGGGGCATTTTTTGTATTTTTGTAATTTTGAAAATTATTTGGGTTTTTTGTAATTAGGTGAAACCTCTAGGTACATTTTGTAATAACCCTAACAAAAATGTGCAGAGGTTTATAAACCACAGCCAATATTTGAAGACAGTTTCTTTCAAACAATTCTGCAAAATGCGTTCTTGTTGGTTTTCCAGAATCAGACACAACTAGGGATGTCAACGGGGCGGGGTGGGGGCGGGGGCGGGGGAGCGATCCCCATCCCCATCCCCGCGACCGCGGGGAATCCCCATCCCCGTCCCCGCGAGACAATCGGGGAAAAATTTCCCCCCATCCCCGTCCCTGCGGGGATCCCCACCCCCGCGGGGATTCTCCGCTTCCCGCTTTAATTTCTTTTTTTTTTTTTGAAAAAAATCAATTTTTTATAAAAATTATCATTTTTATATTAATAAATTATATAAAAAAACTAATAAACTACTCATTAATAAAATAAATTAAATATTTTGTTATTTTCCCCGCCCCACTGCCATCTCTAGACACAACCAACTTCAAAAATCCAGAATGGATTTTTATAAGGAATAATTACATAAAACCCCTGAGGTTTAGGCTAACTACAAAAAAACCCAAAGGTTTTCGAAAATTACAAAAAAAAAAAACTTTGAAGTTTGGTTCCGCTTACATCTTCCATATTCATAAGTAAAAAAATATTTCAACCCCCCCAACCCCCCCCCCCCTCCCCAATATTTGTAGTTATTACAGGTGTAGGGATGACAATTTTGACCCGACTGCGGGTACATACCGCCTCGCCCCATTTGGGTCGTCCGTCCCCATGACCGGGCGGGGCGGGTCCGGGTCTCACTTCCGCCCACGGTACCCGCCGCCCCGCCTAGAATTTTTTGTTTAAAAATATATTTTAATATATATTTTGCATATATAATATATATTATAATATAATTTTTATGTATTCTTATATTATATTTAATATTTATAATTTGATAATAATAAATTTTGTAAATAATATTTTATAAATATATATTTTTTAATTTATTTTAATTTAAAAAAGTGAACGGCAGCCCGCCCCGCCCCTAATTACATGAACTCCCTTAAATTTGAGATTGAATCAAATCTGAGGGGACTTTTTGTAATTTTGAAATATTTTTGGATTTTTTTGTAATTAGCCCAAACCTTGGGGGTGTTTTTGTATTTATCCTTTTTATAACAAGAAAGCTAATCTCAATTCTCCTCCGAATAAACCTAAGATTATGTCTTATTTTTCTTTCAGTAACACATATCTTCACATGTTTGAACATTGGCATTATCAGAAGTCAGAACATCACCAACCACAAATAATTTACTCATAAAAGTTGATGATAAACTGTTATAACCAAAGGCAAATTCTTGTTTAGTAAAGGCAAAAGCAACTTATGCAATTACATGATATTCATCAGATGCAAATAACAATTAAAGTACTCAAAACAAAAGCAAACAGACTTAAAACTAAACTTAAACCCCAAAAGCATAAACCATTGCTTGAAGAAGATTTTGGCTAAATCTACTTATCCCAAACTAATAGTAGCAATGTTGTCAATAATCTTCTCAACAACGTCCTTCGATTCCTTAAGAAACTTAATACTATTATTCAGCAATTCCCTTCAGGGCCTATTATCTCATTAATGATCGCAAGGTGCAATTTAGTCCAACTCAGCACTATTTTCGCCGACTCAATATTTTAGGAATAAGATATCTTCGAAATTTCGAAATTGGACTAATTGTGCAGGTTTAAAAAAGTTAGTGGTTGCTAAACGCCACCCATAAAAGTTAAAAGACTAAATGCGAAATTGAGCCTACTAAAAAAAAAGATGCAGAAAACAAAGCGTTGTATATTAGTACTTAATTCTAACTAACTAACTAAACTATATATGAAGCATGTAGCAGGGGAGCTTAAATATAATAAGGACTCATGAGACTGATCAGTTTATTATAGTATCTGATCTCCATTTCAATCGGACGCGGAGATTTTGCAGTCTGTCTTGAATATTGTTACCCAATGCAGCAGCAGATTGATCTAAAAAATTTGTACACTGCACATAATGCCATTCTTTTTCTTTCTCATCAAACAATTCCAAGCTTAGTTCCTCCACATATTTTCGGAGGATCTCGAATAAAAACTCAATAACTTTGTTGCATTCCCTGTTCCACATATTTTCGGAGAACCACTTGAGGCCTGTGATTTTTCTTGGACGACAAATACGAAACAAACCATTTGTAACCGCTGATAAGGAAGAAAGTGAATAACTCATTAATCTCAGGTACAAATTCTCCACTACTACTGTAGATTCGTATAAACCACCATCATAAATATTATGATTTTTTGTCCTGTTACAGAGATAAAGAGACAGAGAAATTTCAGATTGACTTACTGCATTGAGCAGTTTGTTTAGCCTAAGGAACCATGACGACCAAGCATCAACATCATCTCCGATATTCAAAGATATATTTGACTTCCACCCATCACTGGAAGTCGTTGCTGCAAAAGAGATGGATTCGGGAAAATCGCCGCAATAATCAAACTTAACTATGTTTGGAGCATCAATAGCAGCTTTGAAAGACTTGTCACGTATATCCTTAAGCGTCAAGTGCTTAATGGAATGATTTAACAGCTGTAATTGTTTCAAACCGTAGCAATGTCCAATGGACAAGTCTCGGAGATTGGGGAAGTTACACGGCAAGATGTCGAATGACAAGCTAGAAAATCGTACGAACTCCAGGCATAAAGACTTGAGCTGAGGGAAGTACTTACCTTGGTGATACTGATACCAATTCACATTGCCTACAATTTTGATGGTTTCAACATAAGTTGACAAGTCAATTTCAGTGCTATCATCATACTTATAACCACAGAAAGAAAATTCCTTGAGGTTATGACACTTAAAGGAATTTTCTTTCTGTGGTTATAAGTATGATGATAGCAGTGGTGGATCCAGGAATTAGTAGTAGGTTGGACTAAGAAGTAAAAATTTTACTCCGATATATATATATATATATATATTAGCAAAAAACATTAATATTTAATAATTAATGAAGGTGGGCCAACAAAAGTTTAAGTAAATAATTACAAGAATAAAAAAAATTCATGCTTGAATCTTGAAACTATGAGCTTGGAGACTGTTGTTGCCCGTTAGATGTTGGGTCTAAATTCAATTGGAAATTGGGAAAGTTATTTTGTCTTGGTATTTTACTTATTTTAAGACCATTAGATATATAACATCAATGGACTTTTTTCTTTTTTTTTTCTTGGAATACGAGAGTTGGCTGGACACTTAAATTTAGTTTGATGGGCTTGGTGCAAATAATCTTAGACTACAAACACAAAATAATACACATATATAGGGCCTTATGGATGTTTGCACTGGGCTTGCCCTCACTAAGATCCGCCTATGCCTTAATGGTTTTCAAGCCCTCATATTCATGGAGGCCCAAATAGTCAATCAAAGGGCAGCTTGACATTATCTTCTCGAAAGTCTCTTCAGCAATGTAGACTCGCTTTAGGAAAAGCCTTTGTAGACGCTCAAAATGTACATTGTCAATAAAATTCAACTTGCATCCCCACAAATATAATTGCTCGAGGGATTTAGCATGAAAGACTACAGAGGGCAAATCAACATATGTCGATTTAATCGGATTATACCAAGGAAGAGAAATATTAAACGTTTTTACACCCATGTTAATTACGATTCTTGGGATCCATTTTTCAAGAAGCGAAAGGAATTTAGAATCAACCTTAAAAATTTTGTATACGAACCTTCTGATCATGGTACCCTTGTAAAGTCTTGTCCAAAAAAGACATGAATTTTTCTTTATTGTCCTTGAAAATGTCATCACGAAATTCAATTTGGGGGCGAGTACACCAAACGTAACGCCATGAATTGGATAATACACAAGTCTTGATGGCTTCCTTTTGAGAGAGAAAAGAGAGTATGTGGTGTAATATTGGTTGCGGCAATTCGGAGATCCTGTCCATTGAGTCTCTTTCTGTCGTTTTTGCCGCGTCTGCTTTTGTCAGAGTCTTTGAACAATTCTTCTAATATAAACCCTAAGAACCCATGTGTTAATTTGTAGAGTAATTGTTCTTGATTGTATACTACTCAATGATTAATGAAACCCTAAATACGAGATGTCCTTTTATACGTTTTGTGGTAGAAGTTAACTTCATGCTACTGGACTTATTTTCCCTTCTTTTATTTTTTACAAGAAAATTTGTAATTTATTTATTTTCCCTTCTTTTAAGATTCTTAACCAGATATTATGTAACAGTGCATGTATATATCTATTGTGTAAAAGTGCACATGCGCAACTAATAGATATTAACAAAAATTTGGATTAGACGGTCTAACGGATCTTTTCCGTTAGACGGATCCAACCAATCCGTTTTTTTTTTTTGTAATTTCATGTACCGTTGATATTTTCGTAAAATTCAGGGTAGAGTTATAGGATCTCCGGATTTGACGGCATTTTTGTAATAATAGGGACCATTAAAAGTATTATTTTTTCCCTTAAAAGTATTAGTAGTACATCAGAAAAGTAGTATAGTACATCTGAAAAAGTATTAGTAATCCAACAATATTTTTAGTAGCCTTCATGAAAAATATTGATTTTTTGCCTCAAAATTATTAGTAATCTACCTAAAATGCATTAATTGTCCCCTTAGAAAGATTTTTTTCAATATAATTTATTTAAAAGTAATGACTAACGCGACGACTCACCTTAAATATAGTGATTGATTATCACCTGTTCTTAATTATACAAAGAAATTATTACATAAATATATAAATATACTTTTAAAAATCTCAATACTAGATATAGTTTGACAAAAAAGGAGCACTTGTTTATCACAATATAAAGGCTTCATTTGGTTCAACAATAGGATTGAGTTTGATTATTTCCCACCAGCTTTATTGGCCTTTTCTCATGGATTTATTAAGGTCCAATAATGTGTTTGTTTGAGTGATTGGGTTGTTGGATTGTAAGGGTTGTCTATTAAATTGTTTGGTTCAAAAGAGATAGTAATAGCCCAATAAGTATTGAATTACCTTATTGCCATTAGATAATTCATATTCCTATATCACCCTACACAATTACAAGGACAACTGTAAATATGGGTATGTAGGTAATTTGTAATAGCAGGATATTGGGATGTATTCCTCATCCCACCTAGGGGGCGGAATACCTATTACCTCAATGAGAAGGATAAAGAACCGGGCCATGCTAATTTCCAGGGCCATGAATGTGTGAACCAAATAATATAATAGGAGTGAAATATTAGAAAAGTGATTGATATCCCTTATATTATGGTCAACAAAACGAAGCCAAAGTATAGTACGTAATTCAGTGATGCAAAAGTACGTGACGAATATTATTCTTTGACAAAAAATTGTTGAGACGGTCTTATAGACATAATCCGGATTCTATATATAATTGAAATTTCAACTCAAACCCAAACTCATAAAAATAATCCATATTTTTGTATTTTGTAGAATCCGCCTCATGAACTTATAAGTTCATGAGACAATCTCATGTAAGACCACCTCTTATTTTTTTATGAGAATATTGTCACGGACTTGTCCTTCATGGTGTTATAGTTCATTTGGAACGGACCATACTCAGAGGGCAGTGAATTTAAGATAAACTGCACGATAAAGTTATCATCCACGTTCATCCCTAAGGACTTTAGTCTTTGTTTGCAATGTTTGTCATTTCAATGACATGCTCATGCATGCTACGAGAATCATCAAACTTCATGGTGGTCAAAGTAGCCATTAATGTCCCAGCAAGAGACTTATCAGCAGTTTGAGAACGCTCTCCGACTAATTTCATGAATTCCTTAGCATTTTCAGTGTGAGGAAGGGTAGACTTGATGTTGTTTGCTATACTCGTCTGCATAAACATCAGGCACAGTCTGTTTGATCTTTCCCAGGCAGTATGGATAGATCTCTCAACATCACTGCTAGTGTCAGTAATAGCAGCGGGTTTCTCAACTTGAAGTGCTAAGTCAAGATCCAAGACACCAAGGTGAAATTGGATTTGCTCACACCATTCGGAGAGGTTAAGCCCGTTATACACTTTGGAATGCAGGAGCGAAGCATGCGGATGAAGAGAAACGAGAATATGTACTGCAATTAAAAGAGTTGATTGATCATTATACACTGGACCATTCAGAGAAGTTAAGCCCATTATACACTGGAACAGACGAAGCATGCGAATGAAGAGAAACGAGAATATGTACTGCAATTAAAAGAGTTGATTGATCATTAATGCTTTGAGATGACTAATATAGATTCGGATAAGACAATAAATGTACATTGAAGTTCTCCTTTGAGTGATCCAACAATCCACTACTTTAAACATAATTGATGATAAAATTAGATTCACTTGATTGGTAATTAAATATACTCAAATTAGACATGCTCGTTATCTTTGGATATACTAAACACATTTAACCAAGTATATTAATTATCCACGGTTATGTTCTTGATTATAAAATAATTGATCAACCTTTGGGCGACCGGTAAATATTCTATAATCAATGAACTTCAATATATCCACTACAAAATATCATAATGTCATTTCGATTAATTGCATCACATAATCATGGGTATGAAATTTTATTTAATTTAACATCTATAAGTACTTTCTAATTTGGCCACTTTGGTGACTAACAAATTACTCATAATATAGACGTCAAATTAAATAATACATACTATACAATAAGATAGACATAACCATTAAGCCACTTCTATCCAATGTTGTAAAAAGCGCTAGGCGCTCGCTAGGCGGCCGATCGGGGCCTGGGCCTAGCGCCCTGCCGAGCCTAGGTGGGGTTAGGCGGGACTGTGCGGGATTAGGCGGGCTATCGTAGGCGGACAAGGGGGCCTAGCGCCTGGCGGGGATTAATCGGGGCTAGGTGGGGATTTTTACAACGAGCTTCTATCACATGAATTTCAAATATACATTAAGTATATTTGATTACAATGAAATAATAATCGCAGTTCATAAAACCATATCATGAAGTGTAATTAACAATTTTCTGGAATTAGCATACAATAGCTAGCTTTAGCCTTTCATTCGTGACTTTTAAAATCAAAGTCATCCTATAACAGACATTAAGACATGATCTAATAACATAATTCAATATACATACACTGCATATAAATATAGGGAATGAATAGCCCCTCGGGGAATAGCCAAGTGGTAAGGGCTAAGGTGATGTGGGGTGAATTCCTCCGGCGACGCAGGTTCGAATCCCGTATGGAGCAGATTTTCACTGAAATATTGTGGGGGTCTGTTCTGGGAGGCGAATCTTGTTGGCTCTCTCCCTTAAAACCTGTGCCACTTGGGCACATCCCGATTTACATCCTGCTTTGGGTCAAGGGCCTACGATCTTACTAGAGATCAGGGATTAGGCGGATGTAAAAACTTGGATATCTGGATTATAAAATATATATATATATATATATATATATAGGGAATGAATAGGCTTTCAATCATGAGATAAAATTAGGGCAGTAAAAGTCAACCAAAGCAACTATCATTATTATATTCATGCTAAATAGACACAACCTTGAGCATCATAGCATGATGATAACTAACATACAGATTTATTCATACATAGCATGCATCTTTAAAGTGGAAGACTATTATGGACTTGAATATATCATAATTAGTAATAATGAAACAGTTAGAAGGTTTAACTTTGCCGCAGACATTAAAAATTCTCACGGAAATCGTCACGCAGTAAAACAAAAACCCGATTCCTTGAGGCCCAAATCAAACCACATATTGATTAACAAAGGGTAAATTGCAATTTTAGTCCTGTAATTTTGGGGTAATTGCAATTTTAGTCCTTTATCTTTAAAAATTGCAGTTTTGGTCCCGGACAATTTTGCCCTTCTGGCTAAATAGCATTTTTGATCATTTATCTTTCTAAAGTTAGCAATTTTATAGGGATGACAATGGAGCGGGTAGGGACGGGTTGGCCAGGACCCAGACCCACCCCGTGCCTATAAAGGGGCGGGGCGGGGTGGGTTGACCCGTTCTATCCTATTTTAAATTAAATTAAATTTAAAAAAATAAAAAAATATATTTATAAAATACTATTTACAAAAATTATTATATCAATTTATAAATATTAAATATAATATAAGAATACATAAAAATTATATTATAATACATATTATATATGCAAAATATATATTAAAATATATTTTAAAACTAAAAATTCTAGGCGGGGCGGGGTGGGTACTCACGGGGCGGAAGTGATATCCAGACAATATGCTGCTTATTTTCCGCATTGTCTCAAGGTTTCCCTATCGGCTCCTGCGAGTTCTTTTTCAACATATTGATTATTCCAATATGTTATCTTGTCTTGGTGTTCTTGTGCATACATCGTCAAAATTTGACGATATCTCCTGTAGGGTATACATCTTGAACACTCGTCAAGATCCATTTGCTCGGAGAAAATTCTCCTCACCAATTGTTAATTATATAAAATATTAAATATAACTTAAAATTCTTAATAAACCTAAACTCTGATACCATTTTAGGCAAATCACTTAGTCAAAGTCAATTATGTGCATAAGGGTATTCTTGGTATTTTGAAAATATGAAATAACCCCATGGGACCAATTTTGCAACAAGTTGAAACCTACATGACCAAAACTGCTTAGGTATAAAAATATAGGACAAATTTTGCAAAAAACTTTCAAACTTACAGGACTAATTTTGTAAACTCAATAGTTCAGGACCGAAATTACAAATCTAAACTTATAGTTATAGGACCAATTTTGCAATTTTCCCGATTAACAAATAATATCCCAAATTGCGGTTAATAGATGCGGAAAAACATGATCCGCAATTTGTAAAAATAAGATTAATTGGAAAATCATGAGTTCTGGAACCTAGGGCTCGATACCACATGTTAGCATATGTTTTCATACATAACGAAAGACATAAATTTATTCCGGATCTTGAACTTCATGATTTTCACAATTAAATCGTAATTAGGGTACTAACCTTGAAAGCGACCATTAATGTCTTCCTTTGTTGAAGATGAAGAAACCATTTTCTTTCTCTTGTGAAGATGATGAAACCACTTTCTCTCTATTGACCTTCGTTAATCCCACAGGCGTAAATTCTTGATGATAGATTTTCCAGTTCGAATGAGTTCTATTATAGGCGGAGAGGACCGATTTCTTGGCGATTTATCGCGATAAGCTGATACAGCAAATGTTCTCAAACACGTTCTATCAACGTGTGTAGAGGTGGAAGAAACCACCTCTTAACTATCTAATTTAAAACTTATCTGACTTATTTATTTAAATCATTAATTAAATAATAGAATATTATTTTACAAGTCAAATTATTTTTTTTGTTATTATTTTTTTAATTCTTTTATATTTGTTAGAGGAAGATCAATATTTGAGGTTTAAGCTTATGAATATATATTATATATATTATTTTTAACCTTTAAAATCTTTTGCATAAACAATTACTCTGTTATATAATCATTCGTATAATATAATAAAATTAATTAATTTTATTATACTTATTGGCCTTGCCATTAAACCGATTCAATCAATTAAAGGCTGATCCGCGACATGACCAATTTATTCATCGATTAGATTTTTTTGTGAGAAAGAAAAAAATTGTATTGAATAAAATGCAGAAAAATTGCAATATCACTACATAATATGTTATTTTCTTAAACATAGAAATATTCTCCAAACAAACAAAAGAAAGATGATAAGGACAAACAAAAGTTTCGATGGAATATTTAAAGTCCCATATCTAGCTCCAGGGCCGATCCTATCATTTTTTTTGCCTGAGTCGAATTTTTAAAATTGGACCCCTTTAATGTACAAACTAAAAAAACACTAAAACAATAAAAGAAAGAATATCGTTCAATATATAGAACAATTCAAATATAGTTATACTAATAAGGCATCTATGTTCAAAAATCCAAATAGTTATTTGAATATAACATGCTTACAGCTTTGGCCGCAAAAGTATTAATCTAATCAGTATAATCAAGTTGTTCAATAATTCATTTATCGATCGATAACATAGCTAACCCATTCAATCTTTCTTGTGACATGATTGATCGGGTTTTCTTTTCTTTTTTACGGACGAACAACCTACATTTTTTCTATTTTGTTCCCACATTTTCAATTCTTTTAGGCTTCCTTTTTTTCTAATTCTTTTGTCTTTTAAAATTTAAATTGAGAAATTTTAATATTGGACCATTAAGAAAAATTAAAATAATTGTTAGAACCTAACTAGGCAATTTAACTTATAAATATTGGGCAATTAAGAAAAATTAAAATTAACAATTGTTAGAAACTAGCAAGGCTTGGTTACAAGGCCCAAAGAAAATAGGCCTTTCATTTTAATTTTGTTTTATCTAAATCACTAAATACCCCAAAAAACAAAAAAAGACAACTGCAGCCATGGGATTCGAACACTGGACCTTGAGACAAAAAGGTATAAAGCAACAAGATTTAACCGCTGGGCTAGAGGCATTGATTGTTCAATCATTATACTTAATTTGTATATGTATAAATGTGATACAAAAAAATTGGGCCCCATAAATTTTGTAATTTTTTCGGGCCCGAGTCGATCGACTCGCTTGACTAACGCTAGGAGCGCTGTCTAGCTCAAATAACCACGAATCTCTGTGGATACGTGCACAACCAAGAGAGAAGAAACCTACTTCCACAAAATAGAAGATTAGCACTACTCTCATAAGAGAGAGAAAACATAAAATCAAAGATCAAACCAAGAAAGAAAACAAAGAAATAAATATTCTCCCAAATCCTCTAATGGAGGATATATGAGAAGATAGCTCAGACCTTAGTTGGAATATTATTTATTGTAGGTTGTAATGCAATTTGTAATGTATTCTTAAAAATGACATATAATTGGGCAGTTAAGTAATCGATTAAAAAAAAGTAATTGGTTATTGAAGATTACAATGATATATTAATGTCGAAGTTTGTGATTTTAGGATAGTTGGCTCGGGTTCGATTCCATACGAATGTAGATGTTCTTTGTCTATCATAATAGCTCAAAAGAAAAGAAAAAGATTACAAAGATATATTCGAATTTACGTGATGATCATAATAAAATATTTAGTCTATCTGTACCTAACCTAATCTGGATATTTGCAGGAACACATTATAATAATGTATTATTTTATTATATTAGACCCAAAGCTGTCATGATTGTGTGCTTAATGATGGATTTAGCAAGATAATGATGTTTATTAGTCATGGTGAATATTTCCAAAATGGAATAGGATATTTCTAATTTAGGCTTAACAAATAGTTGGATAAAAGGATTTTTTTCATTCTTTTTTTAGGCACGAATATGTTTGGGCCAAAAAGTATTATTTACTTAATTGTTGTTGTTGCTTAAGTGTGACAAGCCGCCGGGCCTGTCACATATTCACATTCTTTTTATTCTCTTTTTATTTATTTATTTTGCTTTTGTTCTAGAAAAAAAAATGATACAGATGGATTTGGGCTTTATTACCATTTATTTTCGAGTTCTGGAATAGTATGAGATTTTTTTTTTCTTTGAAAAGTGGAATTGTATGAGTTGAGCACTTAAGGGTGCCATTTGATACTTAGAGAAATACCTTCTCCACTAGAGAATAGTGATAAAAAATTTATTGAGCGAAAAATAATAAATTTTAAAAATATAAATGATATGAGATGAAAATGTAATGAAGATATGTAATATAAAAATAATAAAATAAATAATTGAATATAACTGATAGTTAAAAATATGTAAATTGGTTAGGGCATCAACAATGCAAGGTTTCTGGGGAGATTTTTGCAGTGAAAAACCTAATACAAAAAGCTAACCCCCATTGTGGGTTAGAGGTTTTTCTTGTCCCCAAAAAATCATTTTGACATTTTTTTTTTGAAAAAAATGATAATGCTGGGTTGGGATGTTTTTAAGAGATTTAATTTGGGTGTAGGGTCCACACAAAGAGTTAGTAAATTTTTGGATTGTGGAGAAAAATGTTTGGAGTTTTTATTTTTGAGGTTTTTATGAGTTGTACAGTTGTACTGTGGGGTCCACCATAAAATAAGTTTAAGAGGTTTTTGGGGATATGGCATTGGTGCTATGATTGGTTGTGCTTTCGTTCTGTCCACGTTCATAGTGAATATTGGTGAAATTCTTTTTGAAAGTGAAAGTAGAATAAATAGAGAAAAAATAATTGTGTTGATATGATGGAGAATCTTTTAGAGATATTGATTGTTTGTGAATTTGTTTGTGGAAATAATAATGTAAAACATAATGTAAGAAAAATGAATAAAAAAGAAAAAATTGAACCATAAATAAGCAATATGGATCTCATTTTATGTCTTTTGTTATCAAGATTAAGAGAAAAATAACAAAATTGTGATAAATTAAAGAAATTACCCAAATTATTTATATGAATAGAAGAATGAGAGAGAAATAAATAGTATCATTGGATATTAAAAAGTGTGAAAATGAAAGAGAAAAATAAGTTAATTTTAAAAATAAATGAGATTTTTTTAAAAAAACTCACTTATTTCACAAACAATCACACCATATAAAAATTTTCTCTCAAAAATAAAAATTTTCTCACAACCAACCACACCCTTAATAACTAAAAGTTGTGGAAAAGTGTGCAATAATGAATTATTATTTTTAGGAAAGTGGGTAGGTGTTATTGGTGAGAGATAAATGAGAGTGATTGGAAAGTTAATAAAAATTTAGCAGACAATCACATTTTGTGGTGAATTTGTTTCTCTAGCGGAACGAAAATTGATTTCTTTTTGTATCCAATCACCATATTAGCTCTTAACTCTAGCCAAACAAAAAAGAAGGAAAAAAAAGGAATTGAACATTTAGGTTGCGATTGCTTGTGTTTTCATTCTTGTTCACTTTAGTTTTTCTCATTCAGTCTACTTTTATTTTTATGAGTGAATAGTGATGAACTTTTTTTACAAATACTCCTCTTGATTAAAAATCACGGTCTCTGGAAATACAGAAAAGTTCCATGAAGAGGTTTCTTAAGGGCAGAAAAGACAAATCCAATTCGAGAAGGACTACTGTGCATGATTACCAATGTTATTAATAAAAAGAAAAAAAAAAGATGAAACTCATCCCTGATACTAGATCTTTATGGATGATTACTAATACTACTGCATAGAGCTTTATGGATGATTACTAATACTATTGCATGGACGGATTAGGGAACTTTTTACAAGAGGGCATACTTTAGCCTTGTTTCTTTTTATTTCCAAGTGTCGGTGCCAGTTTCTAATTTACTATTCATAGATATTGGAATATTGAAATTCTACTACTATAAACTTTTCAAATTATTATATACATAGAATTTTAAAAATAATATCAAAAAACATACAACAAAGATACTTTCATTTTCATTACACGTATTTTTCTATTCAAAGCTCTATCAACCAAACATATTTCTATTTTTAAATCAATATGAAATTTAATTTACATTCATTCAAGCAAATATAATCTCAATTTTCTTTCGACGACCAATAAATTCTCAAAATTCATTTTGTATTACCAACAATTGAAAATGGATTAGGGAAACATAACCATACAAAGACCTTTGTTTTTTAACCTGATTCATGTGTACTCTTTAAAAACAAATAATAAATAGTAAAAAAGAAAAAAATAATAAATTGTAAACAAGATAATAAATAGTAAAAACAAAAAGAAAAAAAACCATGGGGGTTGTGCCCTTAGGTGTAATGGATCCGTCTTTGAAGGGGTGGTTTAGGCTGTATCGGTTGTACTTTTATTCCATCCACTTTTATTTTCTTAGAGAATAGCGATGATTTTTTTTTTTAAAAAAAAGTGAACGTTGGATGTTTAGAGCTTCTCCAACAGCTCTTCAAAATAGCGCTTGGCGCTTTTATTGCTATTCCAGCAATGCGCAGATGATGCGCCAATTTACATTTTGCTACAATGCAGCGACATTCACTGTTTTGACGACCAAATTTTTTATTTTTTTATTTTTCTATAATCTGTTAATATGTTTGACTTAATTTTAAAGACTATAATTTATCTTATATTTCAATTAATACAATAAAAATATAATATTAACATTAATTCCATTATATGTGATGATTTTTAAAAAAAATATATGATGTATAATTTGAATAATACTCCAAGATTTATAATACTACACATAAAATTATAAATCTTACATTATCTGAAATACTTAAACATAGAACTCAACAATAATAAAAATTAAATAAAATAATTACACTATAAATATGTTGTCAATTATAAAGTAAAAGAAATTAATATTATATGATCAATAAAATAAGGAACCTTAAGAAATATTATTTTTTAGTGTAAAAGTAATGCAAAGTGTTGGAGATATAGTGCAAGTTCTGCACCAAAATAGTGGAGATTATGCACCAAAGTGGTGCAAATTACTAGAGATGGTCTTAGAGAAAGTAACTATTATGTTGATGGAATTGAATAAAAATGAAAAAATGGACAAGGTATCCAATATTATCGCGAATTAGACGCAGGCAATATGCTTGTGGATTAAAGAAAATATTTGTGCATTAATTTGTTTAAGCCGCAAAAGAAAGAATTTAACTGCCTGAAATTGTTGCAGTTGAGATGCTGATAAGGGTCTTTTTATGCATGTTTTATGTGTATATTTAAGTATGATTTGAGTTATTTTATTGTTAGTTTCATAAATTTTTGATTGTACATGGTTCACATTAATCTGAGGTGCTTTTATTGGTGTAGATTGATGATTTGGAGCTGTTTTTGGTGAATTTTGGGCCATGGTTTCATGTCAAAACATACCCGGGGTTTCGGATGCAAAAACACTCAAAATCCCAAGCTAAACGCGTCATTTCTGGCCTTTTCAGGTCAAACACGGACGGGGTGTGTTTTTAAGCACGACGTGCTTTTTAAAAGTCAAAAACGAGCAATTTTTCGACCCTGGCGTACCAAACACGGTCAGGGCCGTGCTTTTCAAAGCACGACCGTGTTCGAAAAAATCCGCGAACACGGCCTGGCCGTGCTTTGAAAAGACGGTGTGCTTTTAAATCCCGGTGGTTTTCTTTGGCGGAAATTATGGAGACTTTCCCTTTGTGCTTTTTGACAACCTTTGAGCAACTTTTACACCTCATTTTGATGCACCAAGCTCTATTATTCCCTCAATTGTCATGTGGACACAATGATTCAACCAACTCAACAATGAATGTGCACACAATGATTCAACCAACTCAACAATGAATGTGCACACAATGATTCAACCAATAACCATGGAAGTGGAGCATTTGTTAGCATTATTGATGTGTTCTTTCATAAAGATGGTGCCTATAAAAGCCAAGAGTTTGAGTTGAAAAGGGGATAGAATTCATGTAGTATTCATTGATAGAGAGATTCATTGTATATTCATTGTATATTCTAAGTTTCAAAGCAAAATACATTGAGAGGATAAAAGAGAGGTAGAGTTGGAAGTTGAAGAGCAATAGAGGAGACGACTTGGAGCTCAACATCATTGCAATCAACCAAGGAGGAAGTCTTGTATTGGTCTTGAATAAGAGCTAAGTACACCATGTTCATTTTATTCATATCTTCTTGTGTAGTATACTCTTTTGACAAAGCCATGTGTAGCTAAATTTCTAGTGTTTGAATGTAATGAACTCTAGGATGAATTTGTGATTAAGGTTTGTATGCTTTTAATAAAATCTTCATGTTTTGTGTGATTCACTTATATTATGCTTTATTCATTCAAATTGGTATATGCGCAATATTGATTTGAAGTTTATTTTTCATCCGGAAAATCGAGAGATTCATGGTGAAATAGAACCTATATAAGTGAAAAGAGTTGCATGCAATCCTAGATATATGACGACATAAATCTTCTGGATTAGGGTCAAACCTAATATGGGAATTCACAAATCGTTATAATGTTGTCTTGGGGTTTTAACTAGAAAGAGATTTCATTAATCAACTTGAGATTAGAAGTTATTCGCGCTTGATAGAGGGTTTAACTTAAATCGGGAATTTCTACGGTCCATGAAACATTAGATTTTACTAAAAGAGGTTGGTTTTTGCTTAAGGGATTATGGTTGTATTTTTATCTTGATTGAATCACAAAAACATTCTAGAGGGATTTACATTCAACACATTTCTATCTCTTGATTTCTCATTCTACAATCTATTTTTATTTGATTTCTTTTTGTAAGTTGCAATTATCTTAAATTCTCTATTTTTCATTTTCCATTTTAACAAACAAAACTCTGAAAATTACTAGATTAGATAACAAAAAGACGGTAATTATTAGTACTTATAATCCTCGTGGGAATGACACTCGGTACTCAATAATCTATACTACAAAACGATAGGTGCACTTGCCTATGGTTTTCTAGAGTAGCTTTTTGAGCCATCAAGTTTTTGGCGCTGTTGCCGGGGATTGTAATATTAAGAACGCTTTATTTTTGTTAATTTAATCATTTTTTTTATTTTTTTCTTTTACCATTATCTTTCTTTTTATCTATCTTTGTAAGTCTTGGTTTATACTTATCCTCTTTGTTTACCGCAGTGTATGCCTACTCGTCGAATTTGGAAGCGCGACACCGGGGGTAGCAACACGGAGAAAGTACTAACACAAACCACGAAGAGGATACTAACGAAAGTAAAGATTTCGTCATGGCGGATGAACAAAGAACTATGTATGACTATGCCAAATCATCCATGGACGACACGTCATCTAGCATCGTAAGGCCCGGCCATTTGGCGCCATAATTTGAAATCAAACCGAATGTCATTCAAATGGTGCAACAATTTGTTCAATTTGACGGCTACCAGGACGAAGATCCGAACAATCATATCGCAAATTTCCTTGAAATTTGTGATACCTTCAAAATAAATGGAGTCTCGACGATGCCATCCGTTTGCGCCTATTCCCATTTACTCTTGGGGCGGGCTAAACAATGGCTAAATACTTTGCCAAAGGGAACAATCACAACATGGAGCATCATGGCGAAAAGTTTCTTTTGAAATATTTTCCACCGCCAAAAATCGCACGATTGAGGAATGAAATCTCTTCATTCACTCAAGAAGACGACGAGACCTTGTACGACACTTGGGAGAGATTCAAAGAATTGCTGCGAAAATGCCCACATCATGGCCTCCCTATTTGGATGCAAGTCCAAACGTTTTACAACGGGCTACTCTCATCGGCGAGGCAAATGATTGATGCGGCGGGGGGAACATTGAATAATAAAACACCCGAAGCCGCCCAAGATCTCATAGAAGGGATGGCCATGAATGGCTATCAATGGCAATCCGTCATTTGAGGTAAACCTAACGAGCAGTGGGTGTTTATAATGCGGATGTAGTGGTTACACTAGTCGCACAAGTCGAAGCTTTGACCCAAAAGATCGACGATCTAGCGGCTCTAAACCACCACCACCGCATGTTTTATTTTGTGAAATTTGCGGAGGATTGCATAATCATCGGGGCCCCACACACAATACCTCACGCCCGAATGGACTAATTACGTTGGGAATCGAGGCGAAATTACCCAAGTAATCCTTACAACAACACATACAATCCTGGGTGGCGACAACATCCTAATTTCGGTTGGGGAAACCAAGGCCAACCACGACCTAATCCCAATCCCGATCTACACACGTCTCCGGATTTCGACCAAATCAAGGTAAGCTTTAACTTGGAAGACCTTATAACAAAATTTGTGCAATCAACAGAGATACCCGATTCGAAGGTGGAAACATCCTTGAGAAATCAAGAGGCATCTATCCATAATATGGAAAACCAAATAGGCCGTTGCGAAGATGATTTACGAAAAGGCCACAAGGTAGTTTAGGGTAATCTTGAGCGAAACCCAGGGGAGCACGTAAAGGCAATCACCATCGCTTTTCCACATGATCATGATTATGCCAATACCGCCATGCGTAAATACGTGGAGGATGACATACCCAAAGAAAAGCTCATGAAAAAGGAGGTCGCCGAATACAAGCCCAAGATCCTTACACGGAGTCTAACCGAAGAAGATAGAAGGGAGGACAAATTTGGTAAGTACCTTGTGTCATTCAAGCAACTACATACTAATATTCCATTTGTTCAACCTCTTTCAAAGCATGCTAAGGATCTAAATGACATCATTTCTAATGAAAATAAGCTTAACGAACTATCAAATGTGCAATTGAATGATAAATGTTCTTCCAATAATCTACCACAAAATGTAATGATCCGGGAAGTTTTATTATCCCTTGTACAATTGATGGTTTACTGTTGATAGAGCACTAGCCGACTTAGGAGCTAGTATCAATGTGATGTCTTATGAAACATTCAAGCATATGGGATTAAGTGAACTGAAACCTACTAGGATGGACATACACTTAGCCGATAAATCGATTAAACATCCTAGAGGTATTATTAATGATGTTTTAGTCAAGATCGATAAATTCATATTCCCGATTGATTTTGTTATTCTTGACATGCATGATGATATTGAGGTTCCTCTAATTCTTGGGCGTTAACTTTCTTGCTACGGCAAAATCAATCATTGATGTGCATAAGGGAAAATTAACTTTGAGGGTGGGGATGAACAAGTAATTTTTAAAATTCATGTTGATATTGAAAAGGATACTACTTGTTCTTTTGCCGATTCAATTTCGTTGCACGATGAGAAATCTAAAAATCTCTTGGAGAAAAGTGTTGTTCAAAGTCCATGTTGGAAGCTTATGCCCGAAAAGGGGACCTAAAGTTCAAAGAGCACATTTTGAAGCATAAAGTTGGAGGTAATACTACTAAATACCTAAGGGATTTTCATAAGTCCAAAGCTCCACCCGACTAATCTCCACATTTGGGTAAACGGTCCAGCTATACGACTTTAAAGAAGCGCTAACCGGAGGCAACCCGACATTTTGTGTGCATTTTCTTTTACTTAATTTTTTTTTTTGCTTGGGAATTGAAAAAAATAAAAAAAAAAAACGGTCTGGCCGTCTTTTTAAGCACGTAGTGTTTGTCACTCAATTCGCGATCACACCCTGGCCGTGTGTTTAAAAATCCAAGGTTTTGTAGGAAAAATTAAATCCAGAACACGCTCGGGCCGTGCTTTTCAAGCACGTAGTGTTTTTCAAAAAAAAAAAATTAAAAAAAATTATCGAAAAAATCGCAGAACACTAGTGTGTTTTCAAAAAAAAAATAAAAAATAAAAAACAAAAAATTTTTTGCCGAAAAAAATCGTACCGAACACGCCACGACCGTGCTTTTAAGCACGGCCGTGTTTTAATTATTAAAAAAAAAATTCAAAAAAAAAACTCAAAAAAAAAAAAGAAAAATTATATTTGATGATTTCACGGTATTCGAGTTGTGTATCCTTGATTAGGTATGAAGATGCCGAGGAAGATCCCATACTAAACAACCCAATGGTCGCTCAATACCGATTTCACTCTTCTAGTAAGGTCGTATTTTTCTTTTCTACCTCTTTTATTTTCTTCTAGTGTGGTTGATTTTTGAGTGTTTTGTTTGTATTCATTCATCTCTTTCTTTCACATTGAGGACAATGTGAACCTTTAAAGTTGGAGGTGGGTGCAATTACATTCTTAGTTTGTGTGTGCTTGCTTTTATTTTTAGTTTGTCGAAAAGAGGTAATTTTTTTTTAACAAATTGAGTGTTTGCTAGTCAATAACTTAGCCCAATTACATCAAAATTAACTTTTTGATTTATGTTTTTAATGTGAAGCAATTGATTGTCTAGAATAGATTGATGTAGATGTGTGCTAAATTTTGACGAGATTTCCAACTCCATAATACTTGATTTGTTAAGGCATTTACGACAAAGCTTAGTGTTATGAACGTTTGAGAATTCATGATTTAGTGGTGGTTAACTAGTTGTTATACCAAGCTTGTGAAAAAAACAAATGAAAAAAAAAAAAAAAAAAAAAAGGAATCCAATCGAGGTTATACTCTTCTATTTGTTGTTGCTTAGTAACTAGGAGCATTCATGAGCCCCATGTTTGTCTTTTACGTAAAACGGCGACACAAATATGAGTATGGGAAACCACCCTAGGAGTGTTTGAACGAAAATTCAAAATATAAACCTAGTGGAAGAATGCCTCGAAAGGACCTACAAAAAAAAAAAAATCGAAAGGGAGAATGTATAGTCCTTGAATTCCCATTCCAATAAAAGTTCAAGAAGCTTGGTTATATGACTAGTAGGCTAACTACAATGATCCATTGAATTCTTGTATTTTCATGACATTATTGAATTGAAGTTATTCATAACTATCAATATTTGTGGAGTGATGATTTCAAGTTTGAATAATGCCTGCTGATATTACGATCTTTCTTGACGATCGATCGTTTTGCAAAATTGTGTTTTTTCTTGAATGGTTAATTCGGGTTGAGAAGGCTAAGAACTTGATCGCTTGTGTTCAATGTGTTGAAAAAAAAATCCTTGTGTGTTGTAATTTATTGAACCATTCTTATTGATTTAATGTTTTGCTTGAGGACAAGCAAAGTTCAAAGTTGGAGGTGGTTTGATAAGGGTCTTTTTATGCATGTTTTATGTGTATATTTAAGTATGATTTGAGTTATTTTATTGTTAGTTTCATAAAGTTTTGATTGTACATGGTTCACATTACTCGAGGTGCTTTTATTGGTGTAGATTGATGATTTGGAGTCAAGTTTTTTGGTGAATTTTGGGCCATGGTTTCATGTCAAAACATACCCGGGGTTTCTGGATGCAAAAACACTCAAAATCCCAAGCTAAACGCGTCATTTCGGGGCCTTTTCAGTCAAACACGGGCAGGGTGTGTTTTTAAGCACGGCCGTGCTTTTTAAAAGCCAAAAAACGAGCAATTTTTCGACCCCGACGTACCAAACACGGTCAGGCCATGCTTTGAAAGCACGGGCGTGCTTTTCGTCCAAACTGGTTTTTCTTTGGCGGAAATTATGGAGACTTTCCCTTTGTGCTTTTTGACAACCTTTGAGCAACTTTTACACCTCATTTTGATGCACCAAGCTCTATTATTCCCTCAATTGTCATGTGGACACAATGAGTCAACCAACTCAACAATGAATGTGCACACAATGATTCAACCAACTCAACAATGAATGTGCACACAATGATTCAACCAACAACCATGAAAGTGGAGCATTTGTTAGCATTATTGATGTGTTCTTTCATAAAGATGGTGCCTATAAAAGCCAAGAGTTTGAGTTGAAAAGGGGATAGAATTCA
Organism: Rehmannia glutinosa; assembly: GCA_016081115.2. Classification (NCBI taxonomy): domain Eukaryota; kingdom Viridiplantae; phylum Streptophyta; class Magnoliopsida; order Lamiales; family Orobanchaceae; genus Rehmannia; species Rehmannia glutinosa. The sequence goes on from CM071927.1 coordinate 8,110,989, forward strand.
TGTAGTATTCATTGATAGAGAGATTCATTGTATATTCATTGTATATTCTAAGTTTCAAAGCAAAATACATTGAGAGGATAAAAAAGAGGTAGAGTTGGAAGTTGAAGAGCAATAGAGGAGAAGACTTGGAGCTCAACATCATTGCAATCAACCAAGGAGGAAGTCTTGTATTGGTCTTGAATAAGAGCTAAGTACACCATGTTCATTTTATTCATATCTTCTTGTGTAGTATACTCTTTTGACAAAGCCATGTGTAGCTAAATTTCTAGTGTTTGAATGTAATGAACTCTAGGATGAATTTGTGATTAAGGTTTGTATGTTTTTAATAAAATCTTCATGTTTTGTGTGATTCACTTATATTATGCTTTATTCATTCAAATTGGTATGTGCGCAATATTGATTTGAAGTTTATTTTTCATCCGGGAAATCGAGAGATTCATGGTGAAATAGAACCTATATAAGTGAAAAGAGTTGCATGCAATCCTAGATATAGGACGACATAAATCTTCTGGATTAGGGTCCAACCTAATATGGGAATTCACAAATCGTTATAATGATGTCTTGGGGTTTTAACTAGAAATAGATTTCAGTTAATCAACTTGAGATTAGAAGTTATTGGCGCTTGATAGAGGGTTTAACTTAAATCGGGAATTTCTACGGTCCATGAAACATAAGATTTTACTAAAAGAGGTTGGTTTTTGCTTAAGGGATTATGGTTGTATTTTTATCTTGATTGAATCACAAAAACATTCTAGAGGGATTTACATTCAACACATTTCTATCTCTTGATTTCTCATTCTACAATCTATTTTTATTTGATTTCTTTTTGTAAGTTGCAATTATCTTAAATTCTCTATTTTTCATTTTCCATTTTAACAAACAAAACTCTGAAAATTACTAGATTAGATAACAAAAAGACGGTAATTATTAGTACTTATAATCCTCGTGGGAATGACACTCGGTACTCAATAATCTATACTACAAAACGATAGGTGCACTTGCCTATGGTTTTCTAGAGTAGCTTTTTGAGCCATCAGATGCTGACAATATACTTATGAATCAAGGATTAAGTTTGCGCTTTAATTTGTTTAAGTTATAAAATTTAAAAATTTAATAAAAGAGTTTATGCTCTATTTTTGGAATATGAGCTTACTCACAAGTAAAAACTCTAGTTATCTAAATTTGCTATTTGAGTTGAATTAATGATATTAGTAACTTGTGTTATTGTTAATGAAAATCGCTTATCTAGGGGCTGATTTTAAAAAGTTGAGAAATACACAAGTAAGTGCACTTGTCGCTTATGCTGACCGATATAAATCAACTTGGGTGAATGTTAGAACAAGCATGATGTAGCTTGATGATCAGAGCAAAAACTAAAGCTAGAACTATAAATTGATCCATAAAGTGACAAGACGTGTCACCTTATTGAATGAGGCAATTAAGTGTTAACAAATATGAATGAAGTGTATTTATGAGGTTGGTAACTTCGCTTGTAATTGTACTGAGATGAAGTTTGACTATTTAATTGCTCTCTTATTTTTCTGCTAATGTTTCCAAATCTCTCCATGGGTGGATTTTAGATATTGTTTACTTAGCATGCAGTTGAGATTGAGCAAATTTGTATGCCTATTAACTAGTCGTGCAACTATATAGCGCTCAATCTAAAGAAAGTCACCTCAAGCTCTATAGTTGATGTTGAGCAACTTGATGTGTTGATGTAGTCTTATTCGGATAACACTTGTAAAATATTTGTCGAGTCAGAAGACTTGCCTATCTTTTATTTTTGATGCAATTAGCTTTAGATAGTATTTCTTTTAGGTCTTCTATTCAGAAGACACTAGACTTGATATATTCTACCCTCATTTTATTAACCCAACAAGTCATTCTACTTTTCTTTAGTTTTTTTTTAAAAATATTTAGGGAATTGTTGGTAAATTAGAAATGTAGGGAGTGTTTCAAAAGAATTCTTATATCCCACATAAAAAGGGGTAAGTTGAATATTTCTTGAGAAGATATATAAAAAGTTTCGAGGAAGTATATCATACATTTGTAAAGAGATTTCCTTCTTCATATATCTAATAGAATATTCTAGAAAATTAAACTACATTTCTAATTATGTTTTTTTATTGTTGGATGTTTTCAATGTTAATCGTCTATTTCTGAATGTTGATAATATAAGTAGATCAACTTGGTTGGTATAGCAAGCCTAATCTGGTTGAATAATAAAAAGGAATAATTACAGAAACACCCCTGAGATTTGGACTAATTACAAAAAAAATCTAGAAATTTTTGAAAATTACAAAAAAACCCTTTAGGTTTGATGCCTCTTACATTTTTCCCCTAAATATGCAAAGAATATTTCAATAGCTCCACTTACATTTACCAAAATATTGCATTTACCTCCTTGAATTTTAGGCACAATCAAAGGTTTTCTGTAATTTTCAAAAAACTTTGGTTTTTCTATAATTAGCCCAAACTTTAGGGGGCTTTTTGCAAAAAATGTGCAGATGTTAGTTTCTCAAAATCAGACACAGCCAAGTTCAACAATCAAGAATATATTTTTATAAAAGGAAAGCTAATCTCAAATCTCCTCCGATTTTTTTTTTATTTTTTTAAATAAGTGCGAAATATTATTAAAAAGAAAAATGAAGAACACTGCTTACAAGCCAAGTAACTAGCTTTAAAATAAGGGTTTCATTAAAACTTATCAAAGTAAAACCGAATCTTTGATAGGCAAAAGAGTTCCCCATAAAAGAAACACCCAAAAAAACCTTAAAAACACAATCTAAATGATGGACTTCTATTTCTAGAGGATTTTCGAATGACACTGTCATTTATTTTTTTTGCATGTGCTTGAGTATCATCCTGAATGTCTGATGTATCATGTGGAATATCGGCCCAGGCTCTTCGGACCACAATTTCCATAGCCTTCATAGCTTTTGAGGAATCAACTGAGTGAACGACAAGCGGAGTAGTTGAGAAGTCGTCTAACCTGGTCATTAAAGCTTCCAATTTATCTGCATTAATTTGATCTTCTTCATCCGCCATATCTGACCAACGTTTCCCGACAGTAGCGGCCATAACCTTGAACCCCTCAGACGGATCGTTGGAGCTAAGGACAAAATCATTTCGAATAAGACTATTAGAAACCTTTTCTATTGTACATTGCAAATTAGCTTGTTCATGTTCATCCAATTTTGTTGCAATTACCGAATCCTCAATAACCATTGCGGAAACATATTGTTGAGGTTGATAAGGAACCATGGTCCTGTCTGTGTTGCTAGTATTATCCTTCAAAGCCATAATCTGATTCTCATTATCGGATTTGTGCTCCAAATTCGTATTATCACATGCCACGTCATCCAATCGGACCTTAAACATCAAAAGCATTCTTGGTATGAATACGTGAAGAAGAAGGTTCACCCCCCTTAACATGACCTTGTCGTCCCGTTACTTGCACCCAAGTTTCAGATCCAACTGCCTTGCCCTTTGTAACCAGAACACAATCTCGAACGGTGGAATGTCCACGAACTGGACTTTTTTCTTTGCGCTCAATGTCGCCCCTTCATTTGTACCTCATTGGATTTGACTTTGACGACAATTGTTGATATAGTGCCCAACTATGCGACGATTGGCACAAAATTCCGCAAATTTTCATAACTAAGTGAAACAATCCTGAACAATGTCCCACCCGTTCTACCATGATAAACTCTGTGAGGTTTATTTAAATCAATTTCGACTAAAACACGTACAAAATGTCCCATTTCCCCCGACAACGACCGTCCATCGATTTGAATAGGGGTACCAATTGCACTAGCAATTTTCATAATAAGAGAAGAATGCCAATACTCGATGCTTAATTCATATATGTGAACCCAAACTTGTGTCACCGAAGTATTTATTTTGTAAGGATTGAAATCCGGTACCCAATTTGTAATCCGCATAGTCCCCAAATTCAAATTCCATGAAGCTTTGGCGAAAACCCAATTCCGATCGGCCACATCATTGAATTGTAGGCTATAATAACCTTTGCCTAGGGGAACCAAACGCCATGAGTGTTGAATTTTCCACGCAGACTGCAATTTCGATTTAAAGACTTTCAAAGCACAAGGTATGGCCCCGCAGGAAGCAAGAGACGTCCATTAAAGAATCACGTAACTCCACCGCTCGTTGATGGTAGATCCCCTCATCCATCGTAATGAATAATAGTTCCCTTTCTTAATTGGTATCATATCCTCTGACTTTACCGTTTGGGCATGAGTATGCTCCGAATCGGGGTTTTGAGATACCCTAGGTAAAACCCCAAGAGAAGGTATCGAAGGGGTTGCTATTATTATGGGGCGTTGAAGAATCCTTATCCAATGTTCTCCTTGATTTACATGATGCGAGAATCAATTAACGATTATGCATAGAGGACTCTAAATGGGGGATGATGAAACATTATGAGAACCCACTTTGGGATTAATCAACGATGCGTCTTTGGAAAGTTCAGGGAATAGATCAAAATCAAGGTCCATCATGATGAATATCACAACTAATCTGGGTGAAGATGATTTCTTCAATGAAACTGATTATGGATCCCACTTAGGAGGGGTATCCATCAGCCGCCGCCTCGCTCACATTCAGAGTAAAATGAGTAAAAATAATATCAATCTGGCCTCTCGAAAATATCAACATCCATTCTTTCACTTCACCAAACTTCACCAATTCTTAACCAAACCAAAAAAAATAATAATAATAAAATCAAGAAGCAAAAATCCCCAACAAGATCAACAACCAATAGCTCAATTAATAGATCCCAGAATGTGATGATTGGAAGGAAAAAAGTTCAGAGAGAGTGAAGTGAGAAAAAAAAAAAAATCGGAACTCACCCAACTAAGTACCAAACATTTAAAATAACATACCAACTTGGAGTGAAAGAAAAATTAAACTGGAGTACCAACCGAGATGTGACGGGCGACGATGGGCGGAGGCTCGTGTGGCGCGATGGCGGAGGCGGGTGACGAGCGGTGATGTGGATTTAGGGTATCGGTCAAGTCTCTCTCCGGTTTGTACCTGAAAGGAGTTCGAGATGTGACGGGCGACGACGGGCGGAGGCGCAGTGACGGGCGGCGATGGGCGGAGGCGGAGTGACGAGCGGTGATGCGGATTTAAATCTCCTCCGATTAAACCTGAGATTATGTATGATTTCATTTTCATAACACAAATCAAACCATATCACATGTTTTAACATTTCGTGAGCCAAAGTATCAAATCTTATCGCTCAAGTTAAAGATAAAAATATTTAGGCTTTTGATGAAATTGAATGTTCGTTATAAGTTTCAAGAATGAAATAGTGCTTGATGATATGGCCATGGTGGAACCTCATAGCTACTTAGTTTGTACCTTTTTGATGAGCATTGAGGAATCTATAACGTAGGAATTAGTACAATCTTGTACAAATACAAGAGGGCCAAATCTGAAAATATATGAACAGGGGACATCTCTGCAAACCCCAAGTAAATTTCTTGAGTAGCATTATTAGTATTTGGATGATTGCGAAATGCAACAGTTTTTCCATGTATTTCACCAGGCATATCTCGATCAATTGATTTGAATTTCTTTAGTGTTTCAAATACACCCGGTGAATGGTGCAAGATAATATCATTATTATAAACGCGACATTCATCCAGTGTATTAAAACAGAACCATCATAGCGAATAGGAGGTCACAAATGAGACTTTGTTGAATGTGGAAGCAGTAATTGAAATCCCAAAACTCCATCAACTTCGGATAAATAACTATTTGAAAAGAGAAAATTTCATTAAAACACGCAAATGCAAATACGGTAAGAAGTCAATCAAACTGCAGGATATGTAAGGGATTTAACATACTATAGTTCAGCATTCAGCCAAAGTAAGCAACATACTTAATAACCGAAATCTTGATTACATAGTAAAAGCATAGTATTCTCACAAACTCAATCGAAATTAGTCACAACCCTATCCATGATGTTGGCAACGACATCCTTGGACTCCTTAAGCAACTTGATGCTCTTTTTCAGCTTATTCCGCTTATCAGAAATCGAAGGCGACTCCTCCAACATCCTCTCCAAGCCATTCCCTTGAGGCCCTATCAGCTCGTTAATAATCTCCGTCTGCATCTCCTTATTCACCAGATTTTGAATGCTGAAAAGTAAGTGCAAAGCCATGTTATCCACCATTCTCCTCAAAACAATGTCCCAATAAGCCGTCATCCTCATTTTCACATCAAACGCTTCTTGCACATCGCCCTTGAGGTTATACAGATGATCAACATTAATATCTCCAAATCCGTCAATGTTTATTATGGATGGCGAATAAGTGCTGCTAACGGCTTTCATGAATTCTTCCTGACGAGACATGAGCTTATTCCAGGAAGCCATGTAGTCGGGATTACACGTGTAATCAGTAAGCTTCTCCATCTCCACCATATCGTTCACCCAGTCGAATGATTGTTGCTTCTTCTTGGCGATGAGATTATGCGCAGCTCGTCTTGTACAGGACAAAAGTTGTGGGTAGTTATCGGAATGTTTCAACAAGACAGATATCACTACATTTTCCACGTAGCTCCATATTTTTTCCACAAAATCAAAGGGTTTCATAGATATTGCCTTCACTTTCTTCTGCAGCAGAGTATGAAAAGAAGCTTTAGGTAGAAAATTTGGCAGCCCGATTGATTTAGTTTCCTCTAAAATCTTAATCTCATCAAGCAAGAAATTCTCCTTGGAACCGTTCTCAACTAATTTTTCAGATTGCAATTCCTCAGAGTACTTGTTGAGCATTTCTGCTAGTCTGGCAGTACCATGCATTGCCTGTACATCTTGATATTCATCAAACTCTCCTTGTAGAAGGATTTTCCTCAATGATTCTTTAGCAAAACCAAGAATGTGCATAAATGTTGTCATAGCCTCGGCAATTGAGGTCAAATGCTTTGGCATTTTATTCAATTCCTCAAGATTGACAGACAACTTGTCATTTATTTTCCTAACAATGTCAGGCAAACATTTGACAATAATGGTGGCTTGAATTTTCACCAACCTTTCCGCCAAAACAGGAATACCAACAATGGATTTGTTTATCTTTGAAAGCTGGGGATGAGTCTCGAAAAGCCTAGCTTCTTCGGCCCGAGCTTCTTCATAAGACTCGTCGCCAATGCGATTTCTCACGCAGACATAACCAAGGCCTATGTTAACATCATCGGCGGTAACTTTTTCCAGCAAGCCTTCAGGAGTTTTATCTGCTTTGGTAACAACAGCCAGAGTTCTCTGTCCTGTCTTGTCCACACGCTGAGACATTCTGATAGACTCACAAGTGGAGAAATCAACACTTGCTGATAAAACATTCAGGATTATACTCTCTTCAGGCGTGATAAACTCCATGATAATCTTCGAAATCTGCTCGTAAATATCCTCAGGCTGGCCATGAACGGGGACTCGAGTAATTCCAGGCAAATCAACCATAGTTAAATCCGGTACGCCTTTTTCTTCACAACGAGTGTCAACAGACTGTTTGAAATCCCTTTCCCTATTCCAGCGATCTCTTCAGTGGCGAGGCTAATGGCGTCGGCTATGTTTTCTTCATCGGTCGGCACAATTTTACCGTTGAACTCCAGGGAAAGCTCGGGTATAGGGTTCTCGTGATTTTGAAGCCTCATAATAAGAGGTACCCTGGTGCAAATGCCTTGGCCTCTGGGGAGGCTGATGCCGGCGAGGACTCGAGAACGCTGGATTTTCCGGAAGATTGGTCGCCGACCACCACGATCGTCGGCAGTTGTATGCCTTCTTGCATGATTTTGAGGTGGCGCAGCCTGTCGATGGTGTCGAGGAGCGGCCGAATCCGATCGTTGTAAGAAGAAACAATCGGGGCATTATGAACTGGTGCGACAGTTTGTTTATCTTCTTCGGAGATTTTGACGATACGCAATATAGGATCTATTACTGGTGAGGATAATGATTTTTCATCATTTTGATAATGTTGTTCGGAGATTTTTAGGAGATTCATCTTTGGCACGGTGTTTATTACAGTTGAGGACATTTGCTCTTTGGCATGAATTAGAGAGCCTTGGTTTTTGTTCTGGAAATTGAAGAAGGTGTTTTGTAATTTATGTGTCTGTGTGTAGTTTTTGCTTTGCTGGTGTAATTAGAGGCAGGAATTTATAAGCTTTTTCTTTAACCAAAGAATGGTGGTTTCCTGGAAATTTGGTTTGCATTCAATGGAATCTTAAGCAAATAGCAGTGAGAGTAAAGTAGCTTTTCCTTGGTCTTTCTTTCTTTTACTTTCCAAGGACAATGGCAACATCACATAATTTAATTTTAATTTCTTTTTTCGAATTTTCTTTCTCGAATTGGATGTGAGCAAGAATTGACCTTGACTGGTTAAAATGTAGTCCGTACTACTAAGATGGACCAAATTTTCTTTTTAGCGGCCTCATATTATAGGTTTGTTTCTTTATTGTGAGTATTAATTACACAACAATAGTCTAAACTATCCCTATTTAATTCACTTTATTTGAGATTAACAATGATATATCATTATTAAATGCAAGGGCAAGTAGGAAAAATAAAAAAAATTATGATCTCAATTATATTTATTATGTTTTTTTAATATGCATGAATAGATCTGGCCACGGTTCTGGTTCCGGTTCCGCCGGTTCCGGTTCCTCCAAATTGAGGAACCGGAACCTTATGCTCACGGTTCCGGTTCCAAAACTGGAACCGCCGGTTCCGGTTCCAAACCGGAACACGGTTCCTATACGGTTCCGGTTCCGGTTAAATCGGAACCTTTTGTTTTTAATTTTATTTAGATAAAATATTTAGCAATTTAGTTTAAAATAAAAAGAAAAAAGGAAAAAAAACGGCGTGATTCATCTAAAATATTTCCATCGAGCTAAATGTTTGCTCTACTTCAACATTGAAACAGGGGCATGCAAAACCTCTTTTGCGATGATTGAGATGATTGTATAAGGTTGAGTTCTTTGTGACCACCATTTCAAAATATCAAAGTATTCAATATCTATTTCACTAAACTCGAAAGAAGTAGTTAAACAATTCTCAAGCTCTACATTTGAGCTAGAGGAACCATTGGACGTTTACTTTTTTCCCTAAGTAATCGTTGTGCAATATTAAAAATATCATAATAAACATTTTACATTTCTTCTAAAATGTATTTACCAAAACAAGATTGTTGGTTTTAACCTTAAAAAAATAGTTCCATCACAGTTCCATATACGGTTCTAACCGACTTAAAACCGCCGGTTCCACGGTTTTTGAGACCTAGGAACCGGAACTGGAACCGATCTACATGGTTCCGATTCCGATTTTGGAACCGTTGACCACAGTTACGGTTTAGGAACTGTTAACCACGGTTCCGGTTCCGGTTTGGAACCCAATTTCGGTTCGATTTGGCCAGGTCTATGCATGAATCACTCTATTTGTCTATCTTAGTGGGACGAAGTACAATATGGTTTTGGAAATTGAGTTAGATTCTGGACATCTTAGGTAGTGTTTGAAAACACTTGCTTTTGGATAAAGTTATTTAATTTATTGCCTATGTTTCAGAATTAGAAGTTGGTTGTATTTGCAAATAAATACTAAAACTGATTAAGTTAAGATAGTGTGTAGTAGAGAAATTGTAAAAGTGTTTATTTGTATGCGGAAGTCAAAACAAAAGCAAAATCATAAATTAAAAGCAACATTTCATTTGCTTTTCAATTCTGATTAAATGAACCAGAATCAGAAGCTGACATTTGCAAATACTAAAATATGATATTTTTTCCAGCTAAAAGCTGAAAATAATTTATTTTGGTTTTCACAAACACTCCCTTAGTTCAATTAGCATTCCTACTTCAATTTCACATTTGAGGGGGACTTCAGTTTTCTATTGTAATTTTACATTTTATTGGGATTCTTCTTGTGGAAAAAAAGTATATATTTTCTATTTTCAAATTTCTAATCCCTCTTCATATTTTTCTCTATATAATGTCTATGTATTTTTTGGTGCATTATCATCACTTTCAGATCATAAGGAATAAAATGAAACTTTTTTTCACCATGAGTTAAAAATTGTCCGAGATTCATTCATTTGGAGCATGGGGTTGGCCAGTTGGACTTGGAGCCATGGTCGAGGCCTGCATGTTGGTGATTCGACTAAAATGAGGCTTGTAGAAGAGTATGATTTGCGATACTTGATATGCAATTTTACTATGTATGATAATGTTCGATAACTTTTATATATTTATATATACATATATATTTGAATATGTTTATGTTGTTGCGTATTTACTTGCAATATGAATAAATGTTTAATTTTGAAAAGTATAAGACAACAAAATTACTATTTTCAATATTATGCTTGAAGGTTTAGTCGCATATCGCACACCTCTTGCTGAAAGTGTATCCACATAATCTAGTTTTTACATAAAGAAAGTGTCTCCACACACAACGATTGATTAATAATTATACTTAGGTGCTGCAAATCATGTAATCGTACGTGTCGTATTCGTGCTGACCCATGAACCTTGTATTGCGCCTATTGCTTAGATCGGTTCTAGAAAGTCATGTTGAGGCGAATTAGGAAATCGAATAGGAACGAAAATACAAAGAAATGAAAGGGTATCGAATTCAATTTATTTGTATTGTATCTGAACCGAATCTTGTCTATTTCAACTTCGACTTGTTGTTCTTTCAACTAATTTAACCTTTCAAATCAAATATGTCTGAAGTATTAACATTCTTTTTGAACGAAAGAAAAAAAATAGAAAATAGAATTTCATTTTAGATACTTTATTTAAGAATTTAAGAAACTCTATCCATCTATAAAATAGATGGGGTATATTTCACAAGATAGATAAAAAATATGTATTATGATCAGTGATAACTAACTCCATCCAAAGCTTAGACTGACAGTTAGGTGGTTCGGTTACTTCAAAGGAATGGGTCATCATATCGACATGTTAAGAACACAAACACAATTAGACTAAACACTAACCCATTATTTTCGTATCGTTTTTGTGTCGTGTTATCGTGTCATTTCAAGAATATTTACCCCAAGTTATATTTGAAATTGGCTTGTTTATCATTAACCGGTGTATGGAATTAAGTGTTAATATAATAGGTCAATTTTATCTTAAAACATATACCGAAAGATCTCTTGTAAGAGATACATTATTAAATCCAATCCGGAAAAAAAAATGAAATGTGTGAAAAAACTATGAAAGCGTTCGATATCCTTATTCTTTTTTCAAAAGAAAAAAAAATGGTGCTTTGCCCAAGTCTTTGTCAAGTCAACTACAAAGACTTCTCACTATTTTTTTAATTTTTAAACACAAAACTGCAAAAGCTGTTGCACCCCTCCAACCAAGATTCCAAAGCATTATATGACTTTTCTTCGGCCACTCTCACTCAATATAGTACAAATCAAAAGCATGTCTATTTTACTCTTTGCTTTTGGTCGCGGCCAATCCTCTCTGGACACCATTGTCCTTTACTTGCTTAATGCCCAAGATCTTTGAGCTGATTTGAGGTATTTTTCTTCTTTGTTTAATTTGGTTTTATTCCACTGGAATATCTATATCTACATATATATAATTTCAAAAAGCAATTATGAAATGTTTTTTTTAGATAAATGAAAATATATAAAAAGAAAGAAAAATGTCCTGACCACAAGCCGATCAGGTAGCAGAGGAAAAACAATGCAAAATGTCAGAAAAAACAACAAAAATAACTTAAAAACGCAATTTAAGTGAAGGGCGTTTATGTCTCAAAGATTTTCGAGTGATATTATCATTTGTTGTTTTTGCACGTGCTCGAGTATCGTCTTGATGATCTGATGTATCTTGTGGAATGTCGGCCCAGGATCCTCGAGCGACAATGTACATATTCTTCATGGCTTCTGAGGGAGCACATGAGTGAATGACAATCGGAGTAGTAGAAGAGTCGCCTAGATTGGTCACTAAAGCGTCTGATTTGTCTTGTTCTTCTTCATCTTGCTCTTCGTCGTCCACCATATCGGATCACCTCCTTGGGGCTATTGCCGCCATGGCTTGAAAGCTCTATAAAAGTTTAGTCGAATTTAAACTTTCCGAAGGATCCCTAGGTTTTAACACGTAATTACTAATGGGGTTACTGTTATTCAAGGTCTCAAAAGGCTTATTTAAGTCAGCCTTCTTCTTGTCAACCAACTGATCAGCTTGCGTATTATTATGAATAGTATCCGATGGTTGAGGTTCGTAGACCACCAACGAACGCTCTTTGTTTCCTTGAGCATCTTTATCAAGCTCATCAAGGATATCGAACGAGTTTTGGGTCGCAATACCCGATGTAGAAGCTCCGCTATCTGAGTTGTCTTTCGAGGGTCGTCCCTTTTTATTTTTCACTTGTACCCAAGTTTCATCCACCTCCTTATCCTTACGAGTCTGAGATCACCCCTAGCATCAGAACGACCAATAAAGCGACTTATATCCCAAATATCCCCTTCCGGCTTCTGAACCTCGTGCGTTGACATTTATTGACGTTGTGACCCACAATCCGGCAATGCACACAAAAATCCGGAATATGTTCATAACTAATAGACACAAAGGAGCAGTATCCAGCTCTTTCAACCATTATGCTCTCTTGTAGGGGAGCACTAAGATCCATTTCGACAAGAACCCACACGAAATGACCGACCTGACCCGTGAGGGATTTACCATCAATTTGAATCGGCATTCTAATGGCACTTGCGGGTTTCATAATCAGCGATGGGTGCCAATATTCCAGACTAAGCTCATATATACGAACCCATACCTGAGCCTTGGACGTGTTGATCTTATACGGATTGAAGTCGGGGATCCAGTTCATAAGGCGTATTGAGCCTGGAGATAAACTTTATGCAGACTTTTGAAAAATGCGAACCGTAAATTGGATGTTGTAATACCCTTTGCCCAGGGGTATGAGTTTCCAAGGGGATTTGACAATCCATACCAATGCCAATTTATTCCTGAGATCTGCCTACGCAAGCGGTTTGGTGCCCTTCGAATATATCACCCGACCAATTAAAGAATTTTTTAGTTCTGCAACTCGTTGTTGATATATATCATCGTCCATTGTAATAGAGAAATACTCACCCTTTTTTACCGGCTTGGAAGAGTCCTCAGGCGAGATGGTTTGAGCAAATGAAGGCTTGTTTGCTGTCCAAGATCCCTCAATGTGTTGTTGTTGCTTATCGAGGGTTGGGGTATTGCGATTCCCAGAAGGTTGTACAAGGTTGTGAAAGGTTGTATCCTTAATTGCATCCAACTTTAAAACAGGCATATCTCCATGCAGATGCGATGAAAAATTAGTGTTAGGGTTTAACCCAACCCTCCCATAAACTCTTGTCGTCGAAGTGCTGTGAATATTTTCGGAAAGGGTGCAAACCTCAGAAAGTGATATTCGAGTTTGATCCCCGCATCGCTTGAAATTGGCCGCGACGTTGACCTTGGAAAGAGCAAACGCCATTGAAAGATTCTTGGAAATTCCCAACGGAAGGGAAGAAGGCTTGAAAGTGTTGTGACTGAGTTCAGGAAATAATATATCATCGAAATCCATTGGAGATCGATTCAGCGATGCCGGAAACCTAGAAGAATTAATCATCGACGACAATATGCAATCGCCGTTGTCCGATATTTTAGGAGCAGCCGCTTCATTTCGGCATACGTACATTCCTAGATGCAGTCTACGGGTGTTTTTCAATTATGAAATGTAACTTTTAAGAAAATATATTTTTTAAAAAATTAGAAATAATTATTTTAATTATGTAACTATATCATCTATTATATATCCACTAATTATAATAAAATAACACTAACAGAAATTGGATAGTGGCCGAGTGGTCAAAACTCTCAAGCCAAAACCATAGATATTGGGTCTGATCCGCATCACTTCTCCCATCAAAGGATATATACAGGGGCGTATCCTAAGCATTGAGCCCCCCTAAAAATTTTGAAATCTCCATATTTATATGTATATTTTATTTTAAACTATTAATTTTTAGTACTAAATATTTATTTTTATTGATTTAGCCCCCAAAAAATTTTGAAATCTCCATATGTATATTTTATTTTAAAATATTAATTTTTAGTACTAAATATTTATTTTTTATTGATTTAGGCTCCCCAAAATTTTTCAAAGACTTCCCCAATAATTTGGGTCTAGCTCACCAATAATATACTCAAAATATATATATATATATACCGACATATACTTACATATATATGAAAATGTGATCCATTAACTACACAAAACCTTTGTTTTGGACGTATAAGATTTGGGACCAGATCTTCTGTTCCAAAATCCTATTTCATTTCATATTCATTGTATTGGGTGATTAACACGTGTACAATTATGACATTACCATGTACACCTGTCAATCAACCAATACAATGAAACATAAAGTAGAATATGATTATATTTTAGAATAGAAAATCTCAATTCAATTTAGGATCCTCGGCAATTTTCTTTTTTCAAGATTAAGTTAGAAGTCGACGAAATACTAGTAGGTTACTTACCTCCAAAGCTTGGAGCAACATGGGATTAGTTATGTACTTATGTGAATATATAGGTCCGAAATATTAAATGTTCTAAAAAAATAATAAAAAATAATACTTTGGGCATATCCTCGATTTACATCCTGCTGGGTCAAGGGGCCTCTAACACTAGCAGGTCTAGGATTAGTCAGGTGTAAACCTCGATATTTTGGTTATCAAAAAAACAAAAAAAAAAATACTTACATCACATAAAATTAAAGTAAAGTTTCATTATCTTAAGCAATAAATATTTAAATTGTAATCAATTTGTATCTAATATATATATATAGGTTATTGGTTATATAAAGTTAAAGAAATAAATTGATATATAATATATAGCCCCGTTCCCTAGCTATGTGATTGGTCGAGCGTGTAGAATCTTATTAGAAACATATTTTTTTCAATATATTTTATGTAAAAGTAATGCGACGACTCACCTTAATAGAGTGACCGATTATAACCTATTCTTAATATACAAAGAAACAACTAATTAACCAATGATCTCGATGGTTATAGTCTTATAGGTGAGATAATACTTGGCATTTTCATAAGCGGCCAAAGGTTCGAGCCTCCGGTTATAATAGTGGAACAATTAGGACGATTCTTTATACGCGATAGTTGATGATATTAGAGGTCTTTCTTGTGCGGGGGACAACTCCTTGAGGATATTAAAGACCCGGGAGCCATTGTGCATTCTAGCGGTGTATATGAAAATGTGATCGATTAACTACACAAAACCTTTGTTTTGGACATATAGGATTTGGGACCAAATCTTCTGTTCCAAAATCCTATTTCATTTCATATTCATTGTATTGGGTGATTAACACGTGTACAATTATGACATTACCATGTACATCTGCCAATCAACCAATACAATGGAGCATAAAGTAAAATGTGACTATATTTTGGAATAGAAAATCTCAATCCAATTTAGGATCCTCGGCAATTTTCTTTCTTCAAGATTAAGTTAGAAGTCGACGAAATACTAGTAGGTTACTTACCTCCAAAGTTGGAGCAACAGGGGATTAGTTATGTACTTATGTGAATATATAGGTCCGAAATATTAAATGTTCTAAAAAAATAATAAAAAATAATAATTTGGGCATATCCCTCGATTTACATTCTGCTGGGTCAAGGGGCCTCTGACACTAGCAGGTCTAGGATTAGTCAGGTGTAAATCTAGATATCTTGGTTATCAAAAAAAAAAATACTTACATCACATAAAATTAAAGTAAAGTTTCATTATCTTAAGCAATAAATATTTAAATTGTAATCAATTTGTATGTAATATATATATAGGTTATTGGTTATATAAAGTTAAAGAAATAAATTGATATATAATATATAGCCCCGCTCCATAGCTATGTGATTGGTCGAGCGTATAGAATCTTATTAGAAACATATTTATTTCAATATATTTTATGTAAAAGTAATGCGACGACTCACCTTAATAGAGTGACCGATTATAACCTGTTCTTAATATACAAAGAAACAACTAATTAACCAATGACGAAAGAGCTCTTCCTCCCAGTGATTCAGAGGATGTTGGATAGAGTTGATGGGTGGTCGCATCGACATCTCTCCTTTGGTGGTAGGCTCGCTCTTATTTGGAGCACGCTAATGGTCACCCCTGTTGCATATTCTTCGGTCATGCAAACCAAAGACAGCTTCACGCTAGCTTGGAGCAGATCATGGCTAGATTCTTCCTGGGGATCCTATGCGGGACAAGAAGACTCATTGATCGGGCTTGGGATATTATCCGCCATCCTATTTCTCGAGGGTGGGTCAGGGTTGCGCCGACTTTCGATATTGCCGACGCCCGCCACAAGTTGTGGTGGAGGTTACGCGAGGGCCATTCGTTGTGGGCTCAATTCTTGATCGCAAAGATCGTTATTCAATGGGCTTCGGTCTCCCAGAGCCTTTGTAACACATAATCATAGTCATCGCTGGAGGCGCTTGAGGCGGATCGGTATTCGAGCCCAGGAGCGGATTTTCCGTCTATTGGCGCGGTAGACGTGTCGGGCTTAAGGGATGATACTTGGTTTGGGCATCGCCGCTTGATCATTGTTTGATCGGCCGTTGGGTCATATGACGGTTGAGTGGTTCATTCGTGATGGTATGTGGGATAGAGATAGATTGTATCAGTCTTGGTCTCCGGATGTGGGCTTCCCGAGAGTCTCATTGAGGATATATCCGGTTCCGATTCTCACGGGGTCCGGATATCATGCGGTGGATGTTTACCTCTCATGGTGGGTTCTCTATGTCTTCGCTTGAGATTCTCTCCGGGGTAGAAATGCTCGAACCTTCGTATGGTGCCATTTGGAATGATGCTCTTATTCCTACTATCTCTATATTCCTTTGGCGCCTCCTTCGTAATCGTGTTCTGTGGATATCAAGCTTCGTGCACGTGGCACTTCCCTTGCCTCACGTTCTCGTTGTTGCTTGAATAATCCACATTCATCTCCTCAGTCGAATCTATCCCTCACCTCTTTTTGATGAATGATACTTTTCAACCGTGTGGAATCACTTTCTTCCTTGGTTTGACACTACACTTCCACACACCACCGATATGATATTGTTCCTTTCATTTTGGAGGAATCGCACACACGGATCACACACGAGGCACTTGAGTTTCTTGGTTCTCTACTTGATTTTATGGTTTGTCCGGACGGAAAAGAATTGTGTCAAGCATCGACACCTTCCTTTCTTGGCATCTCACATTATTTGGCGGTGGAGAGCGGTATCTCCGGATTCTTGTTTCGTGTCGGCGCCTCAACCCATCGATTGGTCCGGATGCTTCCCTCTGTTGGCTTTTTGCGGGTGCTCCACCACAGTTTCACGTAGGTCGAGGATTGTGATCTCAAGGCGAGCTCCTCGCATCAAGCCGAACACGGATGGTTCGCTTGATCGACACTTTGATTCTTTGGCGGAGGGGATTGATTCGAGATCATTCAGCAGACTTATGTTGGCTTTTCATTGTTCTCTCTAGGCGTGTCTAGCTTTCATGCCGAGCTTCTAGCGCTGGAGATGGGATCGCGGCATGCCCGCTTTTTTTCTCTTCGATTTGGATCGAGTTGACGCAGCGGCGGTGGTCACCACGATCACTTCCGTGTGGCCTTGCTCTTGGCGGAGTTCAAGACACCCGATTCGCATTCTAACATGCCGAGGACCTTCGATGATTCGATTTCCCACATACACAGATAGGGAATCGTGTAAGTCCAAGCGGCTACGATAATCTAGAGGGGTGAATAGATTATCTCCATCTTTTCGATATTACACTCTTTTTCGAACCGAATGCTCAAAGACAATAATAAAGGTGCGGAATGTAAACAACACACGCGATTTATAGAGATTCAACCCACCTATGGCTAATCCTCTACCACCCCAAGATATCCTGGATGGATTTCAAAAAGAAAAAGAATTTTATTAATTACCAAAATTAATACAACACCAACTTACAACACCTTGAAGAGCACCACACTCTTTTTCAACACCACCTTTGGAGATTACCATAATCTCCCTTTGAAGATTACCACAATCTCCAACGGCACCTTGTGAAGATTACCACAATCTTCAACCTTGAAAAATACCAAATTCTTCAACACCTCAACAAGAAGATTACCACAATCTTCTTACACCTAACACCTAGATCACCCAAGTGTGTTCTTAGCACAAGAACACTCACAAGGATATCTTGTATTGAATGATAACCCAAAAATTCAAGATTACAACTCGATAATGAATTATACAATGAGTGCAAGTGTAATCAAGAATAGCCTAGACCTCAAGGATGTGAAAGTGATAAGCTAGGCAAATTACAACAAGAATAATGACAATAGAAGACCAAGTGTTTGCTTGAGTATATCTTGTTGTGTTGTGTTGTTCTCTCTTGTTTTTGTGCTTCAAATCTTCCTTTATTTATAGGAGATGATTGATACTTGATAGGCTCCTCTTGGAATCTGATATCTACAAAAAAATTGCAATTAAAATCAAAATTATAGCTGTTAGAAATTAATTCCACAATTTAAGAAAAAGTTGTCTGCTGCACAACGATTATAATTTTGTTGTCATACTTAAGGGCGACCGGTCGCGCACTAATAAGATTGAAAAAGAACGCAACAAAAATTCAACAGGGTGACCGGTCCTAAGGGGGGTCGACCGGTCGCCCACCACGGTGACCGGTCACCCTGACCAATTTTAGGAGCCTGGGAGTTCTGTTTCGTGAAATGCGTTCCTGTGTACGGCCGTCTTTGGTCGACCGGTCGACCTCCTAAATCAAATGTTGTCCGATTTTTGTCGAAAATAAACCTCAAAAAATACTCTGAAAATTTCGTAAAAACATTTTAAACCAATCGGGAGTATTTAGGACAGCATTAGAAATATAGTTTTGATGAGATAACACATTAACACAAAATCATAAAAAGTGTTGTCCGATATAAACTCCAATAAATACTTCAAAAAATAGTAAAAATATTTTAGACCAATCGAGAGTATTAGGACAACATTTAGAAACATAGTTTGGATGTAAAAACCCATTGATACAAAATCATTAAATGTGTTGTCCAATTTGTCGAAAATAAAACTTGAAGAATTACTCCTAAAATATTAAAACCATTTTAAATCATTTAGGAGTATTTGGACAACCTTTAAAAACATTGTTTTGGTATAAAAATAAAATCATCAAAATCATGATAAAACCATTTATCAAACAATCTCCCCCTTTTTGATGATTACAAACCAAGACAATTTTAACGAGGTCGATTTTGAAAACAATACAATTTTACCGGTTAAAAAGAGCTATCCGTTGTGAGAGACAACATTTCACGCAATATAAACACAAGGATGGGAGTAGAGATATTCAAACATATATAGCAAAAAAGCTCCTTATCAATATGCACAACAAGAGTACTGTAGAAGCAATTAACTACAAGCTAAAAGCTTAGCTTTTACATATTGATCTTAGGTTCAAGAGCTTATAAGCTCCCCCTGTCAACAAAACATCATTAGACAAGTATATAAGTCCATCATACAACAATTGGACTAAGTATAATGCACAACTTATGGCTTTATCAAGCCATAGCTTATAGCTTCTTTTGTTTAGCTTAATTTAGCTTTTATGAGCTAATGAGCTTATAACCTGTTTCCCCCCCTTTGAAATCATCAAAAAGAATGTTAGCACGATAAAAACATCATATAATCATGTCAAAGTGCGCAACTAAACCGATGTATCGAGCTATTTGAACAATGAAGCTTATAGGCCAAATGGGAGGGAAAAGTCGATTACGACTTGTAGAAGCTTATGAAAACTCATTTGATTTGCAAAAACATAATCTCTATAAATATATGAGACTTTTGAAATCGAGAGAATCATGTAGGTGATGAATTTTTCATTGAAACATTTTATCGAACACTTGGCGGGCGTCAAGTTTTAAAGAAGATGTATATAGCCATTGTAACTGTAATCAAGCCAAGTTTTTCATCACCAAAACCAATTCAAACACAATACAATACATCATAAATGACAAGCTCATCAAATTCATATGAAACTTCCATCAACAATATAACAAATAAGTCACAATCTCAAGGGTTCAACCCACTTGAGTAAAGGAAGTAGAATTCTTACCATTTAATCGGTAAAGACAAGAAATGATGATGATAATCGAGCTAGATAATCCTCAAAATATGAATTTTATGAAACAAAACACATTTGAAGTGAAATGTGTGTGAAATTTGCAAAGGGGACGAAATATAGAAGAAAACTTGTGAAAATAAGAATGTCGGGACGTAACACATTTTATCCGAAATGGCTTAGGCGACGGTCGACGTTGAGGGCGACCGGTTGCCCTCAACCACATCAGCCCACTGTCTTGCCAGGTTTTTCAAAATCTGAATTTTGATCCAAAAATCCGATTTTTCGCCCCTAAGTTTTTAAAACGTGCAAAATGCAAACGTAGACATCATTCAATATGCATTATGTCATAATCAAGCTCGAAATGAGGTAAAATACTCGCCGGTGAGTGATTAAAAAGTCTGCGAGTTATCCTTGAGATAGAATTAAACACATCTCAAGTTTTTGTTAAAACATGCAATCCCTTAACAATTATATCGAATCTCAATATGTTTAGTTCGATTATGACGAACCATAGTTTGAATAATTTTGACCGGACTTGTTATCCCGAAAAATAAGAACGTTTTAAAGCTTTGGATACAACAAGTCATAAGAAGAAGTACCTTTCAAATATTTGAAAATTTCTTTTAACGACACTTTAATGAGATTCGTTGGGATAGTTTTTGAAGTCGAGCATATAGACATAAGGCATATGGAATGTCGAGTCTATAGAAATAATACAAGAAAACATACCTCGAATTTGTTTGTCGGCCGATATGCCTTTCTCAACCTTTGTCAATCTTTAGCCATAGAGGTTGAGATAGTTCTTCTTTCTTCAATGCTTAACTCCTTCAAGAGTTCTTTTGAAATATAACCGTCTTCTTGGTATTGAGTAATTTGAATTCCAATGATCAAATTTGAGCTTCCCTCATCATGATCATCTTAGGTTCACCTTGCATTGACTTGGAAAAATATCTTGCACAAATATTTATTAGTAGCACATAAATATTATCAACATAAATTTGCACAAGTAAACAACTCTTGCCTTTTTCAAAACAAGAAGTGTAGTATCAACTTTACCTTTTGTAAAATCATTTTGCAAAAATAGCTAAGTCTATCAACCGCATGGCCTTTTATAAAAATCATTTGGCCTAAAATTTTAAACTCCGATAGACTTATATTTGAATAAAACCATTTAGAAAATTGGATTTAACATCCATTTGGTAAAGCTTGAAATTTTCTTAAAACAAGAATGGGCAAGTAAAATGCAAATAGCTACTAAATGTGCTATGAGTGCAAATGTTACATCAAAATTAATTACATTCTTCTTGAAAATACCTTCGAGCTACTAACCTCGCTTTAGTTAGTTCGACCAATGTTGCCTTGGTCATCAAGTTTGTTCCTAATACCCTTTTTGTCTTCTTCATCACTATCATCATAGGGCACCCAATTGATCTAAGGTGTTCATAATAGAACATTTACATCCAAATATTTTGAGGTAACTAATATTTGGAGTACTTCATTTCTCATCTACACAACTTTAACAAACTCATTACCTAAGACGCTTATATAAGCAAGAAAAAATAGCTCAAGTGTAAAAACATGCCTCAATCATCAATCACAAAAATATCTTGCATAAGAGCATAGTAGAAATAGACACTATATATATAGACCATGAAGCAAGAAATACATACTATGCATTTAGAAGATCATCAAGAGTCTAATAAATCATGCAAGTTCAAATAAGCTTAAGAAAGCTACAAAAGGTCTCTTTTGAAATTTGAAAATCCGATAGCATATAGTTGAGACCTCATTTAAAAAAAGTATTTGAACAAGAGTTGACAAAGCAAATATGTGCAATCAATTATCGAATAGTGCCTTAAAATCCTCTTAATGGCACTTGTATGAAATACTATGAAAAACAAGCACATAGACACATTGTTTTGTGGTACCCTCAAGTGCTTGGGTCCTCTGGGATTAGCTTTGAGACTTTTAGGTCTCCAATAATAATTTGAGTTATTTCTAGCCTGACAAGTATTTATGGCGTGTCCCTTCTTACCGCAATAAAAGCAAGTAACATTACTAACATGCATAGGAACTCGATTCTTTTTCATATACTTGACAATATTAGGCTCATGATCAAGTTCACTATTCAAATTATCACAACCATTAACATTCACAATATTGGGCAACTTATTGGTACTCAAGTTTGATTTTGATAAATCATTTTTTATGCAATTCATATCCTCAACAAGAGTACTATTTTGTTTTTCAAGGTTTCTAACCTTGTCAAGTGTGGTGGTGTGAACACATGATAGTGATTCATAGGAAGTAAATAAACTATCCTTTTCATTTTTCAAAACAATGAATTCCTTTTTCAAATTTTTGTACTTAACAAGTAAACTTTGAAATTCATTTTGAAGATCATCAAAATCATTTTGCAAATCACCATAATCATTTTCAATAACAATATCATAAGAAGTAGAGGGTTTAAGACATACCTCGTTTTCTTCTTCGATGCCCATAAAACATTGTTCGACTACTTCATAGTTGGAAGTTGCAAAAGGCTTGTTCCTTAGATTTGAACTTGTATTCCTTTGAGAAGTAGATGCTTTTGAGTTGCTCCTATTATTTGCATATACTTCATGAATGGCTTCTAATTTTTGCCATACTCCATGAGTCAATCGAATTCCTATAATATGTTCATATTCCAAATTAGTAAATGAACAATACAAAATATTGAGAGCTTTACCGTTTAAGGAGATGATTTTCTTCTCTTCATCATTGAGCTCTTTGAAGCCTTTGGATGTGTGTGGTGTATCTATTCTCAGAATAGATTCTCCATTTATGACGATGTTCCAAATATCGAACTCGCAACCTTGTAGATAACATTCCATTCTTTCTTTCCAAAATATAAAATGTTTGGAATCAAATAGTGGTGGCTTGGTGGTGGAGGTGCCGAAAGATGAGCTTCGTCAGAGAGCCGACGATCGTTCCTCTTCACTCGCGATGTGAAACGAGCTTGCCAAAGTGTTTGGCTTTGATACAACTTGTAAGTCCAAATGGCTACGATAATCTAGAGGGGGGGTGAATAGATTATCTCCATCTTTTCGATATTACCCTTTTTTCGAACCGAATGCTCAAAGACAATAATAAAGGTGCGAATGTAAACAACACACGCCGATTTATAGAGATTCAACCCACCTAGGGCCTAATCCTCTACCACCCCAAGATATCCTCAGGATGGATTTCAAAAAGAAAAAGAATTTTATTAATTACCAAAATTAATACTACACCAACTTACAACAACACCTTGAAGAGCACCACACTCTTTTTAAACACCACCTTTGGAGATTACCACAATCTCCCTTTGAAGATTACCACAATCTTCAACCTTGAAGAATACCAAATTCTTCAACACCTCAACAAGAAGATTACCACA
Source organism: Rehmannia glutinosa (assembly GCA_016081115.2). Taxonomy (NCBI): domain Eukaryota; kingdom Viridiplantae; phylum Streptophyta; class Magnoliopsida; order Lamiales; family Orobanchaceae; genus Rehmannia; species Rehmannia glutinosa. The sequence goes on from CM071927.1 coordinate 8,134,601, forward strand.
ATCTTCTTACACCTAACACCTAGATCACCCAAGTGTGTTCTTAGCACAAGAACACTCACAAGGATATCTTGTGTTGAATGATAACCCAAAAATTCAAGATTACAACTCGATAATGAATTATACAATGAGTGCAAATGTAATCAAGAATAGCCTAGACCTCAAGGATGTGAAAGTGATAAGCTAGGCAAATTACAACAAGAATAATGACAATAGAAGACCAAGTGTTTGCTTGAGTATATCTTGTTGTGTCAGTGTTGTTCTCTCTTTGTTGTTGCTTCAAATCTTCCTCTATTTATAGGAGATGATTGATACTTGATAGCTCCTCTTGGAATCTGATATCTACAAAAAAATTGCAATTAAAATCAAGATTATAACTGTTAGAAATCAATTCCACAATTTAAGGAAAAGTTGTCTGTTGCACACAACGGTTAGAATTTTGCTATCAAACTTGAGGGCGACCGGTTGCGCACTAATAAGATTGAAAAAGAACGCATCAAAAATTCAACAGGGTGACCGGTCCTAAGGGGGACCGACCGGTCGCCCACCACGGTGACCGGTCACCCTGACCAATTTTAGGAGCCTGGGAGTTCTATTTCGTGAAATGCGTTCCCTGTGTACTTGTCCGCTTTTTGGTCGACCTGGCCGACCTCCTAAATCAAATGTTGTCCGATTTTTGTCGAAAATAAACCTCAAAAAATACTCCGAAAAATTCGTAAAAACATTTTAAACCAATCGGGAGTATTTAGGACAACATTAGAAATATAATTTTGATGAGATAACACATTAACACAAAATCATCAAAAGTGTTGTCCGATATAAACTCCAATAAATACTTCAAAAATAGTAAAAACATTTTAGACCAATCGAGAGTATTAGGACAACATTTAGAAACATAGTTTGGATGTAAAACCCATTGATACAAAATCATTAAATGTGTTGTCCAATTTGTCGAAACTAAAACTTGAAGAATTACTCCGGAAAATATTAAAACCATTTTAAATCATTTAGGAGTATTTGGACAACCTTTAAAAACATTGTTTTGGTATAAAAACAAAATCATCAAAATCATGATAGAACCATTTATCAAACAAATCGACCAGCAGATCACCTTGCAGAGTTGGGAGTCATGTTCTTGGCAAATCACATTGTTGATGAGGGCACGACTTCTCACCACCTCCTAGCGCTCATTCGGATGGACCAGCTGGGATATCCGAGCTTCAGATTTTCATAGATCATTGGTTCTCCTTTTATTTTTAGATATCTCATTATGATAGTCTTTCTAGATATCGTAGTGATAGGTTATCTGTTTTTGATTTTCTCCCGTCTTGACGGGCATGACATCGTATGACATTTTGATTATTTGATATACATGTAGTGATCACGCCTCAATCCCTCACCCCGGTGTTATTTTGCTTAAAAAAAAACAATGATCTCATATCCTAATTGGTTATAGATTACAGGTGAGATAATACTTGCCTTTTCGTAAGTGGCCAAGGGTTCGAGCCTCCGGCATAATAGTGGAACAATTGGGACGAATCCTTATGCGCGGTAGTTGATGATATTAGGGTCTTTCTTGTGCAAGGGGACGACTCCTTGAGGATATTAAGGACCCTGAGTCATTGTGCATTCTCGCGTGTATATGAACAAAGTCCTATTTCCCAAAATAATAGTCATGTGAGAACATGGAATCTCGATTATAAAAATAAAAAATAAACTAATTAAATATACTTTTAAAACTCTAAATATTAAGTGGTGTACGTAATTCATCAAATGATGCAAAAGTAGTGACGTATATTATTCGTTTTTACGAGAATATGGTCACTTTTCCCGAGAGTGCTACACAAGGAATTGTTTTGGCCTATTAATTCGTTTTCCTTTTCTTTCTTTTATTTTCCTTTTTTGTGAGAACAAAGTTGAGGTTTTATCGACGAAGAAAGTAAAAATTTGCATCCTTATATAAACTTTACTGAGTTACTCACTTGATCATTTTTAAACAATTAAGTTAAGAAACTCATGGTAATATTCATATTGAGGACCCAAAATACGGATAAATAAGTAGGATACGTGACCTAACTACTTATTTCTTTGTAACTAGGAAAAGTGTAATTTATTGAAATAAATAAATAAAAATCAAAAAGGGTATAGTTTTATAAGAAATAAATAAAATCTAAGGATACTTAAGCACCAGTGTTGTTGTAGCTGGAGATGGTTTCAATATAATTTTAATTTGTCAACCGAATTTACAGATATCGCTTAACAATTTCTAAGCCACCCTCTTTATGGACAACTACTGATAGCTATAAATAACAAAAAGTGATAATTACAAAAATTACCTTCGTGTTTGACCTAATTACAAAAAAAATCAACTAACTTTTAAAATTACAAAAATACGCTTGAAGTTTGACTCAGTGTTAAAATTACAGGGTAAATTGTAATATTTTCATAAATATATGGGGGTATTTTGAAATATTTTTTGCTAATTAAAAGTACGGGGTAAAATATAATATTTTTATAAATATGTGGGGGGGGATTTTGAAATATTTTTTGCTGATGAAGGGGTAAATGTAAAACAAAATAATAAAACCTTGGGGCATTTTTGTAATTTTAAAAATTATCTGCTTTTTTTGTAATTAGGTCAAACCTCAAGGGTACATTCTGTAATTAACCCTAACAAAAATGTGCAGAGGTTTATAAACCACAACCAATATTTCTAGACAGTTTTCAAACATTTCTGCAAAATGGATCGGTCTTGTTTGTTTATGTTTCCAACAACTTATTTCCAATTTCCAACTATTAATAAAACTGGAATCATGTTTGTTTATAAATTTTCCAAGGGAAATCATCATTTTCGCATTCCATTTTTCACATAAAACTACATCTCAAATCTATAATTTCAATTCTCAACCCTATACACTATCCTACATCACTCATCAATCACTATTCTCACTTCATCCAATTATACACATGGGACCCACCATTACCAAGTCTATCCGCTTAAAATACTATTATTTTTTAATTATTTCTATCTAATGGAACCTACCATCCTACAATCTTACAAATATAATATTATATATCCAATTAAAATATTCAACCACTATCAACTTTTCAAATTATTAAATACATAAAATAATATTTCAAAACTACTCAACCAAACACAATATCATTTCCAAACCTACATAAAAAAACATTTTCATTCACTCATCCAAACATATTTCCAATTTTCACACGAAAACCAATAAATTCTCAAAATTCAATTTCCAATACTAGAAACTAGAAATGGTCCATGGAAACATAACCATAAAAGGCCGATAATTGTTACTTTTCCAGAATCAGACACAACCAACTTGAAAAAAATCAAGAATGAATTTTTATAACAAGAAGCCTATCTCAATTCTCCTCTGAATAAACCTCAGATTATGGCTTAATTTTCTATCTGCAGCACCACTATCTTCACATGTTTGAACATTGGCATATAATCAGAACATCACCAACCACAAATAATGTACTCATAAAAGTTGAAGATAAACTGCTATAACCAAAGGCAAATTCTTGTTTAGTAAAGACAAAAACAACTTCTGCAACATGATATTCATCAGATGCAAATCACAATTAAAGTACTCAAAACAAAAGAAAACAGAAAACAAAGCATTGTATATTAGTACTTAATTCTAACTAACTAACTAAATTATATATAATATGAAGCATGTTGCAGGGGAGCTTAAATATAATAAGGACTCATGAGACTCAGTTTATTATAGTATCTGATCTCCATTTCAATCGGACGCGAAGCTTTTGCGGTTTGTTTTGATTGTTACCCAATGCAGCAGCAGATTGATCTAACAAATTTGTACACTGCACATAATGCCATTCTTTTTCTTTCTCATCAAACAATTCCAAGCTTAGTTCCTCCACATATTTTCGGAGGATCTCGAATCAAAACTCAATAACTTTGTTGATTGTTGGAAATTGGTTTTATTAAATTGGGTTTTGACCCGATTTTGACTAATTATTTAAGTGGGGTCATTTATTCAAAGTATGAAATAAATGAGATAAACGTCATCTACGCCGCGGGTAGATGAGTTTAGCATTTTGAATTTCTCAAAACCAATATCGGGTGAATGAGAAATAAATGCATAAAGTTGGCCACTTAAAATGCTTTTATATATGGAATATAAAAGAGTGGGAATATAGAAAGCCATATCCCACATAGGAAACATATTGTATGTTTGACTAGTTAATAAAGAGCTTCACCACTAATAAGGAGTAATCAAGTGGAACTCCTTATGGTACACCCTAATGACCAAGTCAATTTTACTAGCCTTTGGCTAGCTTTTCAGGCACCGGGACGGTGAGCTTTGAGAGCCTTAAAGTTTTGGAAAATCGAACCATGGTTCAGTCCAAAGGTTCGGTGACGTGGCAGGCGCTTTCGGCAAAGCGACTTGGCAGGATCGTACACGTGGCGCCGATTGATGCGGCCTCGTTCGCCGACAGGGCACCGCGATCGACGCTGTCCTGGCCCAGGTGAATGGGTGCATGCTAATAGGTGTGCTCTTCAGCAGATAGATCGGACCATCGACGCAATCGCAACCACAGGCGCGATCCGACGGCAAGATCGATCCGGGACCAGGGATGCACCCGGCCAAGAGGCACCAGGAGCTCTATATAAACCAAATTTAACTCATTTCAACACATCAAAAATCGAATTTCACTTCATATTTCGCATTGTAAAAGAGAGTTTAAGAGCATCAAAGTGTTCGTTGTACTTGCGATTTGTAGTGCAACTATCGCAAGTAGTTTGTCGTTGTATCTTGGGAGACGATTGTCAGATTCCGTAAAAGCACCGTGAGCGGGCAATCTCGCCTTAAAGAGAAAGAGTCCAACTCTTGCCTCGACGCTTGATTTTACCGTTACTCGCTTCAACTCGCTTTTTCAGCCATTCGGTATACATCAACCGGTTTTTTAACCCAACATTGCATTCCCCTGTTCCACATATTTTCTGGAGAACCACTTGAGGCCTGTGATTTTTCTTGACGACAAATACGAAACAAACCATTTGTAAATCGCCGATAAGGAAGAAAGTGAATACCTCATTAATCTCGTATACAAATTCTTCACTACTATCAGATTCGTATAAACCACCATCATAAATATTATGATTTTTCTCCTATTCATGAGATAAAGAGACAAATTTCAGATTGACTTATCGCATTGAAAGCGGTTTGTTTAAATAAGGAACCATAGACGACCAAGATCAACATCATCTCCGATATTCAAAGATATATTTGACTTCCACCCATTCTTCGGGAAGTCGTTGTCGCAAAAGAGATGGATTCGGAAAATCGCCACAATAATCAAACTTAACTATGTTTGGAGCATCGATAGCAGACTTTGAAAGACTTGTCACGTATACGCTTAAGCATCAAGTGCTTAATGGAATGATTTAACACCGTAATTGTTTTAAGCCATAGCAATGTCCAATGGACAAGTCTCGGAGATTGGGGAAGTTACACGGCAAGATGTCGAATGACAAGCTAGAAAATCGCATTTAACTCCGCATAAAAGACTTGAGCCGAGGGAAGTACTTACCTTGGTGATACCGATACCAATTCACATTGCGCTACAATTTTGATGGTTTCAACATAAGTTGACAAGTCAATTTCAGTGCTATCATCATACTTATAACCACGTAAAAGAAAATTCCTTGAGGTTATGACACTTATTCACCTTAATGGTTTTCAAGCCCTCACATTCATGGAGGCCCAAATAGTCAATCAAAGGGCACTTGACATTATCTTCTCTAAAGTCTCTTCAAAGAATGTAGACTCGCTTTAGGGAAAGCCTTTGTAGACGCTCAAAATGTACATTGTCAATAAAATTCAACTTGTATCCCCACAAATATAATTGTTCGAGGGATTTAGCATGAAAGACTACAAAGGGCAAATCAACATATGTCGATTTAATCGGATTATACCAAGGAAAATAAATATTAAACGTTTTTACACCCATGTCAATTACGACTCTTGGGATCCATTTTTCAAGAAGCGAAACGAATTTAGAATCAACCTTCCATGTACATACAAAAAAATTTGTATATGAACCTTCTGATCATGGTACCCTTGTAAAGTCTTGTCCAGAAAAGACATGAATTTTTCATTATTGTCTTTGAAGGGATCGCCACGAAATTCAATTTGGGGGCTAGTACACCAAACGTAACGCAATGATTGGGATAATACACGTCTTGATGGCTTCCTTTTGAGAGAGAAAAGAGAGTATGTGGTGTAATATGGGTTGCGGCAATTCGGAAATCCTGTCCATTGAGTCTCTTTCTCTGTCGTCTTTTTGCCGGCTGCTGCTTTTGAACTAGTGCTGAACAATTCTTCTTATATAAACCCTAAGAACTCATGTTATGTATTAGAGTAAGAGTAATTGTTTTTGATTGTATACTTCTGAACGATTAATGAAACCCTAAATATGAAATGTCCTTTTATACGGTAAAAAGTTGTTGCAAAAAAGAAAAAGAAGTACCGGGAAGATTATTATTATTATTATTACTTTTTTTTTGGAAGATAGATTTCCATTAGTTGCAGTACTATGTTTTATCTCCACCAAAAAAAAAGGGTACTACGTTTTATGGTAGAACTCCATGCTACTGGACTTATTTCACTTCTTTTTTTATATTATTAATATTATGTTATAGAAATTTATTTATTCTCAAAAAAATTGAGAGTAGTGTTAAATAACAATTTGATCAAATTATTATATTTAGTAGTCATCATGAAAAGTATTGGTTTATTGCCTCAAAAGTATTAACAATCTGCCTAAATTGTGTTATATGTCCCCTTGAAAAGTATTGGTCAGTGAGGTAATATAGGCAATCCTCAAAAGTAGTAGTTTTTCACTTGAAAAATATTAGTAATTTCTTGGAAAATATTAGTAACCCCCCTGAAAAAGTATAAATTACCCCTTGAACAGTTTTTTAGTAATTTTCATGAAAAGTATTGATTTTTTCTGCAAAAGTTTTGCTAGTTTTCCCCCTAAAACGTATTAATAATCTTATTAAAAAGTATTAGGTTTCGATTAGAGGTATTATAGTATTTCTCCTAAAAAGTATTAGTATCCCTTTTAAAAAGTATTAGCAGGGGCCGGCGGATGTTTTTGTTGTGGTGTTAGTAGATAATTTACCTCCAAAGTTTGAATCAACAAGCGATTAGTTATGTACTTACGTGAGTAGGTCCAAAATTTTAAATGAAATGGATTTTTTTCTAAAAAAACATAATAAATGAACACTTAAATATATAGTTTCATTATGTTTAATGGAATAAAATGTCAAATTGAAGTTAATTTTTATATAAATACATTACAAGAAAAAATAAATTCACCTATTGAAAAATCAGAGGTAAATATTAATTAAGATAATACGTATAAAATCATTTTAGGTAAATAACAAAGTATGTCTATCGGTAAATTTAGAAACTATCGATGATCTGTCGGTATAATTTGGGAAAAGATAAATTTTATTTTGTAGGTATTCAGTATTCTGTAGGTAAATGTAAAATTTAGTGACAAATTATTTTTCATTGACAAGTTATGTCGGTAAACTGGAATTTTCTTATAGTGGTATATGTTATAGAAACATAAAGAAATAAATGTTTATTTATAATATATTGACCCACTTCCTAGTTATGTGATTAGTACCCGAGAGTGTAAAATTTTATTAGAAATAAATTTTTCAATATAATTTATTTAAAAGTAATGACTAATGCGACGACTCACCTTAAATATAGTGATTGATTATCACCTGTTCTTATTATATACAAAGAAACTATTAAATAAACATACTTTTAAAAATCTCAATACTAGATATAGTTTGACAAAAAGGGAGCACTTGTTTATCACAATATAAAGTATAGTACATAATCGAGTGATTACGTATATTATTCTTTTTTTATGCGATATGAACTCAGGGGGTAGAAGGGGAGGACTTTGCCTATTTTGGAAGGAGACCATACAAGTGACGATTCAATCGCTTCCCTTCATGCTATTGATGCATTAATCCGGATCCGATCTCAAAAGTCGATTGGCAACTTTCTTGCTTTTATGGGTGGCCGTAAGAGAATTTAAAATCAAATACGTGGCAACTATTACAGAGCTATTTTCCAACACGGGGAGACCCTGGCATTGTTTAGCGACTTTAATGAGATTTTGTATCATTATGAAAAATAGATGTCGGGCAAAAGACGATTCCAAAATAATGGCTTTCCGCGAAGTCACGGCTCTTTTAACTTGACGATCCGGGTTTTGATGGTTTCAAATTCACATGGACTAATGGCCAAGCTAATGAGGCGAACATACAAGAACGATTAGGCCGCAGACTCGCCAATATCCACCGGGTTAGCCAATTCCCGGACTACAAGGTCGAACATCAAACTCGTTTTTGCTTGGACCATTGTCCAATTTTAGTCTCGTGGTCCGGCGGGTGATGAATCGAAGGCATCGTAGACAAAGACTCTTCCACTTCGAAAAATGTGGTTAGACGATGAATCTTGTCGACCTTTCATCCAAGAGACTTGCTTCCACACAAATCGATCCATCACCCGAATCATCAAACAAAAAATTGCCAATATGGGACGCTCCTCTTTGCATGGGAAAAATCTCATTTTGGCAAAGATAAACCAATTGATCTCCACCTCGAGCTCGGCTCCAAAAAGTGCAAAAATTGATACCAAATTCGAGAAAACTTGGCAATGCAAAAAAGTCTTGAATGAAAATCGAAATACTAATGAAACGTGAAGAGTCTATGTGGCACCAACGGGCCTGATTAATTGGTTGAAAGATGGGGACATAAATACAAATTTTTTCCACAAAGTTGCGAAGCGGTAGGAGAAGACGGAATACAATCGAATGGATCAAAAATGACAACGGAGACACAAAGAGATGATCCAAAGACACATTGAGCGTATATCGATCAATTCTTCCACAACCTGTTCGATTCCATAACTAGATCAAATAGCGGACAGGCCCGACGCCATTGACACAAAAATCCCGGATGAACTCAATGCGCGCCTCACCGATCCTTTCACGCGAATCCGAAATCATTGAAGCCTTATCCCAAATGCATCCTCAAAAGCACCGGACCCGACGGTATGCCTGCCCTCTTTTTCCAAACTTTCTGGCCCTATTTGTGTTTTGATATATCTCGTGTAATTCTCGATGTCTTGAATAATGAGGCGGATCCCACTCCCCTTAATCATACTCACATAGTCTTAATCCCAAAGAAAAAAGATCCGGAATCCCCGAGTGACTTTAGACCCATTAGCCTATGCAACGTTATTTGTAAAATCATCACAAAAGCTATATAGCTAATATGTTAAAAAGCGCCCTCCCCCATCTTATACACTCCAGTCTGTCGGCTTTTGTCCCTGGTCGTCTTATTACTGATAGTGCGCTCATTGCTTTTGAAATTTTCCATGCTATGAAACATAACCTGGCTAAAAAACGTGGAAATTTTGCATTAAAGCTTGATATGAGTAAAACATATGATCGAGTTGATTGGTCGTTTCTTGAGAATACTATGTTAAAAATGGGAATTAACTCTAAATTTGTATCCCTTGTTATGTGATGTGTCTCTACGGTCTCCTACTCGGTCCTGGCCCGACTAATCTGTCCCCCGGTAACCCTTTATCCCGACGAGAGGCCTTAGACAAGGCAATCCCTATCCCCATACTTGTTTCTTTTTTGTGTAGAAGCTTTCTCGGCCCTTATTCGAAAGGTAGAACACACAGGTCGATTACATGGAAAGAAAATTTGCAGACATGCACCTCCTATATCGCACTTATTCTTCGCAGACGACAAATTTTTATTTTTGGTCGAGCAACGACAAATGAAATTGAGGTTATCAAGGGTATTATCAATACATACAAATGTCGGGCCAAATAGTCAATTTTGAAAAATCAGAAATTAACTTTAGCAAAGGGACACCTCAGACGGAGGCAATTGGGATGGCCAGACAACTAGGAGTCCAATTGGTAGAAAAACACGCCATCTACCTTGGGCTCCCGCCTACAGCTTGGTCGTTCGAAAAATTAATATTCCGCACCCTCCTTGATCGCGTGAGGAAGAAGCTAAAGGATCGAAATCTAAAACACTATCAATTACGGAAAGATGGTCCTTATTAAAAGTGTGGCACAAACAATTCCTACTTTCATCATGAGTTGCTTACTCCCCAAAAAAATTGCAAAACAATTGACTCCTTAACTGCAAATTTTTGGTGGGGACAAAAAGCGACGAAAATATAATACATTGAAATCTTGGCAAATCACTTTGCTACTCAAGATGGAGGAGGACTTGGTTTCGTGAGAATCGTGACGCTTTTAACAAGGCAATGCTTGCCAAACAAGGGTGGCGGTTGATTCAAGATGATACTTCTCTGTTGGCTAGAATCTTAAAGGCCCGATATTTCGAACGGTGATTTTCTCACAAAAATCGGCAATAACCCGAGCTTCACATGGCGTAGCATGTTAGCCGCCAAGAAATTCTGTTGAAGGGAACCAGGATGGATTGTGGGTAATGGTAATAAAATAAGTGCATGGAATGACCCCTGGCTTGCAAACAACTCCAACTTTAGACCACGCAATCGGGCTACAACTACCAACAACAACCTAAGAGTGCAAGATTTAATTAAGATTGATGAGCATAAGTTGGGATGAACATTTGATAACGACACTTTCAAATCGGATTGATGCGGCACAAATTTTAAAGATCCCGCTTTAGAATTTCTCGGAGCACGGATGTATTAGCATGGCACCATACGACTAACGGTTTCTACTCAAAGTCGGGATATAAAGTTGCGATCCAAATGTCCGATTTTCACAAACAAACCTTCAACTTCAAGGCCCATCACCGTTGTGAAATGGATTTGGAACCTCAAAATCCCAACCAAAGTCCAAATATTCCTATGGAAAGTCGCTACGTACTCTCCTCGTTAACACATCCCTAGCAAGAAAATCGAGAGGTTACCCCTCTTTGCGACGCCGCGGATTAGCCGACGAAACCATCGAACATGCTCTTCGCGATTGTCACCGAGTACTTTCTCATCGGCGTGCATCCTCCTCCGTTTAGACACGCTTACACGGAGTCACATGCATCGATCCCTAATTTGATGATGGAAATTGCGAAATCAAATGACGAAGAGGGTGAAGAAATTTTTTTGTCAGACATTGGGGCCATATGGTACTCGAGAATATGTTGGTGTTTCAAGGAAAAACTTTAACACATTTGGATTGCTTCTCGATGGCCACCAAATGTTATCAATCATACAAAGAAAAAAACTCACGAGCACAATTTAACACAAGTCCAAATTTAATCATACATTCACGCCGAAAAGGCTTTTCTCTCGCCACTATTATAATCTCTCGACGCATCCATAGCGGCCGCAAAGGGACGACAGAATCGAGCGGTGTTTGGGGACCATGAAGGACGGTTATATATGTTCATGCTAAACACTTTCACCAAGAATACACGGTTGATATCGCGGAGGCAATAGCTTGTCGAGAAGCGCTTATCTTAGCCCGTACTCATCATCATACCACGATGGCGGTGGCATCGGATTGCCTTACACTCATCAATGGACTCCGAAAAGACTCGGTGAACTTATCATACTGGGGAGCATCATAGCCGATATTCGCGCACTCAGCTTAGACTTTTCGTCAATTTCGTTTTCTTATATTCCTAGAACGGCCAATGTTTTGGCCCATAATTTAGCACGCTTTGCTTTTTGAATGGATTTTGATTGTCACTATATCGGGGAGGTTCCACCTACTTTCCAACATTGTGTTTCTCTGGAGGCTTCTGCCTAATTGTTGAATGCAAGTTCATTTTCCCTCAAAAAAAAAATTTGTTTTCCTTTTCTTTCTTTTATTTTCATTTTTTGTCATAGTTTTATCGACGAAGAAAATAAAAAATTTCATCCTAATATAAAATTTACTGAGTACTCACTTGTAAGGGCGTATCCTTAGCATTGGATGGGGGGCCCCCCAAAAAATTTTAAAATCTCCATATTTATATATATTTTTTATTTTTAACTACTAATGTTTAGTACTAAATATTTATTTTTATTGATTTAGCCCCCCAAAAATTTTTGAAATCTCCATATTTATATATATATATATATATTTTATTTTAAAATATTAATTTTTAGTACTAAATATTTATTTTTTATTGATTTAGGCCTCCCAAAAATTTTCAACCCCCCCAATAATTCGGGTCTAGCTCCGCACCTGCTCACTTAATCATTTTTAAACAAGTTAAGAAACTTATGGTAATATTCATATTGATTATTGAGGACCCAAAATACGGAAAAATAAGTAGGATGTGTGACCTAGCTAGCTAACTACCTATTTCTTTGTAATTAGGAAAAGTGTAATTTACTTGAAATAACTAAATAAATAAAAACTGTAAAAAAAGGGTATAGTTTTATCAGAAATAAATAAAATCTAAGGATATGCATATGTGTAACGCCCTAGAATTTCTTTAATAAAATGAACAAGCATACTCCTAATTTTAACGATGAAAAATGACATGGATAATTTAAAAATAAAATCTAACTGAGTCAATTATAGCGGAAGCAAAATATTTCATAAATAAAATTCTAACTATCGTCTGATTCTATCAATTTCAAATAAACTGGAAATAAACTAACAATTTAAAAAGAAGTAAATAGTTCAACATTTTTTTTTAATAAACTAAACATTTGTAAATAAATCTTTAGGCCTTGTCATATCCACCGCCTCTTGCTGGTGCGCCATCTCTTTCACCTAAAAAGTTTATTATATGTGTGGTGAGCGACACAACTCAAATGGAGATAAATTCTCCAAGCTAAATACACGATATATCACATAAGATGCAAATACAATCCAATAGGACATAGCATGATCATTTGAAAAAGCTGTAGACATAGACAATAGGTGCACTCGCTGCGGGTTCCACCGAGGGATACATCGACCTGACCTCTTGAGTCCCTCGATAGATAGGCCTAAGAATCGTATTTCACGCTCATGCAAAATAATGTAAGCATTTAACAAGACAATAAAGTTTAAAAACAAACCCCACCTTGAACGTAGCTTTGAAAATTTAGTAGAGCCTAGAAGTGTGGATGCAAGACGCCTAATCCTCGCCGATAAATAGCCTAATCAATAGAAAATAATACTAGTTAAAATTCTCGAATATTCTAAACTTAATCTAAAAATAATAATCTAAATATCCTAATTTAGGGGCATAATAGAATATAAAAAAAATAAAATTGAAAGTTGGATTGGAATAAAAAAAAATTGGAATTAGAGGCTAATTTAGTTGGTTTGGGACTGAAGTGTAATTCTGTCATTAGTCTATAGGAGACCACATCCCGAAAATTCATCCTTTCTCCTTTTTCTTCCCCTCCCACACGTACATCACCCAACTTCCCCTTCTCTCTCTTCTTTCTTTTTCCTTTTTTCTTTCTTTTTCTTATTCTTTTTTCCTATCTTTTTTCCTACTTTTTCTTCTCTTTTCCTTTCGGTCAATCAACCCCTTTTTTTTCCCCCAAACCCATCTTTCTTCTTCTTTCTTATTCTTTCTTCTAATTACCCCATTCTTCCCGTCACATCATCATCTTCCCCTCTATTTTCTTTTCTTTTTTTTTTCTTTTCCTTCTCCTAAATTCAATCTTGCGCTCAAACTATCTAAAATCAATTCCCCAACAACGCATGCCCCTCTCCCTCGCTCTCAGTCTCTATTTCCGTTTTTTTTAAACCTCACGCACAGACACCGGCGACCACGGGCGGCCTGGCTGCGGCAATTCCCGACGCTTTTGGATAGAAGATAGTCGATTTTGGGCAGCGGCGTATGAATTCCTGGTAATTGGTTTACAGTAATTGGGTTCGGGTGCTCAATGGGTTTCGGAGTTTGGTTTTCCGGTGACGGAAACGGGGTAAGGTTTACGGCTGCCGCTCGGTTGGGTTGTCTTTGGGATTGGGAAGTGATTGCTGATTTTTGGGTGTGGCCGTGTAGAGACGTGAAAATGGAGCTGAGGATTGAAATATTTTACCTTGTTTTTTTATTTTCTGAAAGCTGAAAGAGACGATTTTTTTTTGGGACTGTTGATTAATATATATATATATATATATATATAGGCTTAATTAGGGTTAAGTGTTTTAATCTCACAGGATTCTCATAAATCTGGTAGAATATGAGAATATTTGATATATTTGGAAGTTTAAAATCTAGTATCTTGACATTCTAGAATTCTATTGGAATTGGACTTTAAATTGATAAGATCATATTAAATGGGCATTGTTAAACTTGAAATTTCTGATAATTGGACATCGATTTAAAAGATTGAGGCTTGAATAAAATAAAAATAATAATAATAATAATTAGCCCCTAAAAAACTAACTAAAAATATAAAATTCATAATTCTTAATAAAACCCAAATAAATTAAGGTGTTACATACTATCCCTTAAAAATAATTTCGTCCCTCGAAATTAACGTACTAACAAAGATTGAACCTCCGGATGTGATGCTATGATATCATCCTTACGCTCCCAAGTAGCCTCTTTTCGCTATGACCACTCCATCGCACTTTGATTAACTCAACGCCTCGATTTCTTAACTTGTGCACTTTTCGGTCTAAGATCGCTCATCGGTTTCTCTTGGTATGACAATTGTCTATCCAATTCTATGGTCTCATAGTTAACAACATGACTCGGATCCGGCATGTACCTCCGTAACATAGACACGTGAAAAACATTATGTATTCCCGATTCTTGGTGGTAAGGCCAATCTATACGCTACTCTCCCAACTCACTCCAAAATCTCATACGGTCCCACATATCTCGAATTGAGCTTCCATCTCTTACCAAATCAAAATTCCTTCGTCGACGATACTCTCGTAAAAACTTTCTCGCCCACAACAAACTCAGAACTCTTTCCTCTTTGGAACGGTATAAGACTTACACGATCCCGCCACACTTGATTCTTTCTCTTATCTTCTCTACGACTTCAATCTGTTCTTTTGACAATGTCCCACTCCAAAACTTTCTTTTCTCCAACTTCATCCCAATGAATTGGCGATCTACACTTCCTCCCGTATAACGCCTCATATGGTGCCATCCCAATAGTTGACTGATAACAGTTATTATAAGCAAATTCAATTAATGGCAAATGTCGCCCAACCTCCTCCGAAATCCAACACGCAAGCTCTAAGATGTCCTCCAAATGTCAGATCGTCCCTTCGGATTGTCCATCTGTTTGGGGATGAAATGTCATACTCAATTGTAATCTCGCCCCCATTGATCTTTGCAATCCCTTCCAAAATTTGAAGTAAACCGTGTGTCTCTGCTGACACAATCGAAATCGCACCCGTAGCCTCACGATCTCCTCAATGTATAATCGAGTCAACTGTTCCATGCTGAAAGTCATATTAACCGACAAAAAGTGTGCAGTCTTCGTCAATCTATCCACGATAACCCATATAGCTTCGTTCCCTCTGTTCGACCTCGGTAAACCAATCACAAAATTTATTGTAACATGTTCCCACTTCCACTCCGGGACCTCAAGTGGTTGCAGCAACCCCGATGGTCGTTGGTGTTCGGCTTTGATTTGTTGACAAGTCAAACACCTCTCCACGAACGATACAATAGAGCCCTTAATGTTTCTCCACCAAAAAGTATTTCTCAAGTCACGATACATCTTCGTACCTCCCGGATGCACCATGTAAGGTGTACAATGAGACTCTTCTAAGATTTTCTTTCTTAGGTCCTCGTCTTTTGGTACACAGACTCTTCCTTCATAAGTAAGTGTACCATCCTATACACTTTCAAATAAACCTCTAATGTTTCCAAATAAAGCTCGCTCCCTCATTTTGCACAAAAATGCATCCTTCGTTTGTGCCTCATTGATCCGATTTCTCAAAGTCGGCTCCGCCACCATAGCAGCGAGATATGATAGCTTTGGTGTTAGTTGGGGTACTACTACATCGATTCTCTTGTTGACAAAATCCCGATCAATCGCTTCGCTCCGTGATCATGCTCGTCGCTTCACCACCGTTTCTTCCGACTCAGGCATCGGCGACCACGCTTGGCCTCGCCTCGGTGGTAGTGGATAGTACATCATAATCTTTGACTAACTCCAACCATCTTCGTTGTCTCATGTTCAATTCTTTCTGCGTGAAGAAGATTTGAGACTCTTGTGATCCGTATAGATATCACATTTTCCTCCGTACAGGTAATGACGCCATATCTTCGAGCATGTACTACGGCCGCTAACTCCAAGTCATGCGTGGGATAGTTAAGCTCGTCTTCTTCAATTGTCTCGGCATAAGCTATCACCTTCCCCTGTTGCATGAGTACACATCCGAGACCTTGTTTTGATGCATCACTATAAATAACGAACCCTTCCGATCCATTAGGTATCGTCAAAACCAAGACGGTAACCAATCTCTGTTTCAACTCTTGAAACTGGTTTCGCATTTCTCGACCCACTGAATTTATCTCCTTTCTCGTCAATCGGGTCATTGATCCAAAGAATCTTGGCAAAACCCTCAATGAACCGTCTGTAATATCCAAAGAAGTCCTAAGAAATCGCTGCGTACCTCACTTACTTCGGCCGATGGCGCTTTCCATTCATTTATGGCCTCCACTTTGGCCGGGTCCACCGCAACACCTCTAAGCGGTGACTACATGACCCAAGAACACCACTGTTCCACCAAAACTCACTTCTGAACTTCGCATATACGCTTTCTCTTTGGGTGTCTCAAGACAATTCTCAAATGCTCTTCGTCTGTCGTTTATCCTTTGAATAGATCAAGATATTATCGATGAACACAATGACGAATTGATCTAAGTAAGGATGAAACACTATATTCATCAAGTCCATAAAGACCGATGGTGCGTTGCTTAACCCAAATGGCATCACAGTAAACTCATAATGTCCATAACGGGTTGATAGGTGTGAGTTTTGCATGTATTTTAGGGCATATTTATGGCTATAATTGTTTATAAACATGCAATAACGTGTATGAAATGGTATATATTCGCTCTTTGTGGGAAAGATATTACGCTTTGCTCGTTTTGTAGGAATTTAACGATATTTGGAGTGATTTTGTGACAAATACGAGCATTGCAACCTAGAATCATCAAGAATCGAGCGATTACACCCAATTGGAAGCCAACTATATGGATTCTAGAGTCATAGTGATGAGTCGTGTGTCAAAAGAATGGATGATCAAACAACAAGGAGATTTATCTCGAGGAACATCCAAACGCGTATGGAATTTCCAAAGATCGGCAGGGTTTAGTATTTTGGCCATAACTCTCTACAAAATTGATATTAAGGTGATTCAAGTGGCTATGGAAAGCTAAACAAGAGGGATACAACGCTTATGAAGACCCCGTGAACAAATTTGGACGTTTGGGTGGCGCACGGGTAACCCGTCAGACGTGGACGCACGACCCGTGCGCCCTCTGAGACCGGATGTTTTCTACGGGATGGCACACGGTAGCCCGTGCGTGGACGCACGACCCATGCGCCCTGCTGAGATCGGATGTTTTCCTACGGCTTTGAGCACGGGTAACCCGTGCGTGGGCGCACGACCCGTGCGTTCTTGCAGAAAAACTCCAAAAATGACAAAGAATTGACTCTGACTTCAAAAAGGGTATAAATACCACTTCTTTGGGGCGCACACCAGGGAGAGAAAGGTCTGGAAAAGACCCAAGAACACAAGAAATAGCTCAACTTCATCAAGGAAGAATCAAGAGAAGAATCGGGTCGAATCGGAGCTTGGGGATTGAAGATAAATCGAGAGATTATCCATTTCCCTAAGTTTTCTCATTCTTTGTGCTTTAATCTTTCATTTTAGCTTGTCATGAATAGGAACAATTTGTCTATGAGTTGTTTATTTGTAATGAGTAGCTAAACATCTTGTGATTTCCGGGTTTTGGTAGTAGATTAATTGAACTCTTATTGAATGTTTTAATCTTGGTTGAAGTTATTATCTTGAAGCCTATTTGAGTACTTTGTTCTTATTCTTATTTTATCACTTGGCCAATGATTTAACTTGTTTGATATATTGATTCATAATTCGAGAGATGAGCTTCAATATTAGATCTTGAGTACTTGACATGAATATTTGCATGAATCGAGAGGTTTGTGAATATTTGTGAGGACATTTGATCTTTTGTGCATTTGGGAGTTGTGTATCTTATGTTGAGTAGAGATGCTAGCATAGATATTTCAATCTACACTTTATATACATCTCGAGAGGGAGGATAAAATACCTTTGTGATCGTCTTATAGGTGTATTGATAATAACTTTGGCGTTGATTAAATCGGACAACAAGAGGAATATTAATTGAAACCATAATCCTAAATCCATTTCATTCTCTTGATAATTCCATTATTCTTAGTATCTTGTATTCTTGTGGTTATTCTTGTCTTTACCTCCACAACAATCATCAAATTAAGATCGTCTAAATAAAAATAAAATTATTTTGGTTCAATACTTAGCATATTAATTTATTAGTCTCCGTGGATACGACCTTGCTTACCCTATTCTATAAACTACACCGTACACTTGCGGTGGAGCTAAAAATAAAGGCGAACAAGTTTTTGCGCCGTTTGTCGACTAATACAATTTTTGGTGCTAATATTGCGATAGATAGAATTATTTTTAATTTAGACATTTTTTTATTTTATTTCATTTTTCTTTTGTAAATTCTATCTCTACAATGTTTGATTTGTTTCTTTGAATTGGTATAGGTGCACCCGCTCGAATGGATTTCAATGACTGAATTCTTACAGCTTATTGGAATAATCCCACTCCTATGTGCTATTACCCGTTGGGGAAATTATGAAGATTTTTCATATACTAGCACGGAGAATATGATTCCACCCCATCAAGTCCAACGTAATGAATGGGTTTACAAATGTAGAGGCAAAACCATCTTTAGAAGCCCTCACCTCATTCATAAATCAATCCAATGCATTCATGAGTGAAACTAGGAGCCGTCTCGCTAAGCAAGACTCTCGGTTGGATAAGATAGAACAACAAGTGACAAGCTCGATAAAGAATCTAGAGACTCAAATGGGCCAATTAGTTACAATTGTTGGTGGGCAATATCAAAAGGGTCAATTTTCAAGCACCACAAGCCAACTCAAAGGAACAATGTAGTGCCATTCATCAAAATAGTGGTGCGACTACGAGGCCAAGATCCCGCAAAAGCAAGAAAGTTCGGAACCAAACACGATCGTATGTCTATGCACTTTCAAATCCGTATGGTACCGGTGAAAGGAGCAAAAACAGGACAAGGAACACAAGAACCATGTGTGTATGCCCGCAAGGCCAAGCGTGCAAGATGTCATAAGAAAACTATTCTAGAATGAGACGGGCATGGAATATGTGTACACGCACGACGGACAACATGGGCATAACCCGGATCAAAATGTTCCAACACCAGGACTCCCGTGCTTGCTTGGAAATCCCAAGTATGCATTACTAGATGCAAACAGAGCAAAACGGTTCTTGACCACGATCCAAAACAACTAATATATGCATTCAAAGGTGGTACGAACTGAAATAAACAGGCGTCAAGCTAAAAGACGTTAAATATAGCGCTTGTTGGGAGGCAACCCAATGGTTTGTGGTGTGATTTTTGTTTGTTTTCTTTTTGTAAAAAAAAAACCTGAGTGTTGTTGTACGGCATCATGCACGGTGACCCATCTGCGCTAGGCGCACGCCCATGTGTGCCTGGAGGGAGGAATAATATGGCTTGACATGAAGACGGGCAGCCGTCGCAAGCGCCACGACGTCGTCGTCCTTCAAAGAGATAATATTAAGGTACAAAATTTGAAGTGATGGTTGAAGGAAGAAGTCCTAGCGATATGAGGAGATGCGAGGAGGGCCACCACCCGCACAGATGAATCGTAAATCCACACGAGTTTTATATTGAAATTCTATCTTCTCTTACGTGCGATATAATTTCATTTAAGTTTGGGGGGAGAGATAGTTATTTTGATATGGAATGTGTGGATTTAAAAAAAATAAAAAATTATATTTTTGTGTGTTTTCATATAGTTGCATGTAGAGCATTTTAGATTGCATTGCATTAGAAGCACGTTCTGACTTTTGCACGTTTATTGCTTTCATAGAGTTTAGAGAGTGAGTTGACCGATATTGAGATTCTCGTGCTCTATTTTGAAAATTTTGTATTGTTTGGATTGGGTGTTGAGTATGAGTTGATTGAGCCATGAATAGATGATATTGAGCATGTGGATATTGAGAACATGGTTTGATGCTTTGAATTACGTATTTGCAAGCCTCAGAGCTTTTGAGCCTTTAATCGCTTTCATCATATGCGTCTTGTTGATTGATTTGAGTGTATCATTCATGTTGTTAGAATTCTAGAACTTGCTCTGGTATCTCTGTCAAGGTCACATGTTGTATGCGAATTGTGAAAATGATCAAAGGTCATTTTTGTTAGCCCTTCAAGCCTTTTGCTTACCTAAGATGATATTGAAATCCCTAGTTAGCCAACTTGAGCCTATTGCCTAATTTCTTGATAGCAACAATTCAAGCCTTAACTTGATATATTTGTTTCCCCATACTTGAGCGTATAGCATTGAGTAAAGGGATTGAATGAGGTTGAATGGGTTGGAATTGAAAAGTTGGATAAATTGGTTGATGGGAACAAAAGGGAAAGAAAAGGAGAAGCAAAGAATGTTGAAAACTCACAAAAGAGTAAAAAAATTAGCTTTTTATGAATGAGTTTTCTTTGAATGAACTTAGAGGCTAGGAATTGTAATGTGAGGTGATGGTGTTTTATAAAAGAAAGGGGATGGAGATAAGAAGAGTTGGTGAAAATGAGAGATGATTTGGGTAGCATATTAAGCTTTAATGTAGATGATTTATATGCTCACCGGTCTATACGCTCGAGTTTGAGTCACTCTATCTATATTTTCCTACCCTAACCAAAGAGCATTCATTACAACCAAATGAGAAAGTCCTTTTTGATTCACAAATTGCATGCATTCTAGTGGCGGAGAAATGAGACGATTTGCAAGCATATGTTAATTCTACAACATTGAATTGATTTGAGCGTAAACACGTCCTATTTATTTGAGATGAGAGTATACACTCGATCTTTGTGAGGCGTAATTCTTAGCATTTACCATGGTTTCTTTGATGTGTGCTCTATGTTAGATGTTTGAGGCTTGGTTTATTCGTTTGCTTGACACCTACGATAAACAATGCGAATTTTATGGAGTTGTTGTGCGTTCTACTTTTCATTACTCCCAATCATGTTTTGTCTAGTTTTAAAAGCGTTGACCGACGGCCAACAACAATTTAAGTTTGGGGGATTTTGATAGGTGTGAGTTTTGCATGTATTTTAGGGCATATTTATGGCTATAATTGTTTATAAACATGCAATAACGTGTATGAAATGGTATATATTCGCTCTTTGTGGGAAAGATATTACGCTTTGCTCGTTTTGTAGGAATTTAACGATATTTGGAGTGATTTTGTGACAAATACGAGCATTGCAACCTAGAATCATCAAGAATCGAGCGATTACACCCAATTGGAAGCCAACTATATGGATTCTAGAGTCATAGTGATGAGCCGTGTGTCAAAAGAAGCATGAATGATCAAACAACAAGGAGATTTATCTCAAGGAACATCCGAACGCGTATGGAATTTCCAGCACTGGCAGTGTTTAGTATTTTGGCCATAACTCTCTCTACAAAACTGATATTAAGGTGATTCAAGTGGCTATGGAAAGTAAAAAGAGAGGGCTACAACTCTTATTAAGACCCCGCGAACAAATTTGGACGTTTGGGTGGCGCACGGGTAACCCGTGCGTTGACGCACGACCCGTGCGCCCTACAGAGACTGGATGTTTTCTACGGGATGGCACACGGGTAGCCCGTGCGTGGACACACGACCCGTGCGCCCTACAGAAACTGGATGTTTTCCTACGGCTTTGAGCATGGGTAACCCGTGCGTGGGCGCACGACCCGTGCGTTCTTTGCAGAAAACTCCAAAAATGACAAAAATTGACCTGGACTTCAAAAAGGGATAAATACCACTTCTTGGGGCGCACACCGAGGAGGAAAGGTCCGGAAAAGACCCAAGAACACAAGAAATAGCTCAACTTCATCAAGGAAGAATCAAGAGAAGAATCGGGTCGAATCGGAGCTTGAGGATTGAAGATAAATCGAGAGATTATCCATTTCCCTAAGTTTTCTCATTCTTTGTGCTTTAATCTTTCATTTTAGCTTGTCATGAATATGAACAATTTGTCTATGAGTTGTTTATTTGTAATGAGTAGCTAAACATCTTGTGATTTCTGGGTTTTGGTAGTAGATTAATTGAACTCTTGTTGAATGATTTAATCTTGGTTGAAGTTATTATCTTGAAGCCTATTTGAGTACTTTGTTCTTATTCTTGTTTTATCACTTGGCCAATGATTTAACTTGTTTGATATATTGATTCATAATTCGAGAGATGAGCTTCAATATTAGATCTTGAGTACTTGACATGAATATTTGCATGAATCGAGAGGTTTGTGAATATTTGTGAGGACATTTGATCTTTTGTGCATTTGGGAGTTGTGTATCTTATGTTGAGTAGAGATGCTAGCATAGATATTTCAATCTACACTTTATATACATCTCGAGAGGAGGATAAAATACCTTTGTGATCGCTTATAGGTGTATTGATAATAACTTTGGCGTTGATTAAATCGGACAACAAGAGGAATATTAATTGAAACCATAATCTGGGAATCCATTTCATTCTCTTGATAATTCCATTATTCTTAGTATCTTGTATTCTTGTGGTTATTCTTGTCTTTACCTCCACAACAATCATCAAATTAAGATCGTCTAAATAAAAATAAAACTATTTTGGTTCAATACTTAGCATATTAATTTATTAGTCTCCGTGGATACGACCTTGCTTACCCTATTCTATAAACTACACCGTACACTTGTGGTGGAGCTAAAAATAAAGGCGAACACGGGTCCTAAACGCTATTTTGGGTATATCCACTTCTTTGATCTTCAGCTGGTGATACCCTGATCTCAGATCAATCTTTGAGAAAACTCCAGCTCCTCTTAATTGATCAAACAGATCCTCAATGCGGGGTAAAGGGTATTTGTTCTTGATCGTGAGATTGTTCAACTCTCGATAGTCGATACACATCCTTATCGTACTATCTTTCTTCTTAACAAACAACACAGGAGCTCCCCATGGAGACACGCTCGGTCTTACATAACCCTTATCCAGCAACTCTTGTAATTGCACCTCTAGTTCTTGCAACTCCTTAGGCGCCATTCTGTAAGGTGCCTTTGATGTTGGTGTTGCTCCTGGCACCAGGTCAATCGTGAACTCCACTTGTCGATCTGGTGGCATTTCAGGTAAATCCTCTGGAAAAACATCGGGGTACTCTCGGGCGATCGGGTTATAAACAATTTGTTGGGTATCTATCTGCCTCAATAGATTGATACACGAAGTACCAAATATCAAATACGACTCAATAAGAAACTGTTATACGATTTGTACTCTGCAGACTCAAAACCAAAGATAATTACAAATGAATCAAAGAATACAACAAAACTGAAAGTTACAAAAAGGAAATTAACTCAAGATAATATGAGGGATAAAACCCCTAAACCGAATATTGAAAATAATTCGGCTCAGGACCAGGTTTTCCCCAAAACCACGAAGTCAGTCACCAGAGAACCACAAGAGAGCCAAGAGGTCAAGCCACACCAAACCACGCCACACAAGCCCCCAAAGAAAAGCCCTCCCGTTTTCACCAAGAAACCCTAGAAATCCCGAAAATCCACCCAAACCCTAACCTCACAGAGAAGAAGGATAATACACCGAGAAATGGTGGATTCACACTGATATCACAAAGATCTAACCCCCAAACACTCAGATCGCACAAGAACACCAACCCCGATGTTGGATTTCTTAGAGAGAGAGATCGAAGTTTAGAGTGAGAAAGGAACCAGGGAGTTCTATAGAGGAGAGAGAAAAAATATCACTGAGAGAATGAATTAGGGTTCGGGAGGATAGGGCTTTATAGGGTAAAGCAACGGTTCAGATCAAACCTTACAAACGGACGAACAGGATTGAACCAAGAGGATCCGCGGACAAGGGATTCGGATCCCGCAATCCGAATAAGTGACCCGCGGATGAGAGGTGAAATGGGCTGGGCTCTTGTTTGCATTGTGGGCTGCTTTTGTGGGCTCGAAGGATAGGCAGCAAAATGGGCCAAGACAGCAATGGGCCAATATCACAACATTCTCCACCTTTGGCTCATTGTAGTTCATTAGACAAACTCGGGGAAGTACACTGGTCATCATCATCGCCGGAGTGCCTACCCAGCACACAACCAAGCAGGACTTTACCATAATAAGCACTGAGCCCATTATAGTACCAACAAACACTTAAGTAAGCTGGTTTTAAGTGTCAGACTCAAACAAGCATAAGCAAGTTTTAGTCCAACTGGTTTTGGACTCACAAGCAAACACACAGTAAGCCTGCAAGCCCAGGGTAATCACCAAAGGGACGACCTAGTCTCCAGTGTCAAAATTTAGAATTTTCAAACAAGTTTTAAACTTTGATAAGGGTAGACACTTAGTACCCATATCAACAAGGTTGTATTCAGATGCCACTTTTTCAAGACAGATAAGTCCTTTAGAAACAATATCCCTTATAAAATGAAATCTAACATCAATATGTTTTGTTCTCATATGAAAAACTCGGATTCTTACAAAGTCAATACCGATTGGGAGTCGAAAAATACAACAACATTTTGTTTTAGAAAACCAATTTCAGAAACCAGTCCTTTTAGCCATAAGGCTTTTTTTAAAGCTTCAGTAACTGCAACATATTCTGACTCTGTGGTAGAAAGTGCCACAATGTGTTGCAGTTGAGATTTCCTGTTAGTCCAAGTAGCTACAATAATCTAGAGGGGGGGTGAATAGATTATCCCGGTTTTTCAGATTTTTCCCTCTTTTACGAAAGACTCAAGCAAAAATGAAATGCTAAATGCGGAATGTAAGCAACACACGTCGATTTAAAGAGGTTCAACCCACCTAGGGCCTAATCCTCTACCACCCCAGTATATCCGGGATGGATTTCAAAAAGAAAAAAGAATTTTATTAATTTACCAAAAATTAATACAACACCTTGAGGATTACCACAACCCTCTTTCACCACCTTGAGGATTACCACAACCCTCTTACAACACCTTGAGGATTACCACAACCCTCTAACAACACCTTGAAGATTACCACAACCTTCAAACACCTATCACTTAGATCACCTAAGTGTATTCTTACCACAAGAATACTCACAAGGATGTCTTGTGTTGAATGATGACCAAAAATCAAGATTACAACTCAATAATGATTGAAACAATATGAGTACAAGTGTAATCAAGAATTGAAAGCCTAGACCTCAAATTTGTGCAAGTAAAAGTGCTTAGACTAATACAACAAGATTTATGAAAGTGTTTGCTCAATTGCTCTTTGCTTGTGTAGAGTGTTGTGTCTTGTTGCTTGAATGAAGCCTCTATTTATAGGAGAGGACTTGGCTTTCATTTCCAGACATTGGCTCCTCATTGGGGAGTGATTTGCTGCAAAAAAACCATTTAAAATGATCAATATAGCTGTTAGAAATCAATCCCACAAAATAGGGAAAAGTTGTTCAAAAACGCAAGCGGATAGTTCTTTGATAAACATGGGGTTCGACCGTCGCGCATAGATAAGATTGAAATTGAATTCTGCGAATTTTTACACAGGGGGACCGGTCGGAGGGGGCCGACTCGGTGGCCGCCTTAGTGACTTGTTGGACTCAAGAAATTTCAAACAGAGAAGTCGGAACAAAAAACCAACTCCCATGTACAGTCGCCCCGGCCGACCGGCCGCCACACCTGGCGACCACCTGTCGACTGGCCACCCCCCCTTTTTTCTTACGCCTCATTTTTTTCTCATTTCTTTTCACCAACCTAGGTACGGGTTGCACGGAACAAATGTGTTGTCTAATTTTTTATCGAAAATAGATTCCAAAAAATACTCCGAAAAATAGTAAAAACATTTTAAGTCGATCAGAAGTATTTAGACAACATTTAGGGACATTGTTTTGGTTTAAAAACTCATTTGAACAAAATCGAACATAATCATCAAAATCATGATAAAAACATTTATCTAACAAACTCCCACTTTTTGATGATTACAAACCAAAACAAATTTTCTCGAGGATGACTTTGAAAACAAATCAGTTTACTGGTTTTACGAGTGAACTATCCGTTAAAAACATTCCATACAAAGCTCCCCCTATCTATGAGCATATAAATAAAAGCTATTTCAAAAGCTAAAAGTACAAGCTATAATAAGCTTATATAAGATGCCTATAAACATCATAGGCAAAGAAGCTCCCCCAGTCACAATGCTTATAGTCAATTTCATTTGAGTCCAAAATTCAAGCCATGGACTAGGTATTATCAAGCCATGAACTAGGTATTCTTGGCTTTAAGAAGCCATAACTTTTTATTGCGAGCTTTTATTAGCTTTTCTTGAGCTATACGAGTCAATATCCTGTTTCTCCCCCTTTGGAATCTTCAAAAAGAATGTTAGAATGGTGAAAACACCATACAATAATATCAAAGTGCGCCAAAGGGACGGTTTATTAACCGTTGATCAATGAAAGCGTAAAAATCCAAGGAAAATGGGAGAAATGAATCATGAAGAGTTCATACGCTTGTTTTATTCGGCAAAACACGATCTCAATAGATGTAGGAGACTTTTGGAAGCAAGAGAATCATGTAAAAGTTGAAATTTTCATTGCGACATTTTATCGAACACTTTGTGTGCGTGAAAAATAAAAGAGGTTGTATATAACCCTTGCAAATGTTTCAAGCCAAAAATTTTATCACCAATTCACCTCAATCACTATACAATTCAACATAATAGATAAGCTCATCAAAATCATATGCAAAAAATATCAAGAAATATACCATAAGGTTATTAACTCAAGGGTTCAACCCAATTGAGCAAAAGAAGAGAAATTCTTATCATTTGATCGGAAAAGATGAGCCATAATGATGATGATCATGCTATATAATGTCCATGTTGTGAAAAAGATGCATGAAAACCATTTTTGAATTAAATATGTGAAAATTTGGCAAAGGGGACGAAAAATGGCCAAAATATGTTAAAGTTGCGAATGCTGAAGACAAAACCATTTTAATCCAAGAAATGGCTTAGGGCGACCGGTCGACGTTGAGGGCGACCGGTTGCCCTCAACCTATTTATCCCACTGTTTTGTCAGTTTTTCCAAAATCCGAATTTTCAACCAAAAATCCGATTTTTCGCCCCTAAGTTTTAAAAATGTGCAAAATGCAAATGTAAGCCTCATTCAATATGCATTATGCCTAACCGAGCTCGTATTGATGCAAAAGTATCGGAAGATAGCGGTTTCGTAAAAATGTCCGCTAATTGATCTTGAGATGGTACAAACGATATCTCAATTTTACGTTTTGAAACACAATCCCTTAGAAAATGATGTCGAATCTCAATATGTTTAGTACGGTTATGATGAACTGGGTTTTGAGCAATATTTATAGCGGAAATATTATCACAAAAGATAGGTGCGTTTTCAAAAGAGCATTTGTAATCCGCTAAGGTTTGTTTCATCCAAAGAAAAGTTGAGTACAACAAAATGCGGCGGAAATATATTCGCCGGCCGTTGAAAGAGAAACACGCTTTTTGCTTCTTTGAAAACCAAGAAACTAGGCAATCGCTTAAAAAATTGACATGATCCTAAGTACTTTTCCGATCATCAATATTTCCCGCATAATCCGAATCACTATAACCTTTAAGAGAAAAATTTTCATTCTTTGGATAAAATAAACCATATTGAATGGTGCCTTTCAAATATCGAAAAATCCTTTTAACGACACTCATATGAGATTCTTTGGGATTGCTTTGAAAACGAGCACATAGGCATACGGCATGAAGAATATCCGGTCTACTAGCGGTTAAATAAAGTAAACTACCAATCATACCTCGATACTTTGATTCATCCACGGACTTGCCTTTCTCATCTTTGTCAATTTTGACATTTGTTGCCATGGGAGTAGAAACGGTTCTTCCTTCTTCAATGCCGAACTTTTTCAAAAGTTCTTTTGTATACTTAGATTGTGAAATGTAAATACCTTCTTGACATTGCTTAATTTGGAGTCCAAGAAAGAAGTTGAGTTCCCCCATCATGCTCATTTCAAATTCTCCTTGCATCAACTTAGAGAATTTCTTGCACAAAGAATCATTAGTAGCACCAAAGATAATATCATCAACATAAATTTGCACAAGCAAACAATCTTGCCCTTTTTCAAAAACAAAGAGAGTTGTATCAACCTTACCTCTTATAAAACCATTTTGTAAAAGAAAAGAACTAAGTCTATCATACCATGCACGGGGTGCTTGTTTTAAACCATACAAGGCCTTTTTAAGTTTATAAACATCATTAGGCCTAGAAAAATTTTCAAACCCCGAAGGTTGTTTTACCTAGACTTCTTCTTGAATAATACCATTTAAGAAAGAGGATTTAACATCCATTTGGTAAAGTTTGAAATTTTTAAAATAGGAATAAGCAAGTAAAATACGAATAGCTTCTAAACGTGCTACGGGTGCAAAAGTTTCATCATAGTCAATATCTTCTTCTTGACAATACCCTTGAGCTACTAACCTTGCCTTATTTCGAACAATGTTGCCTTGATCATCAAGTTTGTTCCTGAATACCCATTTTGTACCAATAATTGTTTGAGATGGAGGACAAGGTACTAATTCCCATACATCATTTCTTTCAAATTGATTTAACTCCTCTTGCATTTCTAAGAACCAATCCTCATCCTCAATGGCCTCTTTAGCATTTTTAGGCTCTTTTTGAGAAATAAGAGCTTTCTCGGCAAATTTTCTCCGGGTCATCACTTTGTCAAGAGGATCACCAATAATAAGATCTTTTGGGTGATCTCCCTTAAATTTCAATGCAACGGGAAGATCCGAGGTATCACCTCTATCTTCTTGAGGACCATTTGAAGTAGACGGTTGATCATTTGATGTAGACGGTTGATCATCAATTTGAACAATTTGTTCAATAATATCTTCTTCATCACTATCATCATTAGGTATTCTTTCAACTCCCGAAGCTTCATTAAATTTGACATGGATGGATTCTTCAACAACTCCACTAGTCTTATTGTAAACCCGATATGCTTTGCTTTTTGTTGAATATCCCATAAATATTCCTTCATCGGCCTTAGGATCAAGTTTGTCTAATTGATCCTTGGTATTCAAAATAAAGCATTTACAACCAAATATCTTGAAATAACTAATATTTGGAGTTCTTCCTTTCCAAAGCTCATATGGAGTTTTATTCATTTTAGGACGAATATAAACTCTATTAATGACATAGCAAGCGGTACTTACGGCTTCGGCCCAAAAATATTTTGGAAGTGAAAATTCATTGAGCATGGACCGACTCATCTCTTGTAATGTCCGATTTTTCCTTTCGGCTACTCCATTTTGTTGAGGTGTCCTTGGAGCCGAGAAATTATGAGCATATCCTTTGGTTTCACAAAATACTCTAAATTCACCGTCAAATTCTCCACCTCGATCGCTTCGAATAGACTTGATAGTGTCTTCCTTTTCATTCTCAATAAGTCTACACAACTTAACAAACTCATTAACGACATCGCTTTTATTGGTAAGAAAAAGAGCCCAAGTATATCTAGAAAAATCATCGACGATAACAAAAGTGTAATGTTTTCCACTTAGACTAGCCGTACCAATATCCCCATACAAATCGAGTTGAAGCAATTGTAGGGGTTTGGTTGTGGAAATTTCATTTTTGGGCTTAAAACTACTTTTAACTAATTTGTTCTTTTGACAAGTGTCACATAAGCCAAGATTTTCAAAATTCAATTTGGGTAGTCCTTTCACATGTTGGTTTTTGTAAATATTTTTCAAATTCTTATATCCAACATGTCCAAGTCGCCATGCCATAAACTAGTTAAATCATTATTAGCGACTAAACACGAAACATTTTGACTAACCAAATCACTTGTACAAATTTTGTAAAGATTGCCTTTTCTATATGCTTCACAAATAATTTCACCATTTTTAAGTATAAGGCATTTTTCTTTATTAAAAGAGACATCATAATTTGAATCACAAAGTTGGCTAACACTTATCAAATTAAACTTAAGCCCTTCAACCAAAAGAACATTACTAAGAGAGAAAGAAGAGTTACCAATTTCTCCATTTCCAAGAATTTTTTCTTTGCCATTGCCGAACATGACCATACCCTCTTCTTGGAGTTTGATGTTGGTAAAAAGTTCTCTCCTACCGGTCATATGGCGTGAACATCCGCTGTCCACGAGCCATTTTGAATCTTCCATTGTTGTTATAGCCCCTATCACCTACAAAAGCATTTCTTTTAGGTACCCTATAATTTTGGGGTCCATGGGGGTTAGTCTTGAGACCTTTGGGTCTCCAAACATGTCTTGAGTTATTTCTCAATTTGCAATTATTAGCATAATGTCCAATTTTGCCACAATAAAAACAAGTAGGAGTATTGTAATTATTTGCACGTACAAAAGTCGGACCTTGGTTATTTTTCTTAAAAACAATTTGAAATGGTTTATAACCAAGTCCCAATTTGGAATGCTCACCTCTTTGTGCATCTAAAATTTTGTGACTTTATCCGTGCTTATGTTGAAACGATGCACATCATTTTTCAAACATTCAATATCTTTTGTGAGCGATTCCTTTTCGGTTTCAAGAGAATGAATTCTAGTAAGAGTAAGAGCATGAGCTTTGTCTAGAGATTCATAAGAGGTAAATAATTTTTCTTTTTCAACCTTAAGCTCCTTATGCTCCTTTTTCAATTTTTTGTATTTAACAATTAAATTTTGAAACTCAATTTGCAATTCATCAAAATCACATTGCAAGTCATCAACTATGGAGGAAGTAGAAGAATTTGAGTGTACCTCATTGTTTTCATCGTCTATGGCCATGAGACCGTGTTTGGTTTCTCCTTCCTCATTGGTTGTTTCGAGTAGTTCATCCCATGTTTTGACCTCTGCGTTTAGAGCCTTCTTTTTTGTGAAAGGCTTCTTTTTCTTTTGCTCCTCTTCATCGAGCTTTGGGCAATCGGCAATAAAGTGCCCGGGTTTTCCGCATTTAAAGCAAGCATTATCTCTTGGTTTTCTTGCTTTATTTTTATTCACAAATTTTGCAAATTTTCGAACAAGTGCGGCCGTCTCCTCATCATCATCATCATTATCATAGTATGCATTATTAGAAGAAGAAGAAGCAAGACCTTTAGGAATAACTTGCATACCCGATTGATTTATGGATGGTTTAGAATTTTTCCTTTCCTTGAGGTAGACTTCATAGATGAGGAGGTTTCCAATAAGCTCGTCAAACTTGAGTGTCTCAAGATTTTGTGCCTCTGTGATTGCCGTCACTTTTTCCAACTATGAGCCGGGAAGAGCATTCAATACCTTAGTCACCTTGTCTTCTTCGGAAATGACTTTACCAAGGGCCACAAGAGGATTGACAATATTATCAAGCCTTTCCACCATCTTGGAAATGTTCTCACCATCATGCATGTTAAAGTTTTCAAAGTCTTTAACAAGCATGGTCTTTCTTGCTTGTTTGACCTTCTTAGTCCCTTCATAAATTGTCTCCAATTTTTCCCAAACCTCATGTGCCGACCTTATGCCTCTTATGCGATTATACTCATTGAGTAAGAGAGCAATGCAAAATATTTAAGGCCTTACCGTTTAGAGAAAAGCCTTTTTGTCGTTTTCATTAAACTCCTTGAAAGGTTTAGGAGTCAAGGTGCCATCCTCCGATTTCTTGGTTGGTTGATCAAATCCTTCAATGACCACATTTCAAATATCGAACCCGCACCCTTGTAGAAAGCACTCCATATGGTCTTTCCAAAATGCGTAGTTGTTGGCGTCGAATAGTGGTGGCTTATTGGTGGAGGCGCCGGTGGTGAGATGAGCATCATGTGTAGCCATGGATCTTTCCTCTTTACTCGGAACGAGCTAGCCAAAGAGTTTGGCTCTGATACCACTTGTTAGTCAAAGTAGCTACAATAATCTAGAGGGGGTGAATAGATTATCCCGGTTTTTCAGATTTTTCCCTCTTTTACGAAAAACTCAAGCAAAAATGAAATGCTAAATGCGGAATGTAAGCAACACACGTCTATTTAAAGAGGTTCAACCCACCTAGGGCCTAACCCTCTACCACCCCAGTATATCCGGGATGGATTTCAAAAAGAAAAAAGAATTTTATTAATTTACCAAAAATTAATACAACACCTTGAGGATTACCACAACCCTCTTTCACCACCTTGGGGATTACCACAACCCTCTTACAACACCTTGAGGATTACCACAACCCTCTAACAACACCTTGAAGATTACCACAACCTTCAAACACCTATCACCTAGATCACCCAAGTGTATTCTTACCACAAGAATACTCACAAGGATGTCTTGTGTTGAATGATGACCAAAAATCAAGATTACAACTCAATAATGATTGAAACAATATGAGTACAAGTGTAATCAAGAATTGAAAGCCTAGACCTCAAATTTGTGCAAGTAAAAGTGCTTAGACTAATACAACAAGATTTATGAAAGTGTTTGCTCAATTGCTCTTTGCTTGTGTAGAGTGTTGTGTCTTGTTGCTTGAATGAAGCCTCTATTTATAGGAGAGGACTTGGCTTTCATTTCCAGACATTGGCTCCTCCTTGGGGAGTGATTTGCTGCAAAAGAAACCATTTAAAATGATCAATATAGCTGTTAGAAATCAATCCCACAAAATAGGGAAAAGTATGCAAAACGCAAGCGGATAGTTTGCTTTGATAAACATGGGGTTCGACCGTCGTCACAAGAGAGATAAGATTGAAATTGAATTCTGCGAATTTTTACACAGGGGGGACCGGTCGGAGGGGGTGTGACCGGTCGCCCTTTAGCTGTGACCGGTTGGACCTAAAGAAATTTCAAAAGAAAGTCTGGAACAAAAAACCAACTCCCGGTGCAATCGCCCATCGGTCGACCAAGTCGCCCTCCCCCTTGCGACCACCTGTCGACCGGTCATCGCCCTTTTTTTTTTCTTACGCCTCATTTTCTGTTTCTCACTCAACTCAGTGCGGGTTGCCCTATAGGGCGACCGGTCGAGCCTGAAATAAATGTGTTGTCTAATTTTTATCGAAAATAGATTCCAAAAAATACTCCGAAAAATAGTAAAAACATTTTAAGTCGATCGAAAGTATTTAGACAACATTTAGGGACATTGTTTTGGTTTAAAAACTCATTTGAACAAAATCGAACATAATCATCAAAATCATAATAAAAACATTTATCTAACATTTCCAACTTATACAAGAACCACACAGAGTGAAAACATAAGAGGTAGTAGATTTTCTGTTATCTTTATCATTTGCATAGTTGGAATCCACATATCCTTTTAAAACAACACCATTTTCACACTTAGAAAATTTAAGGCAATAATCAGTTGAATGTCTAAGATATCTCAATAACCACTTCAAAGCATTCCAATGCACCAAACCAGGATTAGACATAAATCTACTAAGGCAAGAAACAAGATAGCAATGTCCGGTCTAAGATCGACCATTAAGTACATAATGAGATCCAATGGCATTAGCATAGGGAATGTTTTGCATAGAAGAGATTTCAAGATCGGTTTTAGGGGGACTCGATCCCTACTTAACACAAAGTGAGAAGCAAGAGGGACATTCACATTTTGCATTGCTCATAGAGAATTTTTGTAAAATTTTCTCAACATATGAAGATTGATGAAGATAAAGCACGAGTTATTTCTATCCCTATCAATATTCATACCAAGTATTTTCTTAGCATCACCTAAGAATTTCATGTCAAATTTAGCAACTTAGCGGTTTTTAACATGATCAATAGCCTTAATGCATGGTCCATCAAAAGCATATCATCCACATAGATCAACAAGAAAACAGGAGACATAGCATCCGACGAAATACAGACGATGGTCAAATTTGCTTCTCACGAATTTCAAATCAAGCATGCATTGGTCAAATTTTTTATTCCACTTTGTCTAGGTGATTGCTTTAAACCATACAAAGACTTTTTCAAAGAAACATACACATACGTTAGGTTTGGATTGATCTTCAAAGCCTTCAGGTTGTTTCATAAAAATTTGTTCTTCCAAATCACCATGTAAAAAAGCGGTTTTAACATCAAGTTGTTTTAGTTCCCGATCAAACCGAGCCACTAAAGCTAGCATAATTCTCACATTACAAACTTCACAACAGTGCAAAAATCTCGGTGTAATCAATGCCTTCTTTTCTCGGTAAAACCTTTTGCAACTAATCTAGCTTTGTATCTAACACCTTCATTCTCTTGTTTGATTTTAAACAACCATTTACAATCAACAATGGAACAATTAATGTGTTTTGGGACAAGTTCCCGGTGTTATTCACATACAAAGAAGTCATTTCATCTTGCATAGCACTTTCGGCCATTTCACGGAATTCACAGAGTTCACAAAGATCAAGATAGGTTTTGAGGCTCGAATTTTCAATTGATTCAAACACCGAGAACACATAAGAAGTTAAGTGAAAATCAACAAACTTATTAGGGATTCTAATGTTCCTTCTTGTTCTATCTCTTGTTAACACATAATCATTCAAGTTATCATTTTCAGCATGCTCATAATTCAATTCAGTGTCAACTAGAGGAAATTCATCATGCTCATTATCATTCAATTCAGCATTATCATTCTCAATATCATTGTGCACATCATTAGCATTCACAGGATCATGCTCAGCATCAATCATATCAGAGTTATCATTCACAGAGATAGAAGGCACATTAGAAAGCTCCACCTTATTAGGAGTAGTGGAGTTTTGAGTTTTAGAAACATTTTTAGTAACATCAAGGCAGGGGAACTCATTTTCATTAAAAACCAGATCCCTGCTAATCAACACTTTAAAACCATTTTCAGATTTAGACCACAATCTGTACCCTTTAACCCCATCAGGGTATCCCAAAAAAAACACATTTTAAAGATCTTGGATCAAGTTTGTCAACCTTTTGGTGGACAAAGGTGAACAATGACCAAAAAAAATTTTAAATTTGAAAAGTCCACAGGTTTACCAGACCAAACTTGTTCAGGGTATTTACCTTTCAAAGGTACAGATGGTGATCTATTAATCACATAAGCAGCTGTATGAACAGCTTCACCCCAGAACTTTTTGGAAAGTCCAGATGTACTTAACATACTTCTCACCCTTTCCAAAAGAGTTCTATTCATCCTCTCAGCAACACCATTTTGCTGAGGGGTGTAAGGCACAGACTTGTGTCTTACAATGCCTGAATCAACACAAAGTTGATCAATGAGTTGGTTGCAAAATTCCAACCCATTATCAGTTCTCAAATACTTGATTTTCTTTCCAGTCTGATTTTCTATCAAGATTTTCCAATTTTGAAGTTTTTCAAAAACATCAGACTTGTTTTTCATAAGAAATACAAACACTTTTCTTGAAAAGTCATCAATCACAGATAGAAAATACATATTCCCACCATGTGTAGGAACACTAGCAGGGCCCCAAACATCAGCATGTAAGTATTCAAGAATGTCGATGCATGAAGATTGTTTAGGATAAGATGAAGTAGGAAACCGACTCTTTGTTGTTGTTTACCATAAATGCATGAGTCACGAGAGGGAACACAAGTAAGCTTATCATTTCCAAAACATCCTTCTTTATGCAACAATTCAAGACCTTTAGAACTTATATGACCAAGCCTTTTATGCCGTAGAGTTCGATTTATCAATCACGAGTTCACATTGGTCATAGAGTTCACATTGTTCACGAAATTTAGCATGCAAGAGACAGACTCAACATTACAAACATACGGGTTCCTTTTCTTTTTCTCGCTTTAGCAATAATAAGGGAACCTTTCATGATTTTCATCAAACCCTTACCCCATCTTCCCTCATAACCATCATGCTCAAGCATAAGCACAGAGATCAAGTTGTTAGACGGATCGGGAACATGCCTTACATCATTTAGAGTCAAAACAAAACCAGAATCAAGTTTCAAGCACACAGTACCAACACCAATCACTTGACATTTCTTATCATTTGCCATAGAAAGCAGATCCATTTTGCACAAAAGCATATGAGGTAAATAAGTGTTTAAAAGGTGTCATGTGAAATGTGCAAGCGAGTCAATAAGCCAATCATTTTCACTTTGAAAAAGAATTTGAAGGCACAACATTCACGAGAATCATGCACTTCATGCACCATAAACACATCACCCATGTGATCATTACCGATTGTCAAGTTCACGAAATCATTGGTTTGGTTCTTGTTATTCGATTATTGTTTTGATTATTGTTCGGTTATTCTGGGCTTTGTACATTCTTTTATGTAATGGCCATGTTCTCCACGATTATAGCATTTCCTATTGTTCTTAGGCCTAGAATCGGATCTCCTATGCTTTTACTCCTCTTTCTACTAGAGTTTACATTATTGTTATTCCCATTGCTCCTATTCCGAGGTCTACCCCGACATGCATAACCTTCCCTTACCCCCTGTTCATTCCCTTTGATATTTTCGGATCTAATTCCTTACTCTTAAGGCCATTAATCACGATATCAAGGGTAATAGAGTCTCTACCATACTTAATGGCGATTTCATATCAAAGATAAGAATCGGGGATGGCATTTAGCCACACAATATGAGTATAATCATCAATGTTTTTATCACCGAAATGAGTTTGATATCTTGTATCAATTTTGTAAAAACATCCAAGTTCTCATCCATATCCTTAGTCAAGTCAAGTTTGAATCTAAAAAACTTTTCAAGTAGAAAGAGTTTTGAGGGTAGGGAAGTTTCGGTGTAAAGTTCTTGCAATTTTTCCCAAAGGGCTTTGGCGAGTTAACTTGCCAACTTTTCTCAAAAAAGCATCGATGAAGATTAAGGATAATGGATGAGTAAGCAAATTCATCAAGTTGATTTTATTTCAAATGATCTTTATCGTGAGTACTTTTGATCAATAGCTTTAAAACATTTCTCACGAATTAAAATCCCTTCATTTTTTGTTGCCAAATAGAAAAATCACTTTTGCCATTAAAGGGTTCCAAATGATAACCAGATGCACCAGCCGTATTCACAGATAAAGCCACAGAGGATATCACAAGAATATAGCACAAACAAGGTATCACAATTATCAAATATCACAGCAGAAGCAATGATAAGTGGACCACAGAGTCCAATGACAACAAATGAAAATAAGAGGCAAATAATGGACCACACAGTCCAAGATCGATCAAGATAAGCAAGAAAAGGCACACAGGACCACACACGAGTCCAAGAGAACCAAGATCAATAGAAAGTAAAGCTAGGTGGATTCCCTTCGCACCTCGATTCCACTGCACTCAAGACACAGGGTCAAGAGGCTAATGCTCGGGGTTTCCCTAAACTAAGTACTTAACAGAAAGTAAATAAGAGAGAAAAGGGTAGAGAGAATCTTACAACCGGGAGCACATCACGGGTTCTCACCACAACCAAGTACACTAGGGAGCCAACGGATCACCGAGAAGCTCAAGAACCAGAAGCACCAACCACCACGAGGCGGATAGGTGCTCGATACCACTTATTGGGTATCTATCTGCCTCAATAGATTGATACACGAAGTACCAAATATCAAATACAGACTCAATAAGAAGCCTATTATACAGATTTGTACTCTAGACTCAAAAACCAAAGATAATTACAAATGAATCAAAGAATACAACAAAACTGGAAGTTACAAAAAGGAAATTAACTCAAGATAATATGAGGGATAAAACCCCTAAACCGAATATTGAAAATGATTCGGCTCAGGACCAGGTTTTCTCCAAAACCACGAAGTCAGTCACCAGAGAACCACAAGAGAGCCAAGAGGTCAAGCCACACCAAGCCACGCCACACAAGCCCCCAAAGAAAAGCCCTCCCAGTTTTTCACCAAGAAACCCTAGAAATCCCAGAAATCCACCCAAACCCTAACCTCACAGAGAAAAAGGATAATACACCGAGAAATGGTGGATTCACACTGATATCACAAAGTTCTAACCCCAAACACTCAGATCGCACAAGAACACCAACC
Source organism: Rehmannia glutinosa (assembly GCA_016081115.2). Classification (NCBI taxonomy): domain Eukaryota; kingdom Viridiplantae; phylum Streptophyta; class Magnoliopsida; order Lamiales; family Orobanchaceae; genus Rehmannia; species Rehmannia glutinosa. The sequence goes on from CM071927.1 coordinate 8,172,871, forward strand.
CCGATGTTGGATTTCTTAGAGAGAGAGATCGAAGTTTAGAGTGAGAAAGGAACCAGAGAGTTCTAGAGAGGAGAGAGAAAAAATATCACTGAGAGAATGAATTAGGGTTCGGGAGGATAGGGCTTTATAGGGTAAAGCAACGGTTCAGATCAAACCTTACAAACGGACGAACATGATTGAACCAAGAGGATCCGCGGACAAGGGATTCGGATCCCGCAATCCGAATAAGTGACCCGCGGATAAGAGGTGAAATGGGTTGGGCTCCTGTTTGCATTGTGGGCTGCTTTTGTGGGCTCGAAGGATAGGCAGCAAAATGGGCCAAGACAGCAATGGGCCAATATCACAACACAATTGTTCTCTCTTCAGTCGGGGTAGCCATTATATTCACCAAAAATGCTTGGCATTCTCCTCTCCTTAGCATCTTCACGGCTTTCATTTCTGATATAACTCGTGGCGAAACACCCGACCTAGTCCCATGGAAAGTGATCTTTTCCTTTCCTGGCATATGAAAATCTATTTCCCTCTCGTGACATCGGATGTTTGCACGGTTCTGACTTAACCAATCCATTCCTAAGATTAAGTCAAAGTCCTTCATCTTTATAACGTATGGGTTCGCTTCTAGAGTTCTTCCCTCTATGTTCAGTTGTACCCCGTTTACTCTATGATCAACCATTATAGTTTTACTCGATGGTATACTAACCCCCAAAGGTTCCACAGACTCACATATCACATTTTTTAATCTCTCAATGAATTTTGCAGATATGAAAGAATGTGTAGCACCGGTATCAAAAAGTACAAGAGCAGGTACATTAAAAACTCGTAACATACCTGTCATTGTCTCAGGCTCCTCTTGTGCATCCTGCTCGGTCATGGCGTACATTTTGGGTTTCCCTCTTGTGGGCCTCTGTTCGTCTCTACGCTGATTGGAATATCTCTTACAGTCCCAACCCTGATGCCCTGGCTGATGGCATCGGTAACAAACATCTTTTCCCAGCAGGCACTCGCCATGATGATATTTCCCGCAATTCTGGCATTGCGGCTTCGTCTGCTGACCTTGCTGATTAGGAGCACCACCGACTCTTTGTTGTTTGTTATTAACAAACTTCCTAGTGTTTGGATCCTCCCATTTCCTTTTGGGAGCCTCAAAAACCTTTTTACTATCTCCTTCCAATCTCATATTGGAGGCAAACGGCCAGATCGAGCTCCTTCCACAACAAAGAGAATATGATCGTTCCCGATGCTCACTACCCCACCCAACTCGGGCGTAAACCAGACACAAATCTCTTAGCCTTCTTACCGTCTGTGTCCGTCAAGTGAATAGCATACCTCGCTAACTGGTTGAACTTTCGCTCATACTCGAGCACCGTCATTGTCCCTTGTTGTAGGTTTAGGAATTCTTTTTCCTTTTTATCTCTGTAGGACTGCGGGAAAAACTGTTGCATGACTAATTCCTTGAAACTAGTCCATTGCATATCAGCTAGTTGATGGTCAGTGATGGTTCGACGGTGTGAATCCCACCAATGCCTAGCATCTTGTTTGAGCTGATAAATCGCACATGACACCCTTTGTGCATCAGTGCACTCGATCAATTCAAATATGCCCTCCAATTCTGCTATCCATTCTTCCATAGTGTGCGACTCTTCCTATCCCGTGAGAGCCGGAGGTCTATAGCGGCGAAATTGTTCCACCACATGTGAAGTGTTATTTGTGGGAGTCGGCTGGTTCTGTTGGTTCAAAGCACCCCCTTGAGTTAGACCCTCAACGACTATGGCTAGGCGCGCCACTACGTCTTCCAATTGGAAGATTTTTAAACTCAATATAAAAAAAAAATTAACAGCAAATGATAAACAAGTACTCAAGGCAAATTTTAAAAAGAATGATCATCCATTAATCTCAATTTTTTTTACATCAAATTCGATGATTAAAGAAACAACTGCTAGTTTGAAAAATTAAAGACATAAACTAAAATACTAGTGAAAGAAAAACATAAAATCCAAACATCGTCTATGAAAGTAAATAAAATAAAAGCTGGCTATTCAATATCTTCTTTTGGATCCTCCTCCGGGTCTTCCTTTGGATTTTCATCATCACTGGAATCAGGTGGAGGTGCATCATCGTGCATGTCTTGCTCTTCGGACCATAAGTTAGAAATGTCCATTGTGAGTTGTACATGGTCCAACCACCACTATCGGAAAACCGGAACGAAATTCTCATAGCTAACCCCCCGAACTCCTCCCCGACATCATCTACAATTTGATTGTATATCTCTCTTGCTCTTCGCAGGGTAACTCAGATAAGGTATTAATAAATCTAAGTATGCCCTCGATCGAGATCTGGGTGTGACCGCATATCTAGCCTCTACCCATAATGCGAACATTGCATTAAGATGCGCCCCAAGGTTATGGTTAGGTTCCCATTGATCTGTTCATATCTCTCTATCCTTGCTCTCCTAGTAGCGCTAACAATATCGGACTTTCGTCTTTGTATACCTTCTACGAGCCATCTATTTAGCATAAAAATAATTAAATTCTCTAAGTTCTTTCTATTGTCCATAAAGTTCACAATTAACATAATATCTCATTAGTTCAATGGCATTCTATCGTCTTTATGCATCCAAGAAAACTTAGCATATTTCTTTCATTTTCTCTTTGCAATAGGAATTGTAAAATTCATTACAACAGTATTAAAACACTTTATCAATAGCATTTGACAATAGTAGTAGCAGTGGCAATAGCAGTAACAATAGCGATGACATTAACAGTAGAAAGCGAAATCCTTTAAAAAAAATAATTCGTACCTTGGTTTCGGAGTTGGCGTGGCATAGCGGTGGTGGATACGTAGACTCTTTCCGTTTTATTATTAAAAAAAATTCTAATTCATTTATCAGAGTACACACACGAAAATTACACGTATTTTATTTTTGCAAGTCTACAGAAAAGTATTTCATAGCGGAAGCAAAATATTTCATAAATAAAATTCTAACTATCGTTTGATTCTATCAATTTCAAATAAACTGGAAATAAACTAACAATTTAAAAAGAAGTAAATAGTTCAACATTTTTTTAATAAACTAAACATTTGTAAATAAATCTTTAGGCCTTGTCATATCCACCGCTCTTAGCCAGCGCCATCTCCTTCACCTGAAAAGTTTGTTATATGTGGGGTGAGCGACACAGCTCAGTGGAGTATAAATTTTCCAAGCTAAATACACAGATATCTCACATAAGCATGCAAATACAATCCAATAGGACATAACATAGATCATTTGAAAAACCGTAGACATAGACAATAGGTGCGGCTGGGTTCCACCGAGGGATACATCGACCAGGACCTCTTGAGTCCCTGGCTCAATAGGGCCTAAGCAACTGTACTACACATTCATGCAAAATAATCTAAGGTAGTCGATTTCGGGCTGGTTCGGGGCAAGTTCGTGGTTTCAGATTTGGGCAGCGGCGTATGAATTCTGGTAATTTGTTTACGATGGTGGGTTCGGTGCTCAATGGGTTTCGAGTTCGGTTTTCGGTGACGGAAACGGGGTAAGGTTCTGGCTGCCGCTCGGTTGGGTTGTCTTTGGGATTGGGAAGTGATTGCTGATTTTTGGGTGTGGCCGTGTAGAGACGTGAAGATGGAACTGAGGATTGAAATATTTTACCTTGTTTTTTTTCTGAAAGCTGAAAGAGACGATGCGTTTTTTTTTGGGCTGTTGATTAATATATATATATATATATAGGTTTAATTAGGGTTAAGTGTTTTAATCTCACAGGATTCTCATAAATCGGGTAGAATATCAGAAGATTTGATATATTTGGAAGTTTAAAATCTAGTATCTTGGCATTCTAGAATTCTATTAGAATTGGACTGGGCTAAATTGATAAGGGATCATATTAAATGGGCTTGTTTAAACTTGGGCCTGGATAATTGGACATTGGATTTGAAAGATTGGGCTTGAATAAAATAAAAATAATAATAATAATAATTAGCCCCTAAAAAAAAACTAACTAAAAATCTAAAATTCATAATTCTTAATAAAACCCAAATAAATTCCGGGTGTTACAATATGATAAGAACATTGGGATCTTGTTACCAATTTAATTAGTAGATGAGCATTTCCAAATAATCAAGTATTTTCACACAAACAAGTTTAGGCACATGGTTCGGGCTAATTACAAAAAAATCCAAAAATTTTTAAAATTGCAAAAACCCCTCTGTCTTACATTTCTTCCTACAAAAAAGGAAAAAATTTCAAAAACTCTTTTGACTTTCATAAAATATTACAAGTACCCCTTAAATTTAAGACATAATGAAACCTGAGAGCTTTTTCTTTTTTGTTTTTTTTTTGGTAATTTTGGAACATCTTTAGTTTTTTTTTTTTTAATTAGCCCAAACCTCATGGCTGTTTTTGTAATCATCCCTAACAAAAATGTGCAGAAGTTTATAAACCACAAGCAATATTTCAAGGCAGTTTCTTTCAAACAATTACGCAAAATGGGCACTTGTTAGTTTTCCAAATCGGACACACCAACCTCAAAAATCCAAGACTGGATTTTTATAACAAGAAAGCTAATCTCAATTCTCCTCCGAATAAACCTCGGATTATGTCTTATTTTTCTTTCAATAACACATCACTATCTTCACATGTTTGAACATTGGCATAATCAAGTCGAACATCACCAACAACAAATAATTTACTCATAAAACTTGAAGACAAACAAAAACAACTTATGCAACATGATATTCATCGGATGCAAATCACAATTAAAGTACTCAAAACAAAAGCAAACAGACTTAAAACTAAACTTAAATCCCAAAAACATAAAACATTTTTTGAAGATGATTAGATCAAATCCACTTATCCCAAACTAATAGCGAATGTTGTCAATAATCTTGGCAACCACATCCTTCGACTCCTTAAGCAACTTAATACTATTATTGACCTCTTCCGTTTTTCGCCAATCGGGCGACTCCTCCAACATCCTCTCCAAGCCATACCCTTCCTGGACCGATTATCTCATTAATGATCACAACTTCCAAATCTTTATTAACCAGATTAAATCTTGAATAGCAAGTGCAAGGCCATGGTGTCCACGAATCTCCTTAAAACGATCTTCCAATAGGCCGTTAGCCTCATTTTCGAGATCAAACGCCTCTTGAACGATAACAACCTTGTTACGTAAATGAGCAACATCTATATCTCCATACCCATCGATATGCATTTCGATTCGGCTTTGAGTGGTCGTCGTAATTTCCATGAACGCATTTTGTTGAGACATGAGCGTATTCCACAAAGACACGTGCTCGGGATTACAAGTGTAATCCGTCATCTTCTCCATTTCAACGATATCAAGAACCCAATCGACCGATTGCTTCTTCTTTAACTCCACCGATTTTGAGCCGCCCTTCTTGTGGATGACAAGAGTTGCGGATAGTTATCCGAATGCTTCATCAAGACAAAACAACAACGTTTTCGATGTAGCTCCATGTCTAGTCGACAAACTCAAACGGCGAGAAAGATATACCTTTCACCTTTTTTAAGGCGAGTGTAAGAAAAGCGACTCTAGGAAGAAAATTTGGCGCCAATGGCTTTAGTTTCCTCCAAAACACTTATCTTATCAAGCAAGAATGTAGCTTTCTTATCATTTTCGAACATTTCATTGCATCTCTTGAAATATCGATTCAGCATCTCGGCCAATCTAGCAAGTACAATGCATCTCTTTTTCATCGGGATACTCATCAAATTCCCAGCAAATGAAATTTTCCTCAAAGACTCTTTTGCGGAACAAAAATATGCATAAATGCTTTGTCATAGCCTCAAGCAATCAAGCTCATATGTCGAGGCAACTTATTCAGATTCCTCCACATTCAACGACAACTTGTCGTTAATCTTCCTAACAATGTCCGGCAAACATTTCACGATAAGAGTCGCTTGAATTTGCACGAGCTTTTGTGCCAAGACAGGAATTCCCACCATTGACTTGGTTATCCTTGAAAGAAGATGATGAGTCTCGAAAAGATTAACCTCTTCAGCCCGAGCTTGCTCGTACGATTCGTCCCCAATACGATTCCTCACACAAACATAACCAAGCCCTATGTTAACATCATCCGACGTAACCTTTTCCAGTAAACCTTCTGGGGCTTTATCAGCTTTCGTTACAACAGCCAAAGTCCTCTGTCCTGTCTTGTCCACCTGTTGAGACATCCTAATGGACTCAAATGTCGTGAAATCGACACTCGCTGACAAAACATTCAAGATTATACTCTCTTCAGGTGTGATAAACTCCATGATAATTTTTGAAATATGCTCATTGAAGAAAACGTGAGTACCATTGCAATTGAGAGAGAGAATATAAATTTGGAGGGAAAATATTATTTCAACAACATACTGTAGCTGTGTACAAAGTGTCTTATTTATAGTTGGAAAAGGAAGGAAAAAACGTAAAAGGAAATAGCAACTTTCAGCAACTAACTGATTCAACCACCACTATGACCACCAATGCCAACAGCCCCCCTCAAGTTGGGCTGTGGAGAAAATCACGCAAGCCCAACTTGGACACCAGACCACCAAACAAACCAACACCCAAGGCTTTAGTAAAAAGATCGGCCAGCTGCGAGTGAGAAGGCACTTTCTGAGGAGAAATGAATCCTGCCTTGAAGTGATCACGCACAAGGTGACAATCGATCTCTAAATGCTTAGTCCGCTCGTGAAACACCGGGTTGGCAACGATGTGCAAAGCTGCTTGATTATCACAATAGAGAGGAATAGGAAGAGAGATAGGGACACCAAGATCAGCTGCAATATAGCTTAGCCATTTTAGCTCACAAACCGTGGCCCCAAGGGCCCTGTATTCGGCCTCCGCAGAGGAACGGGAGACCGTGTGCTGCTTCTTGGTCTTCCAAGAGACCAAAGCACCCCCAAAAAATATACAGAAACCAGTAAGAGAGCGTCTAGTATCCCCACAAGACGCCCAGTCGGCATCACTATAGGCAACCAAGGAAAAATCTGAGTGTGCTGGATAGAAAAGGCCCTGTGAAAGACAGCCCTTCAAATAAACATACATAGCTGCTTCCCAATGAGTGTGGAGAGGATTATTAACAAACTGACTAAGTTGTTGAACACAATAAGTAATATCAGGCCTTGTAAAATTTAAGTAGAGTAATCGACCAACCAATCTTCTATATTGTTCAGGATCTTTGTAAGGACTCCTCCCCGCTATTCAACTTGAGACCCTGAGGAAAAGGAACAGTTGCAGGCTTGCAATCCAACATCCCAACATCCTTCAAAATGTCTAAGATGTACTTTCTTTGATTAAGATAAGTACCAGAGTCACTTCTAGCTAGCTCCAACCCCAAAAAATACTTTGCCTCTCCAAGATCTTTAATAGTAAACAGGTCATGAAGATAAGTTTTAAGAGCTGTCATATCCTGAGGACAAGATCCTGTGAGAAGCACATCATCCACATAGATCACCAAGGCAAGAAAAGAATCACCTGAACACTTCACAAACAAACAGTGATCAGAAGCTGACTGAGTGAAACCAAACTCCAATAGTTTCCCACAAAGCTCAGCATTCCATTGCCTACTAGCCTGTTTTAAACCATACAAACTCCTCTTTAGGTGGCACACTTGCCCTGTAGCTGCCTTAGTGTACCCTTCAGGAGGAGTCATATAGATAGCTTCATCCAAGTAACCATGAAGAAAGGCATTATTAATGTCTATTTGAGACAAAAGCCACCCCTTTGCAGTTGCTAGAGCAATGAGAAATCTGACTGTGGCCAATTTTGCCACAGGTAAAAAACTATCCACGTAGTCCACACCATATACTTGGTTGTAACCCTTGGCTACCAACCGAGCCTTATAACACTCAACAGTCCCATCAGGCTTCATCTTAATTTTGTACACCCATTTGCACCCAATAGGTTTCTTACCCGCTGGTAAATTTGTGAGGGTCCAAGTATCATTTTTCTCCAAGGCATGCAACTCCTGTTGCATAGCCTCAACCCAAAGAGGGTCAGTGCTAGCCTGTGCATAGTTATGAGGCTCCTGTAAGTGTTGTAAGTTACCCAAAAAAGAGAGATATGCAGTACTAAAACAAGGTGACACTGTATAAGGATAAGTATGAATAGGATATGGAACACCTGCAGTGGAAGAAGTCTGAGAAGTAGTAGCATGTGCAAAGTGATCACTAGCCTGATTGAGAACAAAATCTGACATCCAAGAAGGTTTAGTGGATACCCTGGTACTCCTCCTAAGAGGATGAGGAGAAGGGCAATCAGTAGGAGAAACTGTAGTGATAATAGGCAGAGTAGAAGGATGAGAAACAACAGGAGGATCTGGATCAGTGGAAGGAGTAGGATGTGTGAACGAAGGAGGAGAAGGACCGGGTACATCATAAATAGACACCTTTTGGAAGGGAAATTGATCTTCCACAAACACAACATCCCTGGAAATCAGTAATTCCCTATGATCCAAATCAAAAAGTTTATAGCCCTTTTTCCCTTGTTCATAACCCAAGAAGACACACTTTAAGGCTCGAGAGTCAAATTTGGACTTATGAGGAGTAACATTAGAGGCATATGCTAGACAACCAAAAGGCTTGAGGATAGAGTAGTCGGTGCTGTTTATAGAGAAGCTCATAAGGTGTTTTCCATTGGATAACTGAAGAAGGAATCTGTTAAGAATGAATGTGGTGTGAGTAAAGCAAAGGGCCAAAATTTAGAAGGAAGCTGGGAATGAAACATGAGTGCCCTGCCCATATCAAGGAGTGTTCTATGCTTCCTTTCAACTATCCCATTCTGTTGGGGTGTGTACACACAGGTTCTTTGATGCAATATGCCATGAGTATTAAACAAAGCAAAGACACTCTTTATTAACAAATTCCAATCCATTATCACTACGGATGCTCTTGATGGGAACCCCAAACTGAGTTTTGACAAGTAAAATGAATTTTTCCAACATGGAATGAACTGCGATTTATGGTGCAAAAGGAAAATCCAGGTGGCACGATCAAGTCATCAACAATAGTCAACATATAAGGAGTATTAAGTAAAGATGCAGCTGCATATGGGCCCCATATGTCAACATGTATGAGCTCAAACATAACGAGGCATGAGTTTCACTCAAAGGGAAAGATAATCTTGTCTGTTTAGATTTATGACAAACTTCACAAGAAGATAGCAATTGCTTTTCGGTTTTATTACGGGTAGAATGCAAGAAAGGTAAAACGAGAGTATAGTGGGGGAAACATGTCCCAATCTATTGTGCCATAGAGAGTATGTCTTTGTGACAGGCGGATGAGTAGGAATTACATTGTGACAAGTGGAGTAAGAAGAAAGCAGATGTAGAATTACATGACTAGCAAGATGTATAGCTTTCCAATCACTTTGCCCATGGCCACTATCTCCTCGATCTGCCGCAGTCTGCAAAACACGATAAGAAGGATGGAAAGTACATTTTAGTGAAGAAGACGAGTTAAGCGAGACACGAGATAGGAGATTGTATTTGAAACTAGGTATATGAAGAACATCGGTGAGTGTGAGTTTTGGGTGATAGTAACTTGGCCTTCATGAGTCACCAATTTAGAAGTACCATCGGGAAGATATCTGACAACTTGAGAGCAAATAGGTGTAATATGAGACATGATATCCTGATTAACACACATGTGTCTACTAGCTCCGATTAATACAGTATCCAATCTGCCTCACCAATACCTCCGGATATAGTCATAGCATATTGATCATGATTATGAGAACTCATACCGCATACTCCACAAAATGTGCATAATGCATAGGTGTATCGGCAAACCACAGTATCCCCGGATATATGTTGTGTAGACATGATCTTAGCTTGACTCTGTTTAATGATATTTGATATATCATTGAGTCAGTAGACTCTTCCCGGCTCATCTACACATCCTTTAGGGCTCATATGTGTGTTAGCATCTACATGATTCACCACAGATCTATTCCTCTCGCTCCTTGAATTGCTTATACCAATCGGGATATCCGTGTAACTTGAAACATTCACTCTTCTCATGTCCATGAATCGACAATGTGAGCAAAACAATTTTGCTTTCTCTTCCCTTGTTTTACGAGGAATTTCTCTTCCTCTCCCCGAGGACCAATTCCCACATTCCATCCAAGATTATTGTTCTTATGAGGTGCACCTCTCCTACACCAACAGATTTAGAAAACATCATTGCATTCTCGGATACCTCGGGAAACAATACCTGAACGCGCCTTTGTTTCTCCACACTCAAAAGCATCGAATAAGCTTTATTAACCGTAGGTAGTGGATCAAGCAATAGAATCGGTTCTGACATGGTCATAACTTTCATTAAGTCCCATAAGGAATGCATCAACTTAGTATGAAGATCCATATCCGTTTGAATCTTATAAGCACCACAGGTACACTCCGGAAGATTACTAGGCTAGCATACTCATCCCAAAGTTTCTTCAATTTTGTAAAATATGTCATAATCGAAAGAGTACCTTGAGTCACCATAGCAATCTCTTTTCTCGAATCGATACAAGAGCGGTCCATTGCTTTCCCCAAACCGTTGAGCTAAATCGTCCCAAAGTTCCTTCGCGGAATTTGCATAAATGAAGGATTGATCAATTCCTTCAAATCGAGTTCAATAACCAGCCGATAACCATCCAATCAACTTTCTTCCAAGCTTCAAACTCCGCTGTATCTTGACCGGAGCTTTCTTCTTCCATTAATGAAACCGATCTTCGTTTTAGCTCCGAGTGCAATGATCATGGATCTCGCCATGAATAGTAATTAACACCGGTGAGAATATTCAAACGAGTACCCGATCCCAGGATGATCCGAGCCGTGAAGGTGAAGTGATTCATCAATTTTGACCACCACCTGATTCGCACTCTGCGTACCTTTGCCGATACCATCATCATCCTCGTCGTCGTGAGCAATTAAATTCCATGCGGTGCGCTTCGTGTTGTTCATCTCAAGTTTCACCAGATCGTAGATTCAAAAGGTTGGCTCGGATACCATGAAGAAAACGTGAGCACCATTGCAATTGAGAGAGAGAATATAAATTTGGAGGGAAAATATTATTTCAACAACATCTCGTAGCCGTGTGTACAAAGTGTCTTATTTATAGTTGGAAAAGGAAGGAAAAAAACGTAAAAGGAAATAGCAACTTTCAAAGAACTAACTGATTCAACCACCACTATGACCACCAATGCCAACACTCATAAATATCCTCAGGCTGGCCGTGAACCGGAACCCGAGTAATTCCAGGTAAATCAACCATAGTTAAATCCGGGACGCCTTTCTTCTTCACGATCAACGTCACGGGATGATTCGAAATTCCTTTTCCATGGCCCGCAATCTCATCAGTGGCCATAACAATTCGTCATCGGTTAGAACAATTCTTCCATCATACTCCAAGAAGAGCTCTGGCTCGGGACTGAGATGATTTTGCAGCCTCATTATGAGTGGGACCCTCGTGCAAATACCTTGGCCTCTTGGGAGGCTAATTCCTGTCAGGGATTCGAGCACGCTCGATTTTCCGGACGATTGGTCGCCAACCACCACGATCAACCACCAGGGATTAATTACCTGAAGAGTTGCATATATACATTGTTTTTGTTTGAGGGAAAAAGTAATAGACAAAGTGGAATAGGAGATCTCAACCTATTATGCAAGAGTTCCTGTGAAGCCCTCGATTTTTATTCGAACATGTACTTATATCACGTATCGTCTTTGTACTATTTGACAATTCTACCGCGTCGCTTTGACGGGTAAATATTAATGATAAATATATTTCGTCTTTAATTTCCCTTATTTATTTCTTGTGATCATAATCATTTATTAATTTTATTTCACAATTATGATCACTCGATCGATCATCATTATTATATTTGTGTACTCATTAGTCACCTTAGAATTTTTGGAGACTATTTATTTTAGAGATTTATACCTTATAGAATTAAGAATTCGATTTAGATTAAATGATCATGAGATTTATAAGTGATCAAGGAGATCACTAATTATTTGAAGATTGATATTATTCATCTTTTATCACCAATTTGGGACAAAAAGAAAATATATGGAAATACCACAAATACCCTTAGGTGGACGGTCATGATGTATATTTGGTGTAGATATATCTCCCAACTCTTGTACATGTACACCTTGTGTATTCATCATGTGTATTTTTACACCATTAATTCAAATCTTATACACAATATCTTATACACCAATTCTTTATTATAAACTTACCCAACATGTTGGAGGCTTCCCAACATTCCATGCCAACATCCTCCTCAATCCCTTCAATTTCATCCTCCCATGCAAGACCACACTTTGACCAATGTCTTTGTCCCCATGCTAGAGACAAGTTGGAAGACATAGAATTTGACCAAAAATTTGTCTCCTCCCCTCTCCACCTCAATTTTCATCCATAACACCTTGAGGATCAAAAACATTTGATCAAAATATCATTTTCATCCAACACATTCATAATTCAAGCATTTTCTCCAACTTCTCTCTAAAATCTCCAACATCTCTCTAAGTATATCTTCATCCACTCCTTCATATCTTCAAGAACACTTCTTCATATCTTCAAATCTTCAAACACCATTCCTTCACATCTTCAAATCTTCAAACACCATATCTTCAAATCTTCAAACACCATTCCTTCACATCTTCAAATATTCAAACACCATATCTTCAAATCTTCAAACACCATTCCTTCACATCTTCAAACCTTCAAACAACATATCTTCATATCTTCAAATCTTCAAACACCATATCTTCAAATCTTCAAACACCATCCCTTCACATCTTCAAATCTTCAAACACCATATCTTCAAATCTTCAAACACCATTCCTTCACATCTTCAAACCTTCAAACAACATATCTTTATATCTTCAAATCTTCAAACACAATTCCTTCACATCTTCAAACATCCTTCACAACTTCAAGAACATCTTCTTCATATCATCAAACACTTCTTCTTTCTTCAAACAACTAAACAAAAACAAACATTATTTCTACTAAAATCATAAAATTCGAACCATCACTACCAAGGTAAGGGAAATGTCTTTTTCAATCCATTTTTGATATCGCCTAACTCATCTCTTTCACCTTCTAATTTAAGTTTGATTTTTGATTTTGAGGTATACCTAGAAGACCTTTGAAGTTGTTAAGAGACTTGTCATCTTGAAGAAAATTGTGAAGAAGTTGGACTATAAGGTAAGAAATGGAATTTTTGGTACCTTTTCTTCTTATCTTTTTATTTTCCAAACTTTGACACTCCATTTTCATTTTTGGAGTTTTAGGGGCTGACTTTGGAGGTTAACATTAAGGGTGACCAAAATCTTGCACTTGGAAGCCATTACTAGTCACACTTTATTCACTACACAAGGTAAGTGTAGTAATTCCAATTTTCTCACTATCTTCCTCTCCCCCTTAAATTTTAACCACATTCTTCTAACTCCTATATTTTTTTGATATTCCTTGACTTAGGGGCTGACCTAAGTCACTCTTTCATCGAGAGAGATTTATTTCATTTTTCCCAACAAACCGCACTTTAAGGTGGGTGGAAAAATTCTTTCAACTTCTAGGTGTTTTAATTCATAAAAATGCATGTAGTATTTTGTTATTGAGCATTTGAGATATATATTATGTATTGCATGCTATTTTCTTGTATCAAGTTGAAAAATTTCTCAAGTGTTGCTCAAAATGCGATTTACCGAAAATTAGGACATACATGTACACTTTATTGTCATATTTGATAAATTCTTGTATGAGATGGATATGTATGTTTATGACTCTTGAAATCTATGTTTTGTATGGCCTATAACCTGGACAAGTCGAGCATAATTGATTAAATTTCGATTTTTGGACTTAAAATGCAAAAATGGAAAGTTGGTGGACTTAAGTGCAAGAAAATAAAACTTAAGGGACCTCTCTGCAAATTTTGATTTTTGGGACTGTACTCAGGTTCAAAAATGATGTTTTGACATTTTAATAAAGTTTTAAGAGTTTTTAGATAAATAAAATCAACCCTTAAAAGCCCAAGGACTAGATTGTAAAATTTGAGAAGTTTAAGGGCTATTTTGCAAATTTCGAAACTGTACCAGACCCTAAATTTAAAATTTGAAATTTTAACTCTTAAGGGACTGGAAATAACATATTTCAAGTGTATTCCAAAAATCCAAGTGTTTAGAGCTTGGAAAGTAATTTTATAAAACTTGAGGGACCAAATTGTAAAAAATTAAACTTGAGGACCCAAATGAAATTTCCAGGACTTATACAGCCCATGTACCTGGAAATACTAATTTACCTATAACATAATTATATTTTGGACCCAAGGTTCAAATTTCATAACAATTGGACCCCTAAAAGCCTTAAAGGCAATTATTTCAAAATGGGACAAAAATGAGATTTTCAAAAGTTGAGGGACCTATACTTATGACGTTTTAAAACTGTTTTTGTCCCAATATCCCACTAACCTTAGTGACATTTTCCAACTGGAATCACATTAGAAGCCCTTCCGGTTTGTGAGTTCCGATTATTTTAAACTTAGGGCCGAAATGATAATTTTAACAAATTTGGGGCCAATGTGAGAATTTTATAAAAACTCGACCTCAAAACTTTAAAAACCTGAATCTCTGAACAATTTAGAGAATTTAGGAACTGACCTCATAATTTTTCAAGGTCGGGACATTTATTTATTTAACTTTTAACCCCAAAAGTATTGGTTTTGACAAAACGGGGCTAATTGTAAATTTTATTTTTATAAGGACCTAACTCAAATTATTTTTATTTTCTAAAACAGCCCTGGACCCTCTGACTTAAATTCTTAAGTAAAATATTTTAATTTCTCAAAAACCCCTTGACTTATCGGACCGCCTTGACCGATTAATACCCGATCGCGGGCGACTTCCTCGTCTTGCGATTTGAATCTATAACGGGACTTATGTTCCACCTAATCGTTCAAGATATCGAAGATTGCTTATCCTCCCGATAATCATCTTCATCCAAATAACTCCACCAACGCCATAATTACCTTACGCAAATTTTCGAAAACTTTCATGAATCTAGCTTCAATCAATAATACTTTCATTTGCCTGGTTGACTACATGAACTTGTGTTTACTTTCTGTTTGAGTCAACTTGGTGTGTCGAGCTCACGACTCGGGAATGGATACGTCGGGGATGGGCAAGGCAGCTCGGCCGCTATTCCATTCTTCCCCCCATCGTCCCTAATCCCGCAATCGAGGGATGGAGTTTGTCCAAGGGAAGCGGGTCGTAGTACTTGAGGTATAATCATGATTATGACAAATTCGAGCCTTGCTAGCTCCACTTGTGGATTTTGTCTTTGCCTATGGAGCGATAAGGTGACAGGTCTTGGACCATCTTGCTCGGGAGTTACAAGGAAGAACGAAGGAATCGCTGTCGATCCACACGATTCCGGAGTTAATCGGACCCGTTTGGTTGGCGCTACAAATCCGTGCACGCAACCGCTACTTGTATTGCATAGGTTGGCGCTACAAATCCGTACGCAACCGCTACTTGTCTTGCATAGGATTGGCGTTACAAATCCGTGCGCAATCCTCTGTCTGCTTGAACCATAGTGCCTGCGTGACCACGAACTATTTTCTTAAAACTATATAAGTATGTTACTTAAATATTTATCACGATGCTTGTGGACTGTGTGTGAAATCATGCATCATCTCTCACGCGTTTTCATACACTAAATTTCTCGCATTAACTACTTATATCGCCACACTTGCACACGATCACCCCATCCACCGAGATTTACTGTCTCATTCCCTCCTCCCCGTTTTCTAACCTTTAGATGAAGAGTTCGGCCGAACACATCGAACCTACCGCAGATTGAATCCCTATCCGTGATGTGGAGCGACAATTCCTTTTACTTTTATTTGTTGTTGGACTCCTTCATTTATTTTTGTTTGGACTGTAAGTTAATTCAGATAATCTTTTGGGTTGTATTCGGATACCGCCGACTTTAAGATTGTAATCTGTACTCGTGTTTATTTTAATTCCATTTGCATTAGACTCTATTTCACTTGGAGTTTGGTATCTTTGGTTTAGATGTTGATTTATTTGTTTAAGTGATTGATCGTTGTCGCATCACGTTTGGGGCGTGATGTTATGGTATCGAGCTCGGGTAAGATGGAAACTTACACCCGAATAGGACCCTCGGATTGTGTTGGGTAGTACCACAACTTGACTAATTAAGTGTGAAATTGATTTCAATAATGGCATAGAACCGTATTACTGATGTTTATGTTAAGTCAGAATTTATACTTGGAGAACCATAGTCGTACTTGATTTGACTTAGTTGACTCTTGACTAACTTTCCTTAGTCATTCTTTTCTTGTTCTTCCTTATCTTTTCCTTATATTCGTCTAATCCGCCTTAGTTTTGTTTGGCCAGGATAGGTTCCTCTGCCTTGGATTGGGTACCACTACTAGGTGACCTAAGTTGAATCTTGGATGAATATTTGAACTCTTTTGGGCTGTTATAGTGTTAAGATATCCGGATATTCCTCTATTTGGACGTTAGGTGATTTAGAAAATCTGTGATTTAGAGATTATAATGCCTGATATGGTGAGACTCGAAGAAAATGAGGATATCTCTTGAGAAGTATATGATTTGGATGTGATATATTATGGGATCTAGACACCTAATGATATTACTTTGGGAAAATGATAGTAGGGGAATCACTAAGTATATTGATCAATGATAATACCCTTGTGTTATTCATTCTCAAGTACCTGCACAAGCTTAAGTAAGGGAATTTGACTTGTGGTTTAGGTATCACGGATAAGATACATTAAGGATGTGACTATTATATGATCTCGACTAGATGTTACCACTAAATATCCCCTCCCGAGGATAGACGAATTGTTTGATCAACTTCAAGGAGCGACGGTGTACTCGAAGTTTGATTTGCAACAAGGATATTAGCAACTGAAGATCCGTGAAGAAGACGTTTCCAAAACGGCATTTCAAACAAGATATGGACACTACGAGTTTGTTGCGATGCCTTTCGGTCTGACGAACGCACCAACAGCGTTTATGGATCTGATGCATCGAGTTTTTCAACCTTATTTGGATCAATTCGTAATGATATTCATTGATGACATACTCGTATACTCTAAGTCTAGAGAAGAGCATGAACGTCATCTGAAAATTGTTTTGGAGACACTACGGGAGCACAAGTTGTATGCCAAATTCAGCAAGTGCGAATTTTGGCTTAGTGAAGTCGCATTCTTGGGACACATAGTATCCGACATTGGGATCACCGTAGATCCTTTGAAGATACGATAAAGGTGGTTGAATGGAAACAACCCGAGTGCATGTAGACGGAGATCGGAAGGTTCTTAGGACTAGCTGGATATTATCGAAGATTTATCCAGGATTTCTCCAAGATAGCCGGACCACTCACTCGGCTAACCCAGAAGCAAGTCAAGTTTGAGTGGAATGACAAGTGTGAGACTAGTTTCCAAGAACTAAAGAAACGACTTACTACAGCTCCATTCTTAGCCCTTCCAAAGGGAACAGAAAACTTTGTCGTCTGAGTGATGCATCAAAGGAAGGACTAGGAGCAAAGTGCTCATGCGGAAGGAAAAAGGTCATTGCTTATGCATCACGGAAACTCAAGCCTTATGAAGCCAATTACCCAACGCATGACTTGGAATTGGCGGCAATAGTGTTGCGTTAAAGAAATGGAGGCACTATCTCTACGGAGCAACATTCACGGTTTACACATATCATAAGAGCCTAAAGTATCTATTCTCTCAGATGGAACTCAATTTGAGGCAACGAAGATGGATGGAGTTAATAGAAGATTATCACTTTGATATTCAATACCATCCCGGAAAGCTAACGTAGTAGGCGCGCCTTGAGCGAGGAAGCGAGTTTAGCTAGACTAATGATTCGAGAGTGGAGATCATTAGAAGAATTGAGCACTTGGAATCTGATGAGAACCAGTACTCAAATTTCATGTGCTAATATTTCAGTTAAACCCGATCTACCGAACGAGATCAAAGTAACACATGGGATTGACGTGCAACTTCAAAAACTAAAAGAGAAGATACTCAAAGGAGAAATATCGGAATTCTTGAGTACGGGAAGATGGGATCATCGATTTGAATAGAATTTGTGTACCGAGTGATGAGCAACTTAGGAACAGAATCCTTTCAGAAGCACACCGTTCGAAATACACTATACATCCTGGAGGAAACAAGATGTATAAGGACTTGAAACAGCATTACTGGTGGGTAAACATGAAAAACCAGGTAGCATAGTTCATTGCGAGATGTTTGACTTGCCAACGAGTAAAAGCTGAACACCAACGACCATCTGGTTTATTACAACCGTTGAGAATTCCCGAGTGGAAATGGGAACACATAACGATGGACTTCGTGATGGATCTACCAAGGACCAGACGAGGCGATGATGTTATATGGGTAGTCGTGAGACCGACTCACGAAATCGCACATTTCTTACCCATGAAGAAAACCGGCGACTTACTTGAAAACTTGCGCAAATTTACATCAGAGATCATCCGACCGCATGGAGTGCCGGTCGACATAGTGTCGACAGAGACCCGAGGTTTGTCTCAGATTAAAAATGCTTACATGAGGAATTGGGTACCTCGCTAAGTTTCAAAGACCGAAGACATCCGCAAACCGATGGCCAGATCCGAGCGAGCGATTCGGACCCTGGAAGACATGTTGCGAGCCCGCACATTGGATTTCCAAGGAAGTTGGGATTCGCACTTACCATTGGCCGAGTTCGCTTATAATAATAATACTTGATTATCGGCCACGATTGGGATGGCACCCTACGAAGCTTTGTATGGACGAAAGTGTAGATCCCTCTACACTTTGGGAGATTGATGACCAATGGACTCCGAAGGAGAAACGGAAGTCACCCCGATTCCAAAGGTCGACTTAGTTCGGGAGGCCATGGAGAAGGTCAAGTTGATCAAGGAACGAATCCGTGCAGCTCGAGCCACCAAAAGAGTTACGCGGACAAGAGGAGAAAGGACTTGGAATTTGAAGCCGGAGATGAGGTATTTCTCGGACTATTGCCACGAAAAGGATTGATCAATCGAGAAAGGGGCAAATTGAGTCCGAGATATATTGGACCTTACAAAATTTTGCGGAGGATCGGAAAGTTGGCCTCTGAGACTTGAGTTACTGCAGACAGCACGAGATGCGGAAATGCACGATGTATTCCATGTGTCGAGATTGAAAAAGTATCAACCGGATCGAGCATATCATCACTCGTGATGCTCCTCCTCTAATGGAGAATTTATCTTACAGGAACCAATCGAATCATTGACCCGGAGATACGTCGATTCGCGTAATGAGAGAAATTCAATGGTTAAAGTTGTATGGCGACACCACAACCGAGGCGAAAGACGCAACATGGGAAATGGAAGAAGACATGAGGAATCAATATCCGAGTTGTTACAAGAGAATTTGGGGACCAAATTCTTTTAAGGAGGGGAGAATGTGAAGCCCTCGATTTTTATTCGAACATGTACTTATATCACGTATCGTCTTTGTACTATTTGACAATTCTACCGCGTCGCTTTGACGGGTAAATATTAATGATAAATATATTTCGTCTTTAATTTCCTTATTTATTTCTTGTGATCATAATCATTTATTAATTTTATTTCACAATTATGATCACTCGATCGATCATCATTATTATATTTGTGTACTCATTAGTCACCTTAGAATTTTTGGAGACTATTTATTTTAGAGATTTATACCTTATAGAATTAAGAATTCGATTTAGATTAAATGATCATGAGATTTATAAGTGATCAAGGAGATCACTAATTATTTGAAGATTGACATTATTCATCTTTTATCACCAATTTGGGAAAAAAAGAAAATATATGGAAATACCACAAATACCCTTAGGTGGACGGTCATGATGTATATTTGGTGTAGATATATCTCCCAACTCTTGTACATGTACACCTTGTGTATTCATCTTGTGTATTTTTACACCATTAATTCAAATCTTATACACAATATCTTATACACCAATTCTTTATTATAAACTTACCCAACATGTTGGAGGCTTCCCAACATTCCATGCCAACATCCTCCTCAATCCCTTCAATTTCATCCTCCCATGCAAGACCACACTTTGACCAATGTCTTTGTCCCCATGCTAGAGACAAGTTGGAAGACATAGAATTTGACCAAAAAATTTGTCTCCTCCCCCTCTCCACCTCAATTTTCATCCATAACACCTTGAGGATCAAAAACATTTGATCAAAATATCATTTTCATCCAACACATTCATAATTCAAGCATTTTCTCCAACTTCTCTCTAAAATCTCCAACATCTCTCTAAGTATATCTTCATCCACTCCTTCATATCTTCAAGAACACTTCTTCATATCTTCAAATCTTCAAACACCATTCCTTCACATCTTCAAATCTTCAAACACCATATCTTCAAATTTTCAAACACCATTCCTTCACATCTTCAAATATTCAAACACCATATCTTCAAATCTTCAAACACCATTCCTTCACATCTTCAAACCTTCAAACAACATATCTTCATATCTTCAAATCTTCAAACACCATATCTTCAAATCTTCAAACACCATCCCTTCACATCTTCAAATCTTCAAACACCATATCTTCAAATCTTCAAACACCATTCCTTCACATCTTCAAACCTTCAAACAACATATCTTTATATCTTCAAATCTTCAAACACAATTCCTTCACATCTTCAAACATCATTCACAACTTCAAGAACATCTTCTTCATATCATCAAACACTTCTTCTTTCTTCAAACAACTAAACAAAAACAAACATTATTTCTACTCAAATCATAAAATTCGAACCATCACTACCAAGGTAAGGGAAATGTCTTTTTCAATCCATTTTTGATATCGCCTAACTCATCTCTTTCACCTTCTAATTTAAGTTTGATTTTTGATTTTGAGGTATACCTAGAAGACCTTTGAAGTTGTTAAGAGACTTGTCATCTTAAAGAAAATTCTGAAGAAGTTGGACTATAAGGTAAGAAATGGAATTTTTGGTACCTTTTCTTCTTCTCTTTTTATTTTCCAAACTTTGACACTCCATTTTCATTTTTGGAGTTTTAGGGGCTGACTTTGGAGGTTAACATTAAGGGTGACCAAAATCTTGCACTTGGAAGCCATTACTAGTCACACTTTATTCACTACACAAGGTAAGTGTTGTAATTCCAATTTTCTCACTATCTTCCTCTCCCCTTAAATTTTAACCACATTCTTCTAACTCCTATATTTTTTGATATTCCTTGACTTAGGGGCTGACCTAAGTCACTCTTTCATCGAGAGATTTATTTCATTTTCCCAACAAACCGCACTTTAAGGTGGGTGGAAAAATTCTTTCAACTTCTAGGTGTTTTAATTCATAAAAATGCATGTAGTATTTTGTTATTGAGCATTTGAGATATATATTATGTATTGCATGCTATTTTCTTGTATCAAGTTGAAAAATTTCTCAAGTGTTGCTCAAAATGCGATTTACAAAATTAGGACATACATGTACACTTTATTGTCATATTTGATAAATTCTTGTATGAGATGGATATGTATGTTTATGACTCTTGAAATCTATGTTTTGTATGGCCTATAACCTGGACAAGTCGAGCATAATTGATTAAATTTCAATTTTTGGACTTAAAATGCAAAAATGGAAAGTTGGTGGACTTAAGTGCAAGAAAATAAAACTTAAGGGACCTCTCTGCAAATTACGATTTTTGGGACTGTACTCAGGTTCAAAAATGATGTTTTGACATTTTAATAAAGTTTTAAGAGTTTTTAGATAAATAAAATCAACCCTTAAAAGCCCAAGGACTAGATTGTAAAATTTGAGAAGTTTAAGGGCTATTTTGCAAATTTCGAAACTGTACCAGACCCTAAATTTAAAATTTGAAATTTTAACTCTTAAGGGACTGGAAATAACATATTTCAAGTGTATTCCAAAAATCCAAGTGTTTAGAGCTTGGAAAGTAATTTTATAAAACTTGAGGGACCAAATTGTAAAAAATTAAACTTGAGGACCCAAATGAAATTTCCAGGACTTATACAGCCCATGTACCTGGAAATACTAATTTACCTATAACATAATTATATTTTGGACCCAAGGTTCAAATTTCATAACAATTGGACCCTAAAAGCCTTAAAGGCAATTATTTCAAAATGGGACAAAAATGAGATTTTCAAATGTTGAGGACCTATACTTATGACGTTTTAAAACTGTTTTTGTCCCAATATCCCACTAACCTTAGTGACATTTTCCAACTGGAATCACATTAGAAGCCCTTCCGGTTTGTGAGTTCCGATTATTTTAAACTTAGGGCCCGAAATGATAATTTTAACAAATTTGGGGCCAATGTGAGAATTTTATAAAAACTCGACCTCAAAACTTTAAAAACCTGAATCTCTGAACAATTTAGAGAATTTAGGAACTGACCTCATAATTTTTCAAGGTCGGGACATTTATTTATTTAACTTTTAACCCCAAAAGTATTGGTTTTGACAAAAACGGGGCTAATTGTAAATTTTATTTTTATAAGGACCTAACTCAAATTATTTTTATTTTCTAAAACAGCCCTGGACCCTCTGACTTCAATTCTTAAGTAAAATATTTTAATTTCTCAAAAACCCCTGATCGCGGGCGACTTCCTCGTCTTGCGATTTGAATCTATAACGGGACTTATGTTCCACCTAATCGTTCAAGATATCGAAGATTGCTTATCCTCCCGATAATCATCTTCATCCAAATAACTCCACCAACGCCATAATTACCTTACGCAAATTTTTGAAAACTTTCATGAACTAACTTCCCGAATCAATAATACTCATTGCTGGTTGACTACATGAAGTTGTGTTTACTTTCTGCTGAGTCAACTTGGTGTGTCGAGCTCACGATCGAAATGGATACGTCGGGGATGGGCAAGGCAGCTCGGCTGCTATTCCATTCTTCCGGCCCCATCGTCTAATCCCATGGCGAGGGGGACGGAGTTTGTCGAGGGAAGCGGGTCGTAGTACTTGAGGTATAATCATGATTATGACAGATCCGAGCCTTGCTAGCTCCACTTGTGGATTTTGTCTTTGCCTACGGAGCGATAAGGTGACAGTCTTGGACCATCTTACTCGGGAGTTACAAGGAAGAACGAAGGAATCGTTGTCGATCCACACGATTCGGAGTTAATCGGTTCCCGTTTGGTTGGCGCTACAAATCCGTGCAACCGCTTACTTGTATTGCATAGGTTGGCGCTACAAATCCGTGCGCGCAACCGCTACTTGTCTTGCATAGGATTGGCGTTACAAATCCGCACGCAATCCTCTGTCTGCTTGAACCATAGTGCTGCGTGACCACGAACTATTTTCTTAAAACTATATAAGTATGTTACTTAAATATTTATCACGACGCTTGTGGACTGTGTGTGAAATCATGCATCATCTCTCACGCGTTTTCATACACTAAATTTCTCGCATTAACTACTTATATCGCCACACTTGCACACGATCACCCCATCCAGCGAGAGATTTACTGTCTCATTCCCTCCTGTTTTCTAACCTTTAGATGAAGAGTTCGCTGAAGACATCGAACCTACCGCAGATTGAATCCCTATCCGTGATGTGGAGCGACAATTCCTTTTACTTTTATTTGTTGTTGGACTCCTTCATTTATTTTTGTTTGGACTGTAAGTTAATTCAGATAATCTTTTGGGTTGTATTCGGATACCGCCAGACTTTAAGATTGTAATCTGTACTCGTGTTTATTTTAATTCCGCTGCATTAGACTCTATTTCACTTGGAGTTTGGTATCTTTGGTTTAGACTGTTGATTTATTTCTGTTTAAGTGATTGATCGTTGTCGCGTCACGTTTGGGGCGTGACAGTTCCCCCAAATTTACTTCAATCAATTAGAACAACATTTATAGAACATTTATTTCTCTGTACTCGTTATTCATACATGGAACATCCTCATGAATTCTATAAAAAGAACCCAAAAAAAAGATCTTTTTTAAATCAATGTAAGCAATTACTTCATATACCGTGTTATTTTAATTTTTATGCTCCATTGTAAAAATTTCCTGGATCCGTCCCTGTTAGTTATACACGCTACAGTGTCCTTCACCCGTAGTGCACATTATACAAAAATAAAATAAAATAAAAAAATTCAGAGAGAACAAAAAGCATGTCTGATACCATGCTAAATACTGAGAGAATTAACATATTCAATATAAGAGGAATGAACTTCAGTACTTTATTCATCAATGGAACAGATATTTATACAGGGGATGGATTCTAACTGCTAGCTTGTGTGACAGCTGTATCATAGCTGTATCATGTAACAAGCTAATAACAGAAAATGAAACCGTACATACTAACAGTAACAAGAATAACAGAAAGACTCTAATAAAGCCATCAAAAAAAAAAAAAAAGAAAGACTAATAAAAAACAATTTAAAACCTATGAAATTAATTAATATATTCTGATCTGGAGGAAATAGTAAGCAAACAGAGTGCTATATAAACAATATCATGCATGTCTCCTTTGGAAAGAATCAGATCAGTATTGCATTACAAGACGTCTCAAAGTGCTATTAATTAAAAAAAAGCTGAAAACAAAGTACTTAATTCTAACTAACTAACTAAACTATATATGAAGCATGTAGCAGGGGAGCTTAAATATAATAAGGACTCATGAGACTGATCAGTTTATTATAGTATCTAATCTCCATTTCAATCGGACGCGAAGCTTTTGCAGTCTGTCTTGAATATTGTTACCCATTGCAGCAGCAGATTGATCTAACAAATTTGTACTCTGCACAGAATGCCATTCTTTTTCTTTCTCATCAAACAATTCCAAACTTAGCTCCTCCACATATTTTCGGAAGATCTCGAATAGAAACTCAATAACTTGGTTGCATTCCCTGTTCCACTTTTTCTGTGCATTGGCGAACCAGTTGAGGCCTATGATTTTTCTTGGACGACAAATACGAAACAAACCATTTATAACCGCTGATAAGGAAGAAAACGAATGCCTCTGAAATCTCAGGTTCAAATTCTCCACTACTACTGTATATTCGTATAAACCACCACCATAAAAAATAGTGTCTTCAGCTGGAGGAGGGTCGTCTTCAATTTGCTGATTTTTTGTCCTGTTATAAAGATAAAGGCACAGAGAAATTTCAGATTGACTTACTGCATTGAGCAGTTTGTTTAGCTTAAGGAACCATGATGACGAAGCATCAACATCATCGCCGAGAATCACAGATATATTTGACTTCCACCGATAACTGGAAGTCGTGGCTGCAAAAGAGATGGATTCGGGAAAACTGCCGCAATAATCAAACTTAACTATGTTTGGAGCATCAATAGCAGCTTTGAAAGACTTGTCACGTATACTGTTAAGCGTCAAGTGCTTAATGGAATGATTTAACAGCTGTAATTGTTTCAAGCCGTAGCAATGTCGAATGGACAAGTCTCGGAGATTGGGGAAGTTACATGGCAAGATGTCAAATGACAAGCTATGAAATTGTAAGTGCTCCAAACGTAAAGACTTGAGATGAGGGAAGTACTTGCGTTGGTGATACCATTTTGCATTGCCTACAATTTTGATGGTTTCAACATAAGTTGAGAAGTCAATTTCAATGCTATCACCATACATATAATGACTAAAAGAAAATTTCTTGAGGTTACGATGCTTATTAACCTTAATGATTTTCAAGCCCTCGCATCTATCGAGGAGCAAAAAAGCAATCAAAGGGCAGCTTGACATAATCTTCTCGAAAGTCTCTTCAGCAATGTACACTCGGGTTAGGGAAAGCCTTTGTAGACGCTCGAAATGTACATTGTCAATAAAATTCAACTTGTATCCCCGTAAATATAAATGTTCGAGGGATTTAGCATGAAAGACTACAGAGGGCAAATCAACATGTGTCGATTTAATCGAATTATACGAAGGAAGAGAAATATTAAACGTTTTTACACCCATGTCAATTACGACTCTTGGGATCCATTTCTCAAGAAGCGAAACGAATTTAGAATCAATCTTCCACGTAAATATAAAAAACTTTTCTATACGAAGCTTCTGGTCATGGTACCTTTGTAAAGTCTTGTCCAAAAAAGACATGAATTTTTCTTTATTGTCTTGAAGTGATCGTCACGAAATTCAATTTGGGGGCGAGTACACCAGACGTAACGCCATGAATGGGATAATACACAAGTCTGGATGGCTTCCTTTTGAGAGAGAAAAGAGAGTATGTGGTGTAATATGGATTGTGGCAATTCAGAAATCCTGTCCATTGAGTCTCTTTCTGTTGTCTTTTTGCCGTCTGCTTTTGTACAGTTCTTCTGATATAAACCCTAAGAACCCATGTTATGTAGTAGAGTAATTGTTTTGGACTGTAAACCCTAAATATGAAATATCCTTTTATACGGTAAAAAGTTGCAGATAGATTTTCATTATTATTATTATTATTATTATTATTATTATTATTATTATTATTTCTTAAGATAGAATTGCATTAGTTACAGTACTACGTTTTGTGGTAACAAATTCCTTATGTCGTCTTTTTGCCGCCTTCAGCTTTTGGAATAGTGCTGAACAATTCTTCTAATATAAACCCTAAATATGAATACTCTTTTATACGGTAAAAAGTTGCAAAAAAGAAAAAGAAGTAACCTGAAGATTATTATTATTATTATTATTATTATTATTATTATTATTATTTTATTTTTTTGAAGATAGATTTACATTAATTGCAGTACTTGTTGGATTTTAAACTTGATTTGGTCCAATTAATATTGGGCTTGAAAATATATATTTGAGTTAAAAAATAAAATAAGAGCCCAAACCCAAATGGCCCAAGTTCTAGAAGTTATCTAGAAAAGTCTTGTGAAAATATCTAAGATATTATTTGTAAGAAAGTTTGTAGAATGTTCTAGGAAAGTAGATATTTTGGAGGATGATTCTAGTGAATGAATTATAGCCATTAGATCAAATAAATCCTAGCCATTGGTTAGGAAGTTGTACTAGTATAAATAGGGGTGTCTTGATCATTTTGTAACAAGCCAAATTTGAGAAGAATCAATACAAGCAAATATTTCTCCACCAAAAACTCTCTTATATTTCTTAGCCTAAATAACCTCCTCCTACTACAAAGAAAAAATAATTCCTCTTCCAACTTCCAATTTCTAAATAACCCCTTTTCTTCTAAACTTGAGATAACCCTCCTCCAACAAAGTGGTATCAGAGCCACAAGATCACTTGTGGTTTACATAAAAATATGGCAAATGGTGTGGCTTCCTTTCAAGTCCCTATGCTCAACACAAGCAACTATGATAATTGGAGTATCAAGTTGAAGGCCCTTTTTAGTGCACATGAAGTTTGGGATATTGTAGAAAAAGGTTATGTCGAGCCACAAGACGAAGCTACACTATCCCAAACTCAAAAGGATAATTTAAAAGATTCAAGAAAGAGAGACAAGAAAGCTCTCTATCTCATCTACCAAGCTTTGGATGATGATGGTTTCGAAAAGATCTCAAGTGCAACTACCGCCAAGGATGCATGGGAGAAGCTTCAAACATCTCACAAAGGAGCCGAGCAAGTAAAGAAGGTACGTCTCCAAACATTAAGAGGTGAATTTGAAGCTTTACATATGAAAGAGTCCGAATCTATTTCCGACTATTTTTCAAGAGTTTTGGCGGTTTCTAATCAAATGAAAAGAAATGGTGAAAAATTAAGTGATGTGAGAATTATGGAAAAGATACTCCGTTCTTTAAGTCCTAAATTTGAGCATATTGTCGTAATAATTGAGGAAACAAAAATTTGGAGGAGATGACTATTGATCAATTATTGGGGTCATTACAAGCATATGAAGAAAAACATAAAAAGAAGCAAGATATTGTAGAACAACTTTTTAAAATGCAAGTGAAGGATAAAGAAGAGAGCATGAGCAATGAACGTGGTCAACATGGAAGAGGTCGTTTCCAAGGACGAGGCGGACGAGGCCGTGGTCGTGGACATGCACGAGAGGTTTCAATAATAATGAAGATCGAAGAGAATACCCAACCAAAGGGACGCGGGAGGAGCAATCCAAGAACAAGGTACGAAAAATCACAAACTAAGTGTTATAATTGTCAAAATTTTGGACACTATGCTTCCGAGTGTAGAGCTCCCAAAAACAAGGTTGAAGAAAAGACCCACTATGTGGAAAATAAAAACGATGAAGATGTCAATTTGTTACTAGCATACAAAGGTGGTGATGGAAGACAAGACAACACTTGGTACCTCGATACTGGTGCAAGCAACTATATGTGTGGAAGAAGAAGCATGTTTGTGGAGCTTGATGAATCGGTGAGTGGCAATGTTTCTTTTGGAGATGAGTCTAAAGTCTCGGTCAAAGGAAAAGGTAAAATTCTAATCCGCTTGAAGAATGGAAGTCATCAATTTATTTCTAATGTCTATTACGTTCCAAATATGAAAAGTAATATCTTGAGTTTGGGACAACTCTTAGAGAAAGGCTATGACATTCACATGAAAGATCGTAGTCTTTCTATAAGAGATGATAGAAATAATTTAATCACTAAAGTGCCAATGTCTAGAAATAGAATGTTCTTATTAAATATCCAGAATGATGTAGCAAAATGTCTCAAAGCTTGCTACAAAGATATATCTTGGCTTTGGCATCTACGATTTGGGCACTTAAATTTTGGCGGATTAGAATTACTATCAAAGAAAGAGATGGTAAGAGGATTACCTTCCATCAATCATTCCGATCAACTATGCGAAGGATGTCTATTGGGAAAACAATTCGAAAAAGAGTTTTCCAAAGAAGTCAAGCTCGAGATCACGAAGCCCCTGGAGCTCATACACACTGATGTTTGTGGACCAATCAAGCCAAGCTCTCTCGGTAAAAATAATTATTTCCTCCTCTTTATTGATGATTTCTCTAGAAAGATCTGGGTATATTTTTTGAAACAGAAGTCTGAAGTGTTCGAAGCATTCAAGAAGTTCAAAGCTATGGTGGAAAATGAAAGTGGATGCAAAATCAAGGCAATGCGATCAGATCGTGGAGGAGAATTCACATCTAAGGAGTTCCAAGAATTTTGCGAAGCAAATGGAATCCGGCGTCCCTGACAGTCCCAAGATCCCCCAAAAAATGGCGTAGGCCGAGAGAAAAGAATAGAACAATTCTTGAAATGGCAAGGTGCATGCTCAAAAGCAAAAGGCTGCCAAAGGAGTTCTGGGCTGAAGCAGTGGCGTGTGCGGTGTACCTGTCAAATCGTTCACCAACCATAAGTGTTTGGGGAAAAACACCACAAGAAGCTTGGAATGGAAGAAAACCAGGTATCTCTCATCTAAAAGTATTTGGAAGCAAAGCATATGCACATGTACCTGACGAGAGAAGAAGTAAGCTTGATGACAAAAGCGAGACATTCATCTTCATCGGGTATGACTCAAACTCTAAAGGTTATAAGTTATATAATCCAAATACTAAGAAGCTTGTGATAAGTCGTGATGTAGAGTTTGATGAAGAATCAAACGGGATTTTGGCTCCCAAAACAACTTCAATTTTTTTCCGGATTTTGAAGAAAACGAGTCAAGACCAATTGAGCCAACAATAGAAGTTCAAGAATGACCAAATACTCCATCCACTTCACAATCAGCAGTGGGAGGAGACTCGCCACCATCATTTCTAAATGAAAGAAACATAGAACGTGAAAGGAGTCTAGAAGATCTTTATGAGAACACCGAGAGAATAGATGATATAACACTTTTTCTGCTTTACTTGCAGATTGTGAACCCGTGACTTTTGAAAAAAGCGAGTCCAAAATAAAAGATGGAGAGATGCTATGGATGAGGAGATACAAGCAATCATGAAGAACGACACGTGGGAGCCGACCTCACTTCCAAAAGGACATAAGGCTATCGGCGTCAGTGGGTGTACAAAGCGAAGAAGAATGCTAAAGGAGAAATTGAAAGATATAAAGCAAGGCTAGTCGCAAAAGGCTATAGTCAAAGAGCCGGAATCGACTATGACGAGGTATTTGCTCGATCGCTCGCTTGGAAACAATAAGGCTTATCATTTCTTTAGCGACTCAAAACAGGTGGAAGATTCACCGATGGACGTAAAGTCGACTTTCTTAAATGGAGTTCTCGAGGAAGAAGTCTACATTGAGCGACCAAAGAGCTATGTGGTGAAGAATGAAGAAGATAAAGTCTTGAAGTCAAGAAGGCTCTATACGGATTAAAGCAAGCACTAAGGGCATGGAATAACAGGATCGATAAATACTTGCAAGAGAATGGGTTCACTAAGTGCCCGCACGAACATGCACTTTATGTCAAGGTCGGAAAAATGATGTTTTGATCGTGTGTTTATATGTGGATGACTTGATCTTCACAGAAATAATCCGGACATGTTTGAAGAGTTCAAGAAAGCAATGACCAGAGAATTTGAGATGACCGATATCGGGCTTATGGCATATTACCTCGGCGTTGAAGTTAAACAACAAGAAGATGGGATTTTCATCTCGCAAAGAAGGCTACGCAAATGAGATTCTCAAGAGATTCAAGATGGATAATCGCAAGCCTATTAACACACCGGTGGAGTGCGGGATCAAGCTATCAAAGTATGATGGAGAAGAAAAAGTGGACCCGACATTGTACAAAAGTCCGGTTGGAAGTTTGCGGTATTTGACGTGCACAAGACCCGACATTCTCTATGCCACCGGTCTAATAAGTCGATACATGGAAAATCCAACCACTACTCACATGAAGGTCGCTAAAAGGATTCTTCGCTATCTCAAAGGTACGATCAATTACGGCTTATTCTATTCAACAACTAATGATTATAAACTTGTTGGCTATAGTGATAGCGATTGGTGCGGAGATGTGGATGATCGAAAAGTACTCTGGTTTTGTGTTCTTCATGGGAGATACCGCATTCACTTGGATGTCAAAGAAGCGGCCGATAGTCACTCTCTCAACCTGTGAAGGCGAGTACGTAGGCTGCGGCGACTTGTGTTTGCCATGCAGTTTGGCTGAGAAATTTGTTGAAGGAACTGGGAATGACACAAGAAGAGCCAACTAAGATTCATGTCGACAACAAGTCAGCTATGGCATTGGCAAAGAATCCGGTGTTTCATGATCGAAGCAAGCACATTGACACTCGTTACAACTACATAAGAGAATGTATATCAAGAAAGGACGTACAAGTGGAGTATGTGAAGTCTCAAGATCAAATTGCGGATATCTTCACCAAACCACTCAAGCATGAAGACTTCATACGACTTAGAAGTTTTCTCGGAATGACAAATCAAGTTTAAGGGGGGTGTTGGATTTTAAACTTGATTTGGTCCAATTAATATTGGGCTTGAAAATATATATTTGAGTTAAAAAATAAAATAAGAGCCCAAACCCAAATGGCCCAAGTTCTAGAAGTTATCTAGAAAAGTCTTGTGAAAATATCTAAGATATTATTTGTAAGAAAGTTTGTAGAATGTTCTAGGAAAGTAGATATTTTGGAGGATGATTCTAGTGAATGAATTATAGCCATTAGATCAAATAAATCCTAGCCATTGGTTAGGAAGTTGTACTAGTATAAATAGGGGTGTCTTGATCATTTTGTAACAAGCCAAATTTGAGAAGAATCAATACAAGCAAATATTTCTCCACCAAAAACTCTCTTATATTTCTTAGCCTAAATAACCTCCTCCTACTACAAAGAAAAAATAATTCCTCTTCCAACTTCCAATTTCTAAATAACCCCTTTTCTTCTAAACTTGAGATAACCCTCCTCCAACAGTACTACGTTTTGTGGTAAACTCCATGCTATTGGACTTATTTTCCCTAACTCTAGCAGGCTAAACGGTCTTGGGGCTAAACGGACCGGTGTTAAACAGGTTGGCAATATTGGAACTTAACTCTAATTCTATCGGGCTTCGGGCTAAACAGGTCACTATCTGTCTATAAATCAAAAAATTAAAAAATAAAATATAAAATTTTAAACTCCAATATATATATAACATTTAAGTTTAATATTTTAAGTTAAATTATTCATCATAAATAAAATTCATGCAAAGTTTCTAATTACATTGCATTAACAAACTTATAATTAAGTTTAACTCTGTTGTTCCGGTTTTGCTAGTGTTGCTAACCGGGACTGTAAAAAGTTATTGTATCTTAGAGACGAGCGCCGGAACCGTAAGCACTTGGTACACGGGACATTTTCGTCTTGCGGAGACTGAATCCAATTCAGGCCTCGACTAAAGCCTATACACTTATCCTAGCCATTTTCCGAAAAACAAAACCATACACTTATATTTTACCAAACATTTTTATCCCCGTCTTTTATCTAATTTGCCCAGGCCCTTTGGTGCCACATTTTCCTTCTTTGATATGTGAGTCCCTTAATTGAGCCTCAATACTTCTACGATCCATATTACCCAAGTCGAAAAAACCGCTCGAATCCGTCAATTGTAGTTTATCTTGAATTTGACGCGTCACATATGGCCGAAATGGGATTGTTCCCATCTTTTTAAGCTTAGTCCACAATTTTTGATTCTTTCCCGCAACTCCCCCACGTCTCGAAGACCCCTGTCCATGAGCCCATGCATTTCGTATGACCGCCTTTACACGACTCGTCGAGTAGCCTATGTAACGTAATTTTTAAATTGATTACTAAAACCATAGCTAATAGACTAAAATTAGTACTCCCAGCTTGATTGACCACACACATCGGCCTTTGTCCCGAGCCTTTGAAATCTTTCATGCTACGAAGACTCATTCCGCAAAAAAAAAGGGTCCTTTGCTTTTAAACTCGACATGTCGAAAGCTTATGATAGGCATGGCGTAGCTGCAGAATTTTCGCCCGGTCGCGGTCAATTTTCTTTTTCTTTTTGGTGGGACAATTGTCGGGCCAAAATTTTAAAAACATCAAAAAGAAAAGAAAAAAGGTAAATCGAAAGGTTGTATCTTGCAAAAATTCTTTGCGGGTTTCTCCAATTTTAGCTTCTCTAGAATGAACTTCTTGGAGGAGAAGTGAAGTATTCAAAAGTCCATTCTAAATTAACCACCAAGTAAAAATTATTATTATGGAAATAGGTTTTTACATCCAAATGTTCATTTGAAAAGTACTCCCAAATAAACTTTTAATTATCAAGTTTTGAACATATATATCTATCTTAAAACATAAAGAGACAATCATTCATCCACTCATATACCTTAATTAGGCGATAATTTTTAATTTTTTGGGCCAATATTATTAGCCTTTTAAATTTTTTTTTCTAAATTTTCAGTACGGTCCAACTCAAATTTAACACGGTCATTCCGAGATCGAGTACAGTCGGCCGACCGCACTAGTCCTAAGATGGCTACGCCATTGATGATAGGGTTGAGTGGTCTTTCCCTCATAGAGTCATGATAAAATTAGGGCTTCCTGATCCGTTCGTGAACCTTGTCATGAACGTTAACTCGGTCTCGTTTTCGATTCTTTTAAATGGTCAGCTGGGGGAAATATTTTACCCATCCCGTGGGCTCCCACAAGGAGACCCACTGTCCCTTTATCTTTTTTTTTTTGTGCAGAAGTTTTTTCTTCTTTAATCGGAAAGAAACGAGAAGGAGGAGGGAGATTACATAGAATTAGAATCATGTCGAGGTGCTCCTGAGGTATCATACTAATTTTTTTTTTTGCGGATGACATTATATTTTTGAGAGCCAACGGCCAGGAGATCAAATGTACCAAGGAAATTATTTTATTGTATGAAAAGGCCTCGGGACAGAATTAGTTTGGAGAAATCGGAGATTTCATTTAGCAAGGAATTCAACACGATAGGAGAATCGCATTGGCGAGAGCTTGGGGTAGATTTGGTAGACAAGCATGCTATGTATTTGGGAATTCAATGTTCGCGGAAGACCAAAAAGGAAATCTTCTCATTGGTCGTGGACATAATTCGGAAAAAATTAAAAGATTGGAAGGGAAGATTTCTTTCGGCAATGGGGGAAGATGATTCTAATACAATCGGCCGCCCAAGCTATTCCAACATACCTAATGAGTTGTTTTCTCTTCCCGATTAATATCGTAATCAAATTAATTCGATTATAAGTAATTTAAAGTGGGTACAAAAAAGGGAAGAAAACAAAATTCATTGGCGTGCGTGGAACATACTTGGGCGGTCGAAATTGGAAGGGAGGTTTGGGATTTCGGGTTTACACGCTTTAATGAGGCTTATTCGGATAGTGACAACTCGTTCGCTATGCTATTGTGGAGCATTTGGTGGGCCCGAAACGAACTCATGTTTATAGTGGTGGAGGAGCACTTAAAGGTGACGGGCGATGAAACATGATCGGATAAGTCTTTGCTAAGGAGCGGTGGTCACCCCGAACCGGTTTCGCCAAAATAAATACGGATGCATCTATAATGGAGGATGTGGGATCGGGTTTTGGTGTGATAATTCGGGATGTTGAAGTAAGCGGAGGCCGTAGCTTGCGGGATGGCATTCTCCTTGCTAAAGAATGGGTCTCACACGAGTAATAGTGGAGATGGATAATCAAAGTCTTTATACCAGCTGCGGAAAAACGAGAGGAGTTTTCTTGCACGGGAAACTTACTAGGTTGCGATTGGATATGCTTTCATTTTGAAAATTTTCTTTTCGCTAGCTAATAGTGAAAAAAATTAAAAAAAAATTTTGGAAATTTTGAGAGTGTGAATGGATATGTAATGATGACAGTTGATGTGATGTTTTTTTTGCTAGGGAGAGTTATGAATGGATATAAAAAAATTTTGGTTTCTAGGATGTGATGGTTATTATTTAATCTATACTATTTAAAAAAGTGTGAATGGCTTGAAAGGTTTCTTGAAATTTTTGATAAGACAAAACTATCCTTCTAGCATAAATAATTATAAGGTCATTCAAATAATTTAATTTTGTAATTTAGCTTTTATTTGTTAAGTTACAAGATAAAAGTCTTTTTGTATTCCAATTGTTTTTAAATTAAAAGTGTGTTTTATTTCTATTATAATTTTTGTAATAGTTTGAATTTTAAAATAATATTAGATTCATATTAAACTAGATTTTGAAAGTTTTCTAATGATATATCATAAGCATATATTGAGAATTTTGTAAGATAGCCATTTTAAGTTTAGTAATATGTAAAATTGTATATGTATAATTAATTTTTATTTTCTCAATTATTAAAATATATATCATAATTCAATAGAAGAATAAATTGTGAGTTTATAGGCTGAGTGAAAAGAAAAAAGATCTAGGATTTTGATACTACATGTAAAGAAAGTTGTACAAAATAGTTATTCCCCTAACTCATCTAAATTGGTCACAAATATAGTACCCTTGAATAACAAATACTTCATTTACTTCCTAAGTAATAATAGTTATTTTAGTTTACTCTTATTGAAATTATTTTTCTTCGTTTAGTATAGTTTTAATATTTTTGTACTTGAGAATCAATTTTAATTTATTTTTAAATCAAAAAGATTTAAAAACTTAAGTAATCTAAATTTTCAAAAAATCTAAAATAATAAATAACTATAATGAATACAAAAATTACTATTTATGAAATTGATTTAATATAAATAAATTGAACTCTTTTGATAAACATGAATTAGATCAAGATACATTATATCCATGTGCGTATGTATGTTAATTTAATATAATAATGTATGCATTTTTTGCCACAAAATTCGACTTGCTGATTTTTTTTTTTAAATTACCAATATATGTGTGTGTGCGTGTGTGTGTGTGGACACATTATGACGGAGATATACTTACTCATTTGATTTAGGTTAAACAATCTCACACGTTTTATATTCAAATAATTAAAATACATTTCTTAATATTCAGTAATTTTTGCCCTCGGCATTAAATTCTTTTTCAAAATTTCAATTTCTTAAACTACATTTAATATAACTGGAAATTTTATTAATTTAAAATATATGATATTGAATTTATGGTGCAATAAGAAAATATATATATATATATTTACAACTCATTATATAAAGGGGGTAATCTTTTAAAACGATTATATTCAATGGGTATATATAGTACATTTGTTAGTTCTTATGATTTTTGTGCCGATATATAATTTAGTGGCTATTTATATATTTTTACCAAAAAATAATTTTTAAAATTAAAATATAAATTTTATTAAAATTATAATAAAAAATATTTTGGGATTATGAAGCTTTATTGACTTTTTTTTATAATAATTTATTTAGCCTTGAAGTTTGTACATCAAATCTAGATTCTATTAATAATTTAGTTCTTTTAACTATATATTCGTTTGGTTGAAATTATTCAATCAATATGATAATATAAACTTAAATTTGAATTACAAAAAGTCAACATATTGGAAATAATACAAAAGGACTTATACTCAAATAAAAGAATAAAAAATTAATTAAAAATTATAATAAACCTTCAACAAAGCTTTATTTTTAAAATTAATGAGAAGAATCTTAAAAATTATTTTTAACATAGAAGTATAAAATACTGGAGGACATAAGAGATATATTTATTCTTATTATATACGTTGTACTATTTGTTTTATTAGGCTAAAAATGCAGTAAAGAAAGTTGAATATAGAAAGATGATGAATAAAGATTAAAGAATGTTGCTGCGAATAACAATTATTACTCATTTTAGATCTCACTGTTTGATACATGTTTTTATCTTAATTTTGATGATTTTATTTTTACCAAAACAATGTTTTTAATTGTTGTCCAAATACTCCCAAATGATTTCAATATTTTCCGGAGTATTTCTTCAAGTTTTATTTCAGATAAAATTGGACAACACTTTTAAACGATTTTATGTTTATAAGTTTTTACTTCAAAACAAGGTTCCTAAATGTTGTCTAAATACTCCCGATTGGTTTAAAATGTTTTTACTAAATAATCGGAGTATTTCTTGAGTTTTATTTTCGACAATAATCGGACAACATTTCTGTCTCGAGGTCAACCGGTCGCCTTATAGGGCAACCCGTACCTGATGAGTACATTGAAACAGAATTCGAGCCTGGAGTGAAAAACATCAGGTCGACCGATTGCCCCGGGCGTCGACCGGTCGCCCTAGGTGCGACCGATACCTGCAAGTGTTTACTGAACCAGAAACTTTGATCTTCATTTTCTCAAGGCGTGGACCGGTTGAACATAGGGGTGACCGGTTGAACCCTACGTCGATCGGTCGCCCTATGTAAAAATGCTGTGTCATTTTTTGAACTTCTATTTCTGTGCAACCGGTCGCCCTATCTTTTGACAGCAAAAATCTGACCGTTTGACAGCAGACATCTTTTCCTTAAAATGTGGGATTGATTTCTAACAGCTATATTCTTGATTTTAATTGTATTTTTCTGTAGATATTCAATCCCCAAGAGGAGCCTATGCTTAATCAATCATCTCCTATAAATAGAGGAAGTTTTGGAGCAACCAACATAACTATTGAGATACAATACAACAAGATACACTTCAAGCAAACACTTGTTCTTCATTGTTATTATTCTTGTTGTAATTTTGCCTAGCTTATCACTTTCACATCCTTGAGGTCTAGGCTATTCTTAATTACACTTTGCACTCATATTGTAATATTCTTTATTGAGTTGTAATCTTGATTTTTGGTCATCATTCAACACAAGACATCCTTGTGAGTATTCTTGTGGTAAGAATACACTTGGGTGATCTAGGTGATAGGTGTGTCAAGAGTATGGTGCTCTTGAGGAGTTGAAGAATTTGGTATTCTTCAAGATTGAAGATTGTGGTGATCTTCAAAGGTGCCGTTGAAGGAAGATTGTGGTAATCTTCAAAGGGAGATTGTGGTAATCTCCAAAGATGGTGTTGAAGAAGAGTGTGGTGCTCTTCAAGGTGTTGTTGTAAGTTAGTGTTGTATTAATTTTTGGTAAATTAATAAAATCCTTTTTCTTTTTGAAATCCATCCGGATATCTTTGGGGTGGTAGAGGATTAGGCCCTAGGTGGGTTGAACCTCTATAAATCGACGTGTGTTGTTTACATTCCGCACATTTATTATTATCTTTGAGCATTCGGTTCGAAAAAGGGGGCGTAATCGAAAAGATGGAGATAATCTATTCACCCCCCCTCTAGATTATCATAGCCGCTTGGACTTACAAGTGGTATCAAAGCCAAACTCTTTGGCAAGCTCATTTCACATCGCGAGTGAAGAGAAACGATCGTCGGCTATGAACGAAGCTCATCTATCCGGCACCTCCACCACCAAGCCACCTTTATTTGATTCCAAAAATTATATATTTTGGAAAGAAAGAATGGAATGTTATTTACAAGGTTGTGGGTTCGATATTTGGAACATCGTCATAAATGGAGAATCCATTCCAATGAAAGACACACCACACACCTCCAAAGGCTTCAAAGAGCTCAATGGTGAAGAGAAGAAAATCATCTCCTTAAACGGTAAAGCTCTCAATATTTTGTATTGTTCATTTACTAATTTGGAATATGAACATATCGTAGGAATTCGATCGGCACATGAAGTATGGCAAAAATTAGAATCCATCTATGGAGTATTTGCAAATGAAAGGAGTCACTCAAAAGCATCTACTTCTCAAAGGGATACAAGTTTAAATCTAAGGAACAAGCCTTTTACAACTTCCAACTATGAAGTAGTCGAACAATGTCTTATGGGCATCGAAGAAGAAAATGAGGTATGTCTTAAACCCTCTACTTCTTATGATATTGTTATTCAGAATGATTATAGTGATTTGCAAAATGATTTTAATGATCTTCAAAATGAATTCCAAGACTTACTTGTTAAATACAAAAACTTGAAAAAGGAATTCAATGTTTTGAAAAATGAAAAGGATAATTTATTTACTTCCTATGAATCACTATCATGTGCTCACACCACCACACTTGACAAGGTTAGAAACCTTGAAAAACAAAATAGTACTCTTGTTGAGGATATTAATTGCATGAAAAAGGATTTATCTAAATTCAACTTAGTCGATGAAATTGTTGATTGTTGTGATAATTCGAAATTAGAACTTGATCATAAGTTTAATGTTGTCAATCATATGAAAAAGAATCAAGTCTCTAAGCATGTTGGATATTATGCTCCTAGAATTATTACTTGCTTTTATTGCGGTAAAAAAGGTCATACGGTAAATACTTGTCAGGCTAGAAATAGCTCTAATTATTGT
The DNA here is from genome assembly GCA_016081115.2 of Rehmannia glutinosa. Lineage (NCBI taxonomy): Eukaryota > Viridiplantae > Streptophyta > Magnoliopsida > Lamiales > Orobanchaceae > Rehmannia > Rehmannia glutinosa. The sequence continues at coordinate 8,212,107 of CM071927.1, forward strand.
TGGAGACCTAAAAGTCTCAAAGCTAATCCTAAAGGACCCAAGCACTTAAGGGTACCACAAAATAATGTTTTATTAGGTACCGGAAATAATAATCGGAGAAAATTCATACCAAAAAGACATCAAATGACCAACTCATTTGATCAAAGGAGAAAACATTTTCAACAAAGCCAATTTCCAAGAAGAGGATATAATCATAAATGGGAAGAACACAATCCTTTGAAATGGCAAAGACATCATCAACAAGATGATTTTCAAAGAAGAAGACTATCAACAATGGGAAGGTAGCAAACCTTGGAAATGGAGTAATCAAAGAAGCCATCATCAACAAAGTGACTTCTCAAAGGGAAGATATCATCAACAATGGGAAAGACACAACCCATGGAAACGGCGTAATTGGTAAACCGTATCTCCCTAGTTAAATATGCATTTTATTTTGTTATTATGCATGCTTTTATTTGTGTCTTAATTGCAAAACGAGTTTTGAAATATTTATTTTTAAAATTTATGTCTTCAATATATTTGTTTCAAAATTTTTAAAGAAGACCTTGCATGATATTTCTAAAACTCTTGTGCATTTAATTAGACTTATGTGGTTTATTATCTCTTATGTATTTTTATAGCATAAGCATTTTTCTTGATATCTCTTATTACTTGCCTACACTTGTGCTTTTGTGCAAATTTTGTTTAAGAATTGTGTAGGATATATATCTCATATTCATTGGCTATTTCGTCATCAAGTTTCTTAAACTATCGAGGTATGTTCACTCGTATTTCTCTTATTATGCTTATACACATATCTTTCAAGATATTTCATTTCAACCCTTAATTGCCCCTAAATGATTTTGCAAATTTTTCTTAAAAGGGCACTACTCATTAAGTCTCGATTTTCTCGAATATATGTTTTTCCGAAACCCGTATTTGTTGGACTTGGTCCAAAATTATCTTTTTCCAAAGTTTTAAAACTTTTGGGGTGAAAAATCAAATTTTTGAAAAAACCTGGAGAATGAAATTGCATTGGGACGGTCAAAGCAGGGGCGACCGTTCGCCCTGAATGTCGACCGGTCGCACCCAACCTCGACCGGTCGCCCGTGCTTAATTTTTGGGTTATATCTCGACTGCCTTTGTTTTTAAAACAGAACAAAGAAACCCTCATTCTCTCAAACAGCAGCGATAATCAACCCTTTTTCTTAAAATCTTCAATTTTTCATCAATTCTTGTAATTCTTGGTGCTAATCCACCTATTTTTGCTAGAATCTTTCATATATGGCTCCTCCAAGAAATTCCACCGATCAAAATCCCACTTCCAAAAGAAGAAAGGGCGGAGAGGGTTCTTCAAGAAATCGGCGAGAAAAAGCCGAACAAAGGGATATTCGAGCTGCACAAAGGAACGTGGCTTAAGAACGTGATGACATTCAAAATCCCATACTCTCTCGGGCCCAAATTGCCGAGCTCCGCGGAACAATTTCGCTCAAAAATTATCGTTGGACAAAAAGTAAGAAATCTTTTATTACTCAAACTCCCCATTCTAATAATGTTCTTAATTTCATCAATAAATATGCGGAGTGGTACTATGAAGATTTGGGAATGGGTGGAAAGTCGATTTCTCGGACTAAAATTTGTCGTTTTAATTCATTTGCTAATGAATATCCTACTATTAGAGGATTCTTTGAGGAGCAAGGTTGGATGTTTTTATGGGAGCATGCATATGTTTTGTATGATGATGATATTATCCAACATTTTTATGCAAATATGTGGGTGCAATATGATGTTGATGATAGAAAGCCTATTGCGGTAAATTCGTTTGTAAAAGGTCGTCACTTTAGGTGGACACCTAATGAAATTTGTCGGCTTCTACATGTTAGAGAAGGTGGTTGGGATTTTTTCTCTTGTGCTATTTGGAATGATGATATGTTGGGGGTGTCTATGAGAGAAGTTAAAACCTATTTGGGCATATGGCCAAAGTATTCATTGTTGGCGATGACACTTGAGCACCGAATTTTATCTGTTATTGTCGCCTACTGTATTTGTGGAAAAGCGGGTAAAATGCCTAGCAACATGGACTATTTTTGACTTATAAGATTGATAGAAGGAACCGCTTAACTTTGGCGCCATTCTTATTCAATGTCTAATTGAGTCTATCACTCAAGGAAATAAGAAGTTTGTTATGGGCAATTGGATTTGTAAACTTCTTATACAATTGGGACTACCTTCGTTGGAATGTAATTCGGAGGTATTTCAAAATGACTTTGACATTGATAATATCTCCCAAATGGTCACTATCGCAAAAATATGGACATTCGACCAACTAAGATGGCTAGAGGAAGAGGCCAAGATTCCCGGATCCAAATGACTTCTTTGATGATGCCGAGGCCGCGAGATTGGCGAAGGAAGGCGAACAGAGCAATCCGGAGGGTAATACCGGTGCTCAACCTTCTAGGAGGTACACCCAAGCCGAATTTGATGATTTAAGATCTTTTCATGAAGCTAGGTATGAGGCTTTGGAGCAAAATACCTCGAAAATGCAAAAATCAATCGGCAAGTTGAAGAAATTCATCAAAGATTTTATTCCCGGAACTTGCTTCTCTTCGAACGAGGATTGATGTCCCCACCCCTTTACTATTCTAGCATTTTCTTTATTATCCATGTTGTCTTGTGTCACGCCCCAAACGTGACGCGACGGAGATCAATCACATAAACAGAAATAAACCCAACATTCTAGAAAACGATGCAACAATCCCAAGTGAAACAAGGTCTAAAGCAGCGGAAAACTACAAGTACACAACAAGATTACAATTACATCCGAACAACTTAATAGCTTACAGTCCAGAACTAGGAATAAAGTACACATCATATCACAGCTTAAGTGTCAAATGGGTCCTACGCCCTTCAATTACAGTCCAAAATTTCAAAGGAAATAAAAGAGTCCAACATCAGAAAAATAAAAGAAAATAGTCCAGCAACATAGATAACGATAGGAAATGAGTTCAATGGACGGAGCTCGAGAGTTCAATCCAAGGCAAGTTCAAACTTCGACAAAGTCATCTTCTAAGTTAGAAAAAACGAGGAAGGGGTGAGACATAAATCTCAGTGGATGGGGTGATCGTGTGCAAGTGTGGCGATATTTATAGTTAATGCGAGAAATTTAGTTGTATGAATCACACACAGTCCACAAGCGTCATGAAAAATATATTTATGTAATATACTTATACAGTTTAAGAAAACAGTTCATGGTCACGCAGCACTATAGTTCAAGCGATCGGGAGGATTGCGTACGGATTTGTAACGCCAATCTTATGCAAGGCAAGTAAGCGATTCTGTCGTCACGGTTTATAAGCGCCAACCTATGCAATATAAGTAGCGGTTGCGTCACGGATTTGTAGCGCCAACCAAACGGGTCCGATTAACTCCGAATCGTGTGGATCGACAATGCGATTCCTTCGTTCTTCCTTGTAACTCCCGAGTAAGATGGTCCAAGACTGTCACCTTATCGCTCCGTAGGCAAAGACAAAATCCACACAAAGGAGCTAGCAAGGCTCGGATCATCATAATCATGATTATACCTCAAGTACTACGACCCGCTTCCTCGGACAAACTCCGTCCCCGCCATGGGATTAGGGCGATGGGGCGAGAGAGTGGAATAGCGGCCGAGCTGTCCGGTTCCATCCCCGACGTATCCATTCCGATCGTGAGCTCGACACACCAAGTTGACTGAGGCGGAAAGTAAATACACGTTCGTAGTCAATCGCGCAAATCAAAGTATTATTGATTCGGGGAAGCGATTGAGGAAAATTTTGAAAATTTGCGAGTAGCAATTATAAGCGTTGGTGGAGTTATTTGGATGAAGATGATTATCGGGAGGATAAGCAATCTTCGATATCTTGAAAGATTAGGTGGAACATAAGTCCGTTATAGATTCGAAATCGCAAGACGAGAAAGTCGCCCACAATCGCATATTTTAATCGGTCAAGGCGATCCGATAAATCAAGGGATTTTGAGAAAATAAAATATTTTAATTAAGAATTGAAGTCAGAGGGTCCAGGGCTGTTTTATTAAAGGAAAATAATTTGAGTTAGGCCCTTGATAAAAAAGAAAATTTACAATTAGCCCCGTTTTGTAAAAACCAATTCTTTTGGGGTTAAAAATTGAATAAATAAATGTCCCGACCTTGAAAAATTATGAGGTCAGTTCCTAAATTCTCCAAATTGTTCAGAGATTCAGGTTTCTAAAGTTTATAGGTCTAGTCTTTATAAAATTCTCACATTGGCCCCAAATTTGTTAAAATTATCATTTCGGGCCCTAAGTTTAAAATAATTGGAACTCACAAACCGGAAGGGATTTTAATGTGATTCCAGTTGAAAAATGTCACTAATGTCAGTGGGATATTATGACAAAAGCAGTTTTAAAAGAAAATAAGTATAGGTCGCTTAACTTTTGAAATTTTCATTTTTGTCCCATTTTGAAATAATTGCCTTTAAGGCTTTTAAGGGTCCGATTGTTATGAAACTTGAACCTTGGGTCCAATATATCATTATGTTATAGTTAAATTAGCATTTCCAGGTGCATGGACTGCATAAGTCCTGGAAATTTCATTTGGGTCCTCTATTTTAATATTTTACAATTTGGTCCCTCAAATTTTATAAAATTACTTTCCAAGCTCTAAACACTTGGATTTTTGGAATACAGTTAAAATATGTTGTTTCCAGTCCCTTAAGAGTTAAAATTTCAAATTTTAAAATTAGGGTCTGGTACAGTTTCGAAATTTTCAAAATAGCCCTTAAACTTCTCAAATTTTACAATCTAGTCCTTGGGCTTTTAAGGGTTGATTTTATTTATCTAAAAACTCTTAAAACTTTATTAAAATGTAAAAGCATAATTTTTGAACCTGAGTTCAGTCCCAAAAATCGAAAATTACAGAGGGGTCCCTTAAGTTTTATTTTCTTGCAATTAAGTCCACCAACTTTCCATTTTTGCATTTTAAGTCCAAAATCGAATTTTAATCAATTATGCTCGACTTTTCCAGGTTATATGTCATACAAAACATATATTTCAAGAGTCATACACATACATAACCATCTCATACAAGAATTTATCAAATATGACAATAAAGTGTACATGTATGTCCTAATTTTCGATAAATCGCATTTTGAGCAACACTTGAGAAATTTTCCAACTTGCTACAATAAAATAGCATGCAATACATAATATATATCTCAAATGCTCAATAACAAAATACTACATGCATTTTTATGAATTAAAACACCTAGAGTTGAAAGGATTTTTCCACCCACCTTAAAGATCGGTTTGTTGGTAAAAATGGGATAAATTTCTCTCGATGAAGGAGTGACTTAGGTCAGCCCCTAAGTCAAGGAATATCAAAAAATATAGGAGTTATAAGAATGTGGTTAAAAATTTAGGAAAAAGAAGAAGATGGTGAGAAAATTGGAAATACTACACTTACCTTGTGTAGTGAGTAAAATGTGACTAGTAATGGCTTCCAAGTATAAAGTTTTGGTCACCCTTAATGTCAACCTCCATGGTCAGCCCCTAAAACTCCAAAAATGAAAATGCAGTGTCAAAATTTGGAAAATAGAAGAAAAGAAGAAAGTGTACTAAAAATTCCATTTCTTACCTTATAGTCCAACTTCTTCACAATTTTTCTTCAAGATGAATAGTCTCTTAACTTCTTCAATGGTCTTCTAAGTAAACCTCAAAATCAAAAATCAAACTTAATTAGGAGGTGAAAGAGATGAGTTAGAAGGTATAAGAATAGATTGAAGAAGAAAATTTCTTACCTTGTGTAGTGTATATGGTTCGAATTTTTGAAGAAAATGGGAGATGAATTCTTGAAGTTTTGGTTAAGTGATAGTGAAGAAGGTGAAGAATAGGTAGAGAGATGTAGGAGGATTTTTAGAGAGAGGTAAGAGGAATTACAAGACTTAGAAGAAATTTGGTGTTGGTGAATGAAATGGGAAGAATAAAAATTTTGTTTTGTTTTGATTAAATGATAAGTTAGAGTAATAATTGAGGGAATTAGGGAAGAAAGTAATATTTAGGCAACTTTATTAGGGACAATTAGCCAAAATGCTAATCTTAGGGGAATTTTTAAATTGGTCTTGTTTTACCAATTGGATGATTGAAATGGTGGGATTAATTTAAGATGTAGGTTTGAATTAATGGTGTAAAAATACACAATGAATACACAAGGTGTACATGTACAAGAGTTGGAAAATATTTCTACACCAAAAATACACCAATGTCGTCCCCTAAGGGTGTTTTGGTAATTCCACATTTTTTTGTCCCAAAATTGATGATAATAGATGAATAAATATCAATCTCCAAAATAATTAGTGATTTCCTTGATCACTTATAAGTCTCATGATCACTTAATCTAAATCGAATTCTTAATGCAGAAATTATAAATCCCTAAAATAAATAGTCTCTTAAAATTCTAAGGTGACTAATAAATACACCAATAATAATAATGACGATCAACCAAGTGATCATAAATGTGAATTAAAATTAATAAATGAATATGATCACAAATAGAAAATAAAAGAATTAAATGCAAAATATATTTATCATTAATATCTACCCGTCAAAGCGCCGGTAAAATAGTCAAAATAATACAAAGACGATACGAAATAAGTACATGATCGAATAAAATCGGGCTTCACATCTTGTATTTCTTTTGACTTTCTTGTAAAAAACTATTTCGTACTAATGAGATTTGCTTGTTTTCTTGAAATGGTTAAAATAGCAAGTTGATAATGACTTGTGGATGATCATGATTTTGATGGAGTATTTGATGGTAAAAATACTCTAGTTTGGCATAGTTTGTTGTTGGTATGAAGTACTTGAAAGGGTTAAAATAGCAAGTTGATAATGACTTGTGGATGATCATGATTTTGATGGAGTATTTGATGGTAAAAATACTCTAGTTTGGCATAGTTTGTTGTTGGTATGAAGTACTTGATGGTAAAAGTGCTTCTTTTAATTTTTGCTTAAATGCATTTGGCATGTCTTGATCATTTTGTCTAGATGGATTATTTGGGACATTTGTAATGTCTAATATGCTTGTTTGATGCTTGACATGTATTACTTGATGGCTCTTTAATTTTTGCTTGATGGCATTCGTAATGCCTTGATCTTTTTGGCCAATATTATCTCAATTGGGTTGAACCTCGAGTTTATGACTTTTCTTGTATATCTCTTGCTATATTTTGCATATGATCTTGATGGCGTAGATATATTGTTGTATTGTATGATTGTATTGTTTTGGTAAATTTTTGGCTTGAATCATTTACAAGGGCTATATACAACTTCTTTTGATTTTCACGCCCACAAAGTGTTCGATGAAATGTCACAATGAAATTTTCAACTTCTACATTAGTCTCTTGCTTCCAAAAGTCTTCAATACTTATTGAGATCATGTTTTGGCTAATAAACCGAGCGTATGAACTCTTCATGATACATTTTTCCCTTTCCTCTTTGGTTTTTAAGCTTAAATTGCTCAATGGTTGATAAACCGTCTCTTTAGCGCACTTTGAAGTATTTGTATGATGTTTTTATCATCCTAACATTCTTTTGATGATTCCAAAGGGGAGAAAGCAGGGAAATTGGCTCATTAGCTCAAAGAAGCTAATAAAAGCTCGTTATAAAAAATCTATAAGCTATGGCTCTTAAAAGCCATAAGTTGTGAATTATTTCTAGTCCTATTGTTGCTTGATGGACTTATATACTTGTCTAATGATGTTTTGTTGGAGGGGAGCTTATAAGCTCTTGAACAATCTGTAAAAGCTAAGCCTTTAGCTTATGGATAATTGATTTCTCATAATTCCCGATGTCTTGTTGATAGGGGAGCTTATGCTTATTATTCCTTCCTTACTTGGTTGCTTATGTATTTTGGAAATTTTGGTTGCTTCCAAACGGTTAGATATTTTACAGAAAATTGTTTTAAACTTGTCCCTCTAATATTTCAAAAAAATTGTTTTGGTTTGTAATCATCAAAAAGGGAGATTGTTTGATACATGTTTTTATCTTAATTTTGATGATTTTATTTTTACCAAAACAATGTTTTTAATTGTTGTCCAAATACTCCCAAATGATTTCAATATTTTCCGGAGTATTTCTTCAAGTTTTATTTTAGGATAAAATTGGACAACACTTTTAAACGATTTTATGTTTATAAATTTTTACTTCAAAACAAGGTTCCTAAATGTTGTCTAAATACTCCCGATTGGTTTAAAATGTTTTTACTAAATTTTCGAGTATTTCTTGAGTTTTATTTTCGACAATAATCGGACAACATTTTTGTCTCGAGGTCAACCGGTGCCCATAGGGCAACCCATACCTGAAGAGTACATTGAAATAGAATTCGAGCATGGAGTGAAAAAAGTGGTCGGCCATGCCGCCCGGCGTCGACCGATCGCCCTGGTACGGCCATTGCCCAGTGTTCTGCGAACCGAAAACTTTGATCTTCATTTCTCAGGCGTGGACCGGTTGAACATAGGGGAGACAGTCGAACCCTACGACGGCCGGTCGCCCTATGTAAAAATCTTTGTGTCATTTTTGAACTTTTATTTCTCGTACAACCGTCGCCCCTATCTTTTGTGACAAAAAAAATCGACCGTTTGACAATGAGACATCTTTTCCTTAAAATGTGGGATTGATTTCTAACAGCTATATTCTTGATTTTAATTGTATTTTTCTCAGATATTCAATCCCCAAGAGAGCATGCTTGATCAATCATCTTCTATAAATAGAGGAAGTTTTGGAGCAACCAACATAACTATTGAGATACAATACAACAAGATACACTTCAAGCAAACACTTGTTCTTCATTGTTATTATTCTTGTTGTAATTTTGCCTAGCTTATCACTTTCACATCCTTGAGGTCTAGGCTATTCTTGATTACACTTTGCACTCATATTGTAATATTCTTTATTGAGTTGTAATCTTGATTTTGGTCATCATTCAACCAAGACATCCTTATGAGTATTCTTGTGGTAAGAATACATTTGGGTGATCTAGGTGATAGGTGTGTCAAGAGTGTGGTGCTCTTGAGGAGTTGAAGAATTTGGTATTCTTCAAGATTGAAGATTGTGGTGATCTTCAAAGGTGCCGTTGAAGGAAGATTGTGGTAATCTCCAAAGGTGGTGTTGAAGAAGAGTGGTGCTCTTCAAGGTGTTGTTGTAAGTTGGTGTTGTATTAATTTTTGGTAAATTAATAAAATCTTTTTTTTTCTTTTTGAAATCCATCCGGATATCTTTTGGGGTGGTAGAGGATTAAACCCCAGGTGGTTGAACCTCTATAAATCGGCGTGTGTTGTTTACATTCCGCACCTTTGTTATTATCTTTGAGCATTCGGTTCGAAAAAAGGGGCGTAATCGAAAAGATGGAGATAATCTATCCACTCCCCTCTAGATTATCGTAGCGCTGGGACTTACACTCACATCATAAGCGGCGTTTTATATGATTATCTAAAAAATAATGAAATTCTTGTCTCTCATCATTGAATTTTTTATATATTATAAGTCTATTGTTAAATATCTTATATGAAATCAATATCACCAATAATAAAAATACGAAGACAAACCAAATGTATATAAAGTAAGAAAGATTATATGTGTGTAAAACTCGGAAGAAACACTAGAATAATAATTTCAAATTTATGCTAACCTCGGATGTCAAAATTACATTCTTAAAATACTATTAAATTTTCAATATCATTATTTATGATAAATCTAAGTACCAAATAATTTAAATTAACAAAAAAAATATATTGTGAATTTTTGAACAAAATATATGATTTGATTAGTCTAAAAGTGTGTATATATATGGTAAGAAGAAAAAAAAACTTCAAGTGATGTGTTATTTCGGTATTTTTATGAACATTGGGTATATCTTAAACTATTTGATAATTTAAATACGATCGAATATTCATGATAAGACCAATGCACAAAATTTACTTTTAAAGTTTACCCACTCATTACTATGTTCATTATAGTAATTTAAGAGGTTATTTGCCATTAGGTTTTGAATTTTGCAATCATATTCCTTTACTAAAAAAATCTATGATTTTTATTAATAATCAAGATACCTTATTGGTTTATATTTGAAAAAAATCTATAAATTGAACTTTATAGTTATACATCATGGATAAATACACAATTTTCATATTTTTATAATAAAATGTATTGTCAGTATAAATGCAAGTGTAATTTTTAATAAAAATTCATACTTGGATTATGGTCTCTAATTTTCTGATAAGTAGAAACCAAAAAATATATATATTTTTATTAATTATGAGTTTATATAAAATATAAGATACTATTAAACAACTTGAGTACGTAAAAAAATGGTATCAAAAGTTATTCCATTAGTTTTATATAATTTATTTTACAATGATGGCTATACCATTTACCTTTCACATTTCACTTTAGAATAAATTTACTTATTTTCTCATGATGTATTCCTTTGATTAAATAATTTTTATAATTATGATAATATGAACTTAAGATTTAACAACAATATATATATAAACATGTATACATATACTTGAAATTAATAAAATAAGGCTTTAAAACTAATTTTAAGTTTGGAGTTTTAAGAATGTAAGTAAGGAAAATACGAGAATATTTTTATTTATTTTCAATGTATTTCTTGATTTTTTTTTATTAAGTCTCATCTATAGGTGGAAAGTTATATTCTTTATTAAGAAAAAATCTACAATGCAAGTCTAGAAAAATATTTTGAAATCTAAAAGAATGTGTTAAAATCATTTTTTACCTCTTAAGTGTTAACTTCAATATCCTTTTTAGTGTATATTGTAATGTCAGTTTTCTCTATTATTAATTATATAGTTATATAGGGGCATATTGTTGAAGTATTTTAAAAATAAGTTAACAATAGCAGAATTCATTTAAGCAAAATGAAAAATAATACAATACATAAAGAAATTAGATTTTAGAAAGGTATATATGTTGTTATATTTGTAAGGAATTTAAAAATAAAATATAATAATTGCTATTTAATATGCATTGTTACAACAACACTAATCGGGTTCACTTTAAACTACTGACTTTACAAATTCAGGCACCAAAAATAATATTTTCAATTGATGTGATTTCAATACTAAAACTTTAATCATTCTTTGATATTCTTACTTTTAAACATGACTTTTGAATAAAATTTTAGATTATTTTTCATATATTAGATTAGAGTCTTTATTTTGACGTACATTTTTGGGAATAACTCAAAAGAGATGAACTTGGTTAACCTCAAGTTCGTGTGTTATGATAAAACTTTTACATCTTTTTCAATACTAAAACTTTTAGTCATTTTTGATATTCTTCTTTTAAAACATGACTCTTGAATGAAATTTCGATTATTTTCATATATTTGGTTTAGAGTATTTTATTTTGACATATTAATTTTTTGGGGGATAACTTTCAAAAGAAATGAACTCGGACAACCTCAAGTTCATGCGTTCGATAAAACTTTGCCTCTTTTTGATTAGATGAGATATAAAGAAAAATCGTAGATTTGGTAATTATTTTAAAATGGACTTTCGTAAAATTGACTTGGTCTAGAAGTCTATTTTGTAGAAGTGCAAATCAGAGCTTTAAGATTTATTTTCTACCACTTTTACAAAATTGGTTTTAAAATGTACTTTACCAAACACTTTACATTACGATAGATAAGCACTTTTGAAAAATCCATATGAAAAGTTAATTTCATAAATGCACTTTCATTACAAAAGTGCTCCCACATATACACTATATATTTCAACTTCTATTTGCAATTATATTTCTTTATTGGGAAATGTGAAAGAGAAATGTGGGAAACCTTGAGCAAGGGAAGCAAGTAAATGTGTAAGATTAATTTTTAAATGTTCTTTGAATTTAAGCGATAGTTACTAAGTGCAAGTTTGGCAAGATTTTTGGAATAGAAGTCCATCTATGAAATGAAGGTCATGTAATTTTAAAAAAGTGTGCTTGATTTTGTTACGTGAATGGTGGAAATGCATTTTTATCGTACATCATCCAATGTATGCAAGAATGAAATTCAAAAGCCCTAATTTAGTACTTTTCTAAAACTACCAAACATACATTAAAAGTATCACAATATTGTGCTTAATTTTGGTAAAAAGAAAAAAACAATTAAGTTTATTTTATGTGTTTGATTAATGTAACATTTTTATCAATTTTCAGAAAATAAGATTAGTTGATTTGACCATCTATAAGTCCAACATAAAGAAAACTCACAAAATCAAATACTAAAAACTTCTCCAACCATCAAAAATTAAACAAGAGAATGATTAATGCAATCATAACTATAAAAATTAATTAGTTATATTACTATTCAAGTTTTTTAAATATCTAGCGGTAGTTCTTCTAAAAGGAATTTAATCATTCAAAATTATCTCAATAATAAAATATTTTAATATAACCCAAAATTTTTGTTTTAATTAGTTATTTGTTTGAACTTTATTATTTATTTATAATACACCTTAAATTTACATTAATCTTTCAATAAAATTAGTAAACAATTTTTTTTTTGTAAAGTTATATGAATCACGTGCGTTATTACTAGTAATTGGAAAATGTGTATTCTCGATTCCCATGTGGATTATGACATAATGGTGTGTTCCACTTCATTTATCAATTTCTCCCATAAAACCAAGTTATATACGTTTCTTTTTTTACCAGTACATATATATACATATTTGTGTAATTATTGTTAAATTAATTTTTTGTGAAATGGTGGAATTGTGATGTGTTTGGTACACGTCACAATTGGACATATTTTATAAATTATTGTTACATCCCACACATTATTAACATATATGAATCCAATATTTTAAGGAAATGTGAAGTAGACATAAATTAGACTGTTGGGCAATTTCTCGTCTCTGATGCGCATTATTTTTTCAAGAACATGACATTTGATTTATGATTACAATGTTGAATCTAATCATTTAATTGACCTCTGTTGAACATTACAAGTTCGTGATTGACCATTAAATTTTGGACTACTATAGGCAAATGAATAGTAGCACGGATAGTAATATGGAATAACACAAACACATGTAATTACACATCACTGTTCAAATATTGTAACCAACCATTAAATGCAACTCGGATAGTTCCGCACTTGCGTGCAGTACAAAAATACGGCTGTGAAGAGAAAATAAAAACATAAACGAAACCTTGCGTAACCACAAATGATTTCCTTGTACATAGTACATGTACAACAATTAGTACCATCCACCGGTGGGTAATTCAGGTTGAACTGATCCTGTCAATCTCTTTGTCTTCGATAACTTCAACTGCAACTCCAGCAGTTCCATTGCCGTCAGTCCTCCACAGCCGCAACATTTCCAAATGAATGCGATACAAAAAGTGTCTCCAAAAGTTCATAGTTTTCAGACCATTAATCAAAATGCCTGTTGCTCCGTGGTCTCCTGCCCAAAAACTTAACGCTGTTATGGTCCATACAATATTACGAGTGATGTCAAATACAATGCCACACTTGACAATGACAGATGTACATAAAGATGTTAGAGGTGTAAATCGGGGTGTTTTTGTAATGATCCCTAACAAAAGATGCAGAGGTTTATAAACCACAACCAATATTTCTAGACATTTTGTCAAACAATTCTGCAAAATGGGTACTTGTTAGTTTTCCAGAATCAGTCACAACCAACTTCAATAATCAAGAATGTATAATTATAATCTCGATTCTCCTCTGCATAAACCTCAGATTATGTCTTAATTTTCTTTCTGCAGCACATCACTATCTTCACATGTTTGAACATTGGCATATAATCAGAACATCGCCAACAACAAATAATTTACTCATAAAACTTGAAGACAAACTGCTATAACAAAAGGCAAATTTCTTGTTTAGTAAAGACAAAAACAACTTATGCAACATGATATTCATCAGATGCAAAACCACAACTACTCAAAACAAAAGCAAACAAACTTATCTTAAATCCCCAAAACACTTATCTCATCAAGCAAGAATGTAGCTTTGGTATCATTTTCAGAACATTTTAGACTGCATTTCTTCCGAATATCGATTCAGCATCTCCGCCAATTTAGCAGTACAATGCATCTCTTTTCATCGGGATACTCATCAAATTCCCTCTCAATAAAATTTTCCTTAAAGACTCTTTAGCTGAACCGAATATGCATAAATGCTGTCATAGCCTCAGCAATCGAGCTCATATGTCGAGGCAACTTATTCAGTTCATCCACATTTGACGGCAACTTGCCGTTAATCTTCCTAACAATGTCAGGCAAACATTTTGCAATAACAGTACTTTGAGAGCATACATTGTTTTTTGTTTAAGGGAAGAAGTCTGTATAAATTGGCAAGAGTCCCCCAAATTCACTTCAATCAAGAACAACATTTATAGAACATTTAAGATCTGTACTCATATTTTCAATTGTTACTCAAAACTATTTTGATATATGTAAAAGAATGAATCGTGAACAAAACTAACTAACAAAGCATCAGAAAGTAGTAGTAATTATTAAAGACTGAGCAGACAACTAAAACAATGTTAATTCAAAACTCAATTCTCATCCTAGCTTGTCAGGTAATAGATAGAGAACAGGACTTGAATGAATTAAATGGTCTGGGCATATATACATAATTCTAACTAAGTAACTAAACTATATATGAATTAAGCATGTAGCAGGGGAGCTAAAATATAATAAAGACTCATGAGACTCAGTTTATTATAGTATCTGATCTCCATTTCAATCGGACGCGAAGATTTTGCGTCTGTCTTGAATATTGTTACCCAATGCAGCAGCAGATTGATCTAACAAATTTGTACCCTGCACATAATGCCATTCTTTTTCTTTCTCATCAAACACTTCCAAGCATAGTTCCTCCACATATTTTCGGAGGATCTCGATTAGAAACTCAATAACTTGGTTGCATTCCCTGTTCCACTTTTTCTGTGCATTGGCGAACCAGTTGAGGCCTATGATTTTTCTTGACGACAAATATGAAACAAACCATTTATAACCTGATAAGGAAGAAAAAACAAATGCCTCTGTAATCTCAGGTTCAAACTCTCCACTACTATTGTAGATTCGTATAAACCACCAACATAAATAATAGTGTCTTCAGCTGGAGGAGGGTCGTCTTCGATTTGCTGATTTTTTTGTCCTGTCATAAAGATAAAGGTGCAGAGAAATTTCAGATTGACTTACTGCATTGAGCAGTTTGTTTAGATTAAGGAACCATGACGACAAAGCATTAACATTATCGCCGAGATCCACAGATATATTTGACTTCCACCCATCACTGGAAGTCGTTGCTGCAAAAGAGATGGATTCGGGAAAATCGCGCGATAATCAAACTTAACTATGTTTGGAGCATCAATAGCAGCTCTGAAAGACTTGTCACATATATGGCTAAGTCAAGTGCTTAATGGAATGATTTGACAGCTGTAATTGTTTCAAGCCAAAGCAAGGTCCAATGGACAAGTCTCGGAGATTGGGGAAGTTACACGAGTCGAATGACAAGCTAGAACATTGTACGAACTCCAGACATAAAGACTTGAGATGAGGGAAGTACTTACGTTGGTGATACCATTTCGCATGGCCTACAATTTTGATGGTTTCAACAGAAGTTGAGAAGTCAATTTCAATGCTATCACCATACATATAATGACTATAAGAAAATTCCTTGAGGTTACGATGCTTATTAACCTTAATGGTTTTCAAGCCCTCACATTTATGGAGGAGCAAAAATCAATCAAAGGACAGCTTGACATTATCTTCGAAAGTCTCTTCAGCAATGTAGACTCGGGTTAGGGAAAGCCTTTGTAGACGCGAAATGTACATTGTCAATAAAATTCAACTTGTATCCCGACAAATATAAATGTTCGAGGTATTTAGCATGAAAGACTACAGAGGCAGATCAACACGTGTCGATTTAAAACGAACTATACAAAGGAATAGAAATATTAAACGTTTTACACCCATGTCAATTACGACTCTTGGGATCCATTTCTCAAGAAGCGAAACGAATTTAGAATCAACCTTCCACGTCCATAATACAAAAGAAACTTTTGTATACGAAGCTTCGATCATGGTACCTTTGTAAAGTCTTGTCGGAAAAGACATGAATTTTTCATTATTGTCTTTGAAGGGGTCGTCCACGAAATTCAATTTGGGGGCGAGTACACCAAACGTAACGCCATGAATTGGATAATACACAAGTCTCATATGGCTTCTTTTTTGAGACAGAAAAAGAGAGTATGTGGTGTAATATGGGTTGCGGCAATTCAGAAATCCTGTCCATTGAGTCTCTTTCCGTCGTCTTTTGCCGTCTGCTTTTGTACAGTTCTTCTGATATAACCCTAAGAACCCATGTTGTTGTTGTTATTGTTATTATTATTATTATTATTATTATTATTATTATTATTATTATTATTATTATTATTATTATTATTATTATTATTATTATTATTTTCTTAAGATAGAAAACACATAAACGCGCCACCAACAATCCTTTCCATTGACTTGCTCAGCTAGTTTTTGTAAACTTTTTTTTTAAAAAAGTGATTCTCAGCTTCTAAGTGAAGTATCACCTTTTTTGTTTTTTTTGGAGAGTTTGCACACAAAACCTAATATTTATTTTGAATTGAAAAAAAGAACTATAATCAGGGCTTGAACAATCACATTAGCCATAAAAAAAAAGAACTATAATTTAACAACCAAAATAGGGATTTTATGATGGAAACATACAACTTATAGCATGATTCTAAACATGACAAAATTGTTATCTCTTTGTGTTTTACGAAGAAGAAAAAGCAGCAATACGTAAATTCGAACGAAGCATACTG
>CM071927.1:8229080-8378188 GCA_016081115.2 Rehmannia glutinosa
TTGTTTTTATAAAAATTGAAAGAAATAAAATGTATAAATATTTTTACCTAAATATTTATAAATTTAAAATTAAAGATGTGAAATAAGAAGTACGTATTTAAAAAAAAATAACAAATAATTGGAAGTTGGTTGGGATGAATTATAGAATAAGATGAAATAATAGGATAAGGATTGGAATGTACTCCTAAATTGTTGAGGGTCTAATACTTCTAAAATCGTAGTTAACCGACTAAGTATTAGTACTAGAGGAGAATATAAAATCATTACACTCAAAATAAGGAAGACGTAATTGACATTGGAAAAAAAATAAATAAATAAAAGTCGTGTCGCGATTCATTAATAATAGGTTTGTGATACATAACCAAATAAATAATCACTACAATACCGTATCTCACGTTGTTAAAATTCGGGGCCTCACATGGACAAATCTAAGTCATTAATCTGTTTAATCCTAAGGCTAAGTTTTTTTTTGAATTTTTTATTTTTTATATTGAACATTGCCTATTTAAGGGCACAATTGTCATTTTATTAGCAAAATCGCACGACATTTTTGGTAACTTCCCATAACCCCCATTTTTTTTGGAATTTCATTCAATCTCTTCCTGCTTTTTTGCATTCCTATTTTCACACAAAATCAAAACTCCTTTTTTTCTTCTCTTTCTTCTTCATTCTACCTAGAGATATTAAGCGTACTGTAGCCCTATAGGGCCAACCCTAGCGAGCTTCGGGCTAAATGGGCTTATTTTAAACGAGCTAGCAATATTGGAACCTAACCCTAACCCTAGCGGGCTTCAGGCTAAACGGGCCACTATCGGGCTATAAGTCAAAAAATTAAAATTTTATATTTAAATCTAAAATTTTAAACTCAAATACATATAACATTTAGGTTTAACATTTTAAGTTAAAAATATTAATCATAAATAAAATTCATGCAAAGTTTCTAATTACATTGCATTAACAAACTTATAAAATTAAATATTTTATGATCTAAATTTTGAAAACAAAATAATAATAATTAAAGCTACGCAGAATTAACTCGATGACTATAAGTTAAAATTTCAAAATAACATATCTAAATCTAAAATTTTAAACTTGAGCATATGTAACATTTAATTTTAACATTTAAAGTTAATTCATTCATTACAAAAAAAAAGTCATTCATAGTTTATAATTACATTGCATTAATAAAATTATAAAATTAGATTTAACACCATTAGAAATATAAGTTATATCCTAAATAATCTAATAAAACTACGTGACATTTTCTTATTCAGAATAAAAATCGAAAAACTAAATTAAGTAATAAATAAAAAAGGAGTTTGTCAAGAAATATAGCTTGTTTATTAAAGTTAAACTTAAAGATGAGGAGATGTGAATTTGACAAATAAATATACTAGTAATAGGTAATAAAAGTAGATATAAGATATTAAAATTATATTTATTTTTAAAAAAATAAAAATAGCGGGCTAGCGGGCTAGCCTGGTTAACCTTCGGGCTAGCCCTTAGGTGAAAACATAAGACCACATCAAGACCATTTGATTTAATAATCAATGGTCCAGATTTCATGTGACGCCCCGAATTTTCACGATGTGAGATACGACGTTATGCAGTGATTTATTTATTTGGTTTAGTAACACGAACCCGTTATTAATAAAACACGACCCGACTTTTAATCATTTCTTCCAACGTCAATTACGTCTTCCTCATTTGCGAGCTTAACAATTTTAGATTTTCCTCTAGTATTAATACTTGAATGATTAACTACGACTTTAGAAATATTAGATCCTCCAAAATTTAGGAGTACATTTCGATCCTTATCCAAATATTTCATCTTATTCTATAATTCATCCCAACCAACTTCCAATTTATTTTTCAATTGCACATTTCTTATTTCACATCTTTATTTTAAATTTCTAAATATTTAATTATGGATATTTATACATTTTATTTTTTTTCCCTCAATTTTATAATGAAATGAAACCAAATATTTTTTTTCTTTATTTCCCTAATTTTCGAAATTACCACTTTAAATGGGGAAAATAACTCAATTTTTCTTCTACCACTATTTTATCATTTTGTATCTCTCAACAAAATTATTATTGGACAAAAATAAAATTTTAATAATTATATTTCTATTTTATCTTATGTTTTCCAAGCCTACAATTAATAATTTTCTCTACAAATCCCACTACCCCATTAGTCAACTCAACAAATTTTAAATTTCTCCCTAAAACCTAGCTTTTGGCCAATTGTCCCTAAGAAAGTAACCTAACTATTTAATTTATGTCCTAACTTCCCCAATTATTATCCTAACTCATCATTTAACCAAAACAAAACACAAATCTTCTCTCCAACTTCTCTCCAAAAATCCTCCAACATTTTCTCTAAGCATAAGTTCATCTTCTTCTTCAAATCTTCAAATCTTCAAACATTTCTTCATATCTTCAAACACAACTTCTTCATATCTTCAAACATTTCTTCATATCTTCAAACACAAATTCTTCATATCTTCAAACATTTCTTTATATCTTCAAAACACACATTCTTCAAATTTTCAAACAAACTTCATATCTTCAAAACACACATTCTTCATATCTTCAAACAATCTTCATATCTTCAACATTTCTTCATATCTTCAAACACAACTTCTTCATATCCTCAAACATTTCTTCATATCTTCAAACACAATTTCTTCATATCTTCAAACATTTCTTCATATCTTCAAACACTTCTTCATATCTTCAAACACACTTTCTTCATAACTTCAAGAATACTTTCTTTATATCTTCAAACACTTTCTTTCTTCTTCAAACAAAAAAAACTCTTCTTACTTCTTTATTTTCGAAACTATCACTACTACAAGGTAAGGAATTTTCTTCTTCAATCCATTTTGATAGTTCTAGCTCATCCTCTTCACTCCTTAACCTAAGTTTGATTTTTGGTTTGAGGTACACTTAGAAGACAACTTGAAGATAATAGAGACTTGGAACCATCTTGACTAGACCTCAAGAAATTGTGAAAGAAATTGGACTATAAGGTAAGAAATGGGATTTTTAGTACATTTTCTTCTTCTCTTCTATTTTTCCAAAATTTTGATACTCCATTTTCATTTTTGGACTTTTAGGGGCTGACCTTAAGAGTTGTTTTAAGAGTGAGCAAAGAGACCCATTTTGAGACCTCTACTAGTCTCATTTCATCTACTACACAAGGTAAGTGTAGTTTTACCAATTTTCTTCACCTCCTTCTTCTTTCCTTAAATTTTTAACCTCATTTCCTAACCCCAACATTTGTTTTGGTATTCCTTGACCTAGGGGCTGACCTAAGTCACTTCTCTTTCAAGAGTGATTTATTTCATCTTTCACCAACAAGTTCATTTTTAAGGTGGGTGGAAAAATCCTTTCAACTTCTAGGTGTTTTAAATTGAAAATATACATGTAGTATTTTGTTATTGAGCACTTGAGATATATATTATGTATTGCATGCTATTTTCTTGTATCAAGTTGGAAAAAATTCTCAAGTGTTGCTCAAAAATGCGATTTATCGAAAAATAGGGCATACATGCACACTTTATTGTTATATTTGATGAAATTTTGTATGAGAAGGATATGTATGTGTATGACTATTGAAATCTATGTTTTGAATGATTTATAACCTGGACAAGTCGAGCATAATTGATTAAATTTCAACTTTTGGACTTAAAATGCAAAAATAGAAAGTTGGTGGACTTAATTGCAAGAAAATAAAACTTAAGGGACCTCTCTGTAATTTTCGATTTTTGGGATTGAACTCAGGTTCAAAAATTATATTTTGACATTTTAATAAAGTTTTAAGAGTTTTTAGATAAATAAAATCAATCCTTAAAAGCCCAAGGACTAGATTGTAAAATTTGAGAAGTTTAAGGGCTATTTTGCAAATTTCAAAATTGTACCAGACCCTAATTTTAAAATTTGAAATTTTAACTCTTAAGGGACTGTAAATAACATATTTTAAGTGTATTCCAAAAATCCAAGTGTTTAGAGCTTGTGAAGTAATTTTATAAAAATTGAGGGACCAAATTGTAAAAGATTAAACTTGAGGACCAAAATATAATTTCCAGGACTTATGCAGTCCATGCACCTGGAAATACTAATTTAACTATAACATAATTATATCTTGGACCCAAAGTTCAAATTTCATAACAATTGGACCCCTAAAAGCCTTAAAGGCAATTATTTCAAAATGGGACAAAAATAAAATTTTCAAAAGTTACAGGACCTAAACTTATTTATTTTTAAAACTTATTTTGTCCCAATATCCCACCAACCATAGTGATATTTTCCAACTGGAATCACATTAAAAGCCCTTCCGGTTTGTGAGTTCCAATTATTTTAAACTTAGAGTCCGAAATGGCAATTTTAACAAATTTGTGGCCAATATGAGAATTTTATAAAAACTCGACCTCAAAACTTCAAAAAACCTGAATCTCTGAACAATTTGGAGAATTTAGGAACTGACCTCATAATTTTTCAAGGTCGGGATATTTATTTATTCAATTATTAACCCCAAAAGTATTGGTTTTTACAAAACGGGGCTAAATTGTAAATTTTCTTTTTATCAAGGACCTAAATCAAATTATTTTCCTTTTACTAAAACAGCCCTGGACCCTCTGACTTCAATTCTTAATTAAAATATTTTATTTTCTCAAAAACCCCTTGACTTATCGGACCGCCTTGACCGATTAATACCCGATCGCGGGGCGACTTCCTCGTCTTGCGATTTGAATCTATAATGGGACTTATGTTCCACCTAATCTTTCAAGATATCGAAGATTGCTTATCCTCCCGATAATCATCTTCATCCAAATAACTCCACCAACGCCATAATTGCTACTCGCAAATTTTCAAAATTTTCTGAATCTTCTGAATCAATAATACTCGTCTGCCTGGTTGACTACCTGAACTTGTATTTACTTTTTTTTTGAGTCAACTTGGTGTGTCGAGCTCACAGTCGGAATGGATACGTCGAGGATGGAACCGGGCAGCTCGACTGCTATTCCACTCTTCCGGCCCCATCGTCCTAACAGTATATGATCTGATTATAGGACACTTTATGGAATCTAGTGTTTGATAAATGGTTTTATCATGATTTTGATGATTTTGTTTTTATACCAAAACAATGGTTTTAAAGGTTGTCCAAATACTCCTAAATGATTTAAAATGGTTTTAATATTTTCCGGAGTAATTCTTCAAGTTTTATTTTCGACAAATTGGACAACACATTTTATGATTTTGTATCAATGGGTTTTTACATCCAAACTATATTTCTAATGTTGTCCTAAATACTCCCGATTGGTTTAAAATATTTTTACTAATTTTTCGGAGTATTTCTTGAGGTTTATTTTCGACAAAAATTGGACAACATTTTTGTTTTGTGGCCAAACGGTCGCCCTATAGGGCATCCCGTACCTGAAAGTTGTGAAAAACAATGTATAAGCCATTTCTGAAAAAAAAGGTGGTAGACCGGCCAACAGGTGGTAGACCGGTATGTGGTCGACCGGATCGGCCAAGGCGTCGACCGGTGGCGTCGCCGGTGGGCGTCGACCGGTGCTGGGAGCATTTTTCAAACAGAACCTCCTGGACTCGTTTTTGGGTTTTGTTCGACCATTTGCCGATGGACAGGTCGACGGTCGGACCCCGTCGGCCGAAGTGGCCACCCTGTGTAAATGTGTTTTCTCTTTTTCAAACGTCTATTTGTGCGCGACGGTCGCTCTTAAGTTTGACACAAAAATCGACCGTTTGACAATAGAGATAGCATTTCCTTAAATCATGGAGTTGATTTCTAACACTATATTCTTCATTTGTCTTGCAATTTTTCTGATTTCAATCTCTAGGAGGAGCCTATCATGTCCAAGACATCTTCTATAAATAGATGAAGAATTGAAGCAACAATACAAGAGCGAAAACTACAACACAACAAGATACACTCAAGAATACACTTGTTCTTACATTGTCTTATTTCTTGTTGTAATTTGCCTAGCTATTCACTTTCACATCCTAGGCTATTTTTGATTACACTTGCACTAAATTGTATAATTCATTATCGAGTTGTAATCTTGAATTTTTGGGTTATCATTCAACACAAGATATCCTTGTGAGTGTTCTTGTGGTAAGAATACACTTGGGTGATCTAGGTGTTAGGTGTGAGAAGATTGTGGAAATCTTCTTGTTGAGGTGTTGAAGAATTTGGTATTCTTCAAGGTTGAAGATTGTGGTAATCTTCACAAGGTGCCGTTGGAGATTGTGGTAATCTTCAAGAAGAGATTGTGGTAATCTCAAAGGTGGTGTTGAAGAAGAGTGTGGTGCTCTTCAAGGTGTTGTTGTAAGTTGGTGTTGTATTAATTTGTGGTAAATTAATAAAATCTTTTTTTTCCTTTTTGAAATCCATCCCAGATATACTGGGGTGGTAGAGGATTAGGCCCTAGGTGGGTTGAACCTCTATAAATCGACGCGTGTTGTTTACATTCCGCACCTTTATTATTGTGTTTGAGCATTTGGTTCGAAAAAGAGGGCGAAATCGAAAAGATGGAGATAATCTATTCACCCCCTCTAGATTATCGTAGCGCTTGGACTTACAAGTGGTATCGAGCCAAACTCTTTGGCAAGCTCGTTTCACATCGCGAGTGAAGAGAAACGATCGTCGGCTACTGAAAGCTCATCTATCCGCACCTCCACCACCAAGCCACCACTATTTGATTCCAAAAATTTTATATTTTGGAAAGAAAGAATGGAATCTTATTTACAAGGTTGCAGGTTTGATATTTGGAACACCGCCATAAATGGAGAATCAATTCCAATGATAGACACACCACACACCTCCAAATGCCTCAAAGAGCTAAATGATGAAGAGAAGAAAACCATCTCCTTAAACGGTAAGGCTCTAAATATTTTGCATTGTTCATTTACTAATTTGGAATATGAACATATTGTAGGAATTCGATCGGCACATGAAGTATGGCAAAAATTAGAAGCCATCTATGGAGTATTTGCAAATGAAAGGAGTCAAACAAAAGTATCTACTTCTCAAAGGGATACAATGTCAAATCTAAGGAACAAGCCTCTTACAACTTCCAACTATGAAGAAGTTGAACATTGTCTTATGGGCATCAAAGAAGAAAACGAGGTATGTCTTAAACCCTCTACTTCCTATGATATTGTTATTAAAAATGATTATAGTGATTTGCAAAATGATTTTGATGATCTTCAAGATGAATTCCAAAGCTTGCTTGTTAAGTACAAAAATTTGAAAAAGGAATTCAATGTTTTGGTCACTTCCTATGAATCACTATCATGTGCTCACACTACCACTCTTGATAAGGTTAGAAACCTTGAAAAAGAAAATAGTACTCTTGTTGAGGATATTAATTGCTTGAAAAATGATTTATCAAAATCAAACTTGAGTACCAATAAAATGTCCAATATTGTTGATATTCATAATTGTGATAAAGGACTTGATCATAAGCCTAATGTTGTTAATCATATGAAAAAGGATCAAGGCACTATGCATATTGGCCATTATGCTCCTAGAATTATTACTTGTTTTTATTGCGGTAAAAAGGGTCATACGGCTAATTCTTGTCGAGCTAGAAATAGCTCTAATTATTGTTGGAGACCTAAAAGTCTCAAGACTAATCCCAAAGGACCCAAACACATGAGGGTACCACAAAACAATGTCATATTAGGTACTCGGCGAAATAATGATCGAAGAAAATTCATACCGCCAAGAAGGCATCAAATGACCGATTCATTTGATCAAAGAAGGAGAAACTATTTTCAACAAAGCCAATTTCCAAGAAGAGGATATAATCAAAAATGGGAAGAACACAATCCATGGAAATAGCAAAGACATCATCAACAAGATTATTTTCAAAGAAGAATAGACTATCAACAATGGGAAGGACAAAATTTTTGGAGATGGAGTAATTGGAGAGATAACCATCAACATGAAGATTTTCAAAAGGGAAAATATCATCAACAATGAAAAAATCCATGGAAACGGCGTAATTGGTAAACCGTATCTCCCTATTTAAATATGCATTTTATTTGTCTATTATGCATGTTTTTATTTGTGTCCTACTTGCAAAATGAGTTTTCATGTATTTAAATTTTAAATTAAGGTCTTCAAAACTTATTTGTATTTTTAAAAAATTTTGAAAAAGAAGACCTTATATGATGTTTTTAAAACTCTTGTGCATTTTTGTAGACTAAAGTGTATTATCATCTCTTATGGATTTTTATGGCATGAGCTTACTTGTGATATCTCTTAGCCTACACTTTTATCATTATGATTTGTGTTAGATTTGTTTTAAGAATTGTGTAGGATTTACATATTTTCACAAATGGCCATTTTGTCAAGAAAGGCATAAATTATCGAGGTACGTTTACTTGTGTTACTTTTTACTCTTATAGACTCGATATATGTATTGCCATATGCCTATGTGCTTGTTTTTTATAGTATTTCATACAAGTGCCATTAAGAGGATTTTTAGATTTTTTGAAAGACACTATTCGATATTTGATTGCACATATTTGCTTTGTCAACTTTTGTTCAAATACTTCTTTTAAATGAGGTCTCAATTATATGCTATCGGATTTTCAAATTTCAAAAGAGACCTTTTGTAGCCTTCTTAAGCTTATTTGAACTTGCATGATTTATTAGACTCTTGATGATCTTCTAAATGCATAGTATGTGTTTCTTGCTTCATAGTCTATATATATAGTGTCTCTTACTACTATGCTCTTTTGCAAGATATCATGTGATTGATGATTGAGACATGTTTTTACACTTGGGCTATTTTTATTCTTGATTATATAAGCGATATTTTTATTCGTTGTTTGAACAACGAGTTACATTTACGTACCATTAGTGCCAATATTGGCATGTTGGGAGCGATCAAAGAAATAACTGATTAGTCTTTCTACTTTTTTACTATAGGCATTATTTTTTTTCTTTTCAAAAAATAATTAAGAAAAACTCATGGTAACCATTCGAGCCGACGAAATTAGTAATATTACCCGTGAACGTATTGAACAATATAATATAGAAGTCAAGATTGAATTTGTTAAGTTGTGTAGATGAGAAATGAAGTACTCCAAATATTAGTTACCTCAAAATATTTGGATGTATATGTTCTATTGTGAACACCTTAGACAAATTGGATGCCCTATGATGATAGTAATGAAGTAGACAAAAAGGGTATTCCGGAACAAACTCGATAACCAAGGCAACATTGGTCGAACTAAGGCAAGGTTAGTAGCTCGAAGGTATTTTCTAGAAGAAGGTAATTGATTTTGATGTAACATTTGCACTCATAGCACATTTAGTAGCTATTTGCATTTTACTTGCCCATTCTTGTTTCAAGCTTTACAAAATGGATGTTTAATCCAATTTTCTCAATGGTTTTATTCTAGAAGAAGTCTATGTAAAACAACCTAGGGGTTTAAAATATTTTCTAGGCCAAATGTCTTTTATAAAAGGCCTTGTACGGTTGATAGACTTAGCTATTTTTGCTAAATGATTTTACAAGAGGTAAAGTTGATACTACTCTCTTTGTTTTTGAAAAAGGGCAAGATTGTTTACTTGTGCATATTTATGAGAATATTTTTGGTACTACTAATGAATATTTGTGCAAGATATTTTTCCAAGTTGATGCAAGATGTATTTGAAATGAGCATGATGGGGGAGCTCAATTTCTTGCTTGGACTTCAAATCATTCAATGCCAAGTAGATGGTTACATTTCAAAAGAACTCTTGAAGGAGTTAGGCATTGAAGAAGGAAGAATCATCTCAACCTCTATGGCTACCAATGAAGAGATTGACAAAGGTTGAGAAAGGCATGTCGGTTGACAAACAAATTCGAGGTATGTTTTCTTGTATTATTTCTATAGACTCGACATTCCATATGCCTTATGTCTATATGCTCGACTTCAAAAATTATCCCAACGAATCTCATTAAAGTGTCGTTAAAAGAAATTTTCAAATATTTATAAGGCACTTCTTCTTATGACTTGTTCATCCAAAGCTTTTAAAACGTTCTTATTTTTTTTGGGATAACAAGTCCGGTGAAAATTATTCAAAATATAGTTCGTCATCATCGAACTAAATATATTGAGATTCGATGTTTTTTTAAAAGGGATTGAGTTTTTAACAAAAACTTGAGATGTGTTTAATTCCGTCTCAAGGATAACTCGCGGACTTTTTAATCGCCCACCGCCGAGTATTTTACCTCATTTCGAGCTTGATCATGACATAATGTATATTGAATGAGGTCTACGTTTGCATTTTGCACGTTTTTAAAACCTAGGGGCGAAAAATCGGATTTTTGGATCAAACTTCGAATTTTGAGACAGAACTCAAACAATGGGCTGACTAGAGCAAGGCCGACCGGTCGCCCATGCCGTCGACCGGTCGCCCTTGCCCATGACCGGTCGCCCTAAGGGATTTTTTGGTTAAAAATAGTTCTGTTTTCTAGACTTAGCATTTTTGGCTTTTTGGTTCATTTTTCATCCCCTTTGCAAATTTCACACGCAATTCACTTCAAATGAGTTTTGATGCATGAATTATATATTTTGGGGATTATCGAGCTCGACTATCATCATCATTGCTCGTCTTTACCGGTCAAATGGTAAGAATTCTACTTCCTTAATCTTAATTGGGTTGAACCCTTGAGAACTTGGCCTATATGTACTATCTTGATGAAATTAATATATGTTTGTGATGAGCTTATTGATTGTTGATGAATGATATTTATTAAATTGCATTTGGTGATGAAAAACTTGGCTTGATTTCATTTACAAGGGCTATATATATTCTTTTCAATTTTTGACGCCCGCCAAGTGTTCGATAAAACGTTTCAATGAAAAATTCATCACCTACATGATTCTCTCGATTTCAAAAGTCTTATACATTTATAGAGATCATGTCTTGCTTATCAAATAAGTTTTCATAAACCTCTACAAGTCGTATGATTCGACTTTTCCCTCCTATTTGGTTTATAAGCTTCAATGTTCAAATAGCTCGATACATCGGTTTAGTTGCGCACTTTGATATGAATATATGATGTATTTATCTTGCTAACATTATTTTTGATGATTCCAAAGGGGGAGAAACAAGCTATAAGTTGTGGCTATGTAAAGCCATAAGTTGTGGATCATATTATGTCCACTTGATTTATTATGGTTATGTATGATTCTTGGTCCATTGGTTGTAGTATGAATGTATTTATGTTTCTAATGATGTCTCTTTGACATGGGGAGCTTTTAAGTTATTGATACTTAAGCTCAATATTGAAAAGCTAAGATTTTAGTTTATGTTTAAGTTGCTTCTCTATAACTCTTGTTGTGCATATTGATAGGGGGAGCATTTGTAATATATGTTTGAATCTCTCTACTCCCATCCTTGTGTTTATTGCACGGAATGTTGTCGCTCACAACGGATAGTTCTCTTTAACCGGTAAAATTGTTTTGTTTTCAAAATCGACCTTGTTAAAATTGTTTTGGTTTGTAATCATCAAAAAGGGGGAGATTGTTTGATAAATGGTTTTATCATGATTTTGATGATTTTGTTTTTATACCAAAACAATGGTTTTAAAGGTTGTCCAAATACTCCTAAATGATTTAAAATGGTTTTAATATTTTCCGGAGTAATTCTTCAAGTTTTATTTTCGACAAATTGGACAACACATTTTATGATTTTGTATCAATGGGTTTTTACATCCAAACTATATTTCTAATGTTGTCCTAAATACTCCCGATTGGTTTAAAATATTTTTACTAATTTTTCGGAGTATTTCTTGAGGTTTATTTTTGACAAAAATTGGACAACATTTTTGTTTTGTGGCCAAACGGTCGCCCTATAGGGCATCCCGTACCTGAAAGTTGTGAAAAATAGTGTATAAGCTATTTGCTGAAAAAAGGCTGGTAGACCGGTCAACAGGGTGGTAGACCGGTATGGTCGATCAATCGACCGGGGCGTCGACCAGTGGGCGTCGACCGGTCGACCGGTGCCTGGGAGCATTTTCTGAAACAGAACCTCCTGGACTCGTTTTTGGGTTTTGTTCGACCGGCTGGACACAGGGTTGACCGGTCGGACCCCCCGTCGACCGATCACCCTGTGTAAATGTGTTTTCTCTTTTTCAAACGTCTATTTGTGCGCGACCGGTCGCCCTTAAGTTTGACAGCAAAAATCTGACCGTTTGACAGCAGACAACATTTCCTTAAATCATGGAGTTGATTTCTAACAGCTATATTCTTCATTTGTCTTGCAATTTTTTACAGATTTCAATCTCCTAGGAGGAGCCTATCATGTCTAAGACATCTTCTATAAATAGATGAAGAATTGAAGCAACAATACAAGAGAGAAAACTACAACACAACAAGATACACTTGTTCTTACATTGTCTTATTTCTTGTTGTAATTTGCCTAGCTATTCACTTTCACATCCTTGAGGTCTAGGCTATTCTTGATTACACTTGCACTCAATTGTATAATTCATTATCGAGTTGTAATCTTGAATTTTTGGGTTATCATTCAACACAAGATATCCTTGTGAGTGTTCTTGTGGTAAGAACACACTTGGGTGATCTAGGTGTTAGGTGTGAGAAGATTGTGGAAATCTTCTTGTTGAGGTGTTGAAGAATTTGGTATTCTTCAAGGTTGAAGATTGTGGTAATCTTCACAAGGTGCCGTTGGAGATTGTGGTAATCTTCAAGAAGAGATTGTGGTAATCTCAAAGGTGGTGTTGAAGAAGAGTGTGGTGCTCTTCAAGGTGTTGTTGTAAGTTGGTGTTGTATTAATTTGTGGTAAATTAATAAAATCTTTTTTTCCTTTTTGAAATCCATCCCGGATATACTGGGGTGGTAGAGGATTAGGCCCTAAGTGGGTTGAACCTCTATAAATCGACGTGTGTTGTTTACATTCCGCACCTTTATTATTGTGTTTGAGCATTTGGTTCGAAAAAGAGGGCGAAATCGAAAAGATGGAGATAATCTATTCACCCCCCTCTATATTATCGTAGCCGCTTGGACTTACATCTAGATGCCTAATGATATTACCTTGGAGAATGATAGTGTGAGAATCACTGACTATGATTTACCGATGGTAGTGCCATTGCGTTATTTATTCCCAAATATTTGTATAAGCTTAAGTAAGGGAATTTGACATGTGTTTTTGGGTATCACAGATAAGATACGTTAAGGATGTGAATATTATAGGACCTCGAATGGATGTCGCCACATAGTATTTTGTAAGTTATAATGTCTGAGTTGCGAACTATTTTTGGATGATGATTATCTAGGACTATTATTGTGATTTAAACACTTATTTAACATTTGAATTGGTTGATTAATTAAGTTGGTTGACTGTGACTTAGTTGTCGATTATTTAAGTATTGATTAACTAATGATGGAATGGACACTCGTACTTTATATGAGGTATTTAAGAAGCGTGACTTTATCTGGAATAATTAAAGTCCTTATGGATATGGGAAATTTAAATTGCTATCAGGATTTTAGTATGAGCAACTCCTATGATTACCTTTGGAAATGACTTATTAAAGATTGTTGAGGTATAGACTATTATATGTTGATGTGTGGAGATTTTGGGTTGATCTTGCACTTTTAGCGAGGAAATCTATTACCAATTGTTCGAGGAATTATACGATGATATGAATTATACAATTGGGTTGATATTTTGTACACAATGTGCATTGGTTGTTATTCTTTGTATATTTAGGGTTGCTATATTTTTGTATACATCATTATGTAATAATATATATTTAGTTATGTAATATTGTATATGTAGTTGTGTGATAATGTATATTTAGTATATAATAATATATACTTAGTTATGTGATAATGTATATTTAGTTGTATAACAATGTATATTTAGTTGTGTGATAATGCATATTTAGTTGTATAATAATGTATATTTGGCTCTATAATAATGTATACTTAGCTGTATAATAATGTATATTTAGTTATGTCTGTGTATACTTAGTGTACATATGTATGCATAATTAGTTATATAGCATTGTTTACTTAGTTGTGGTTTATTGTGTAATTAGTATACATATTCTGCATATTGTATTTTTGTATAAAAAATTGGTTCTATATTTTTTGCAGGTTTGTTTATCAAAGTCTTATCAATTAAATGGCCAAAACTAACGTAAAAAGGGTTGCGGAGAGTAGGGTTGATGATGGGTGGGGGAAGAGGGCGAAGGATCTGCATCCGAGCAAAAAGATAGGGCTATATATGGAAGAAGCCAAAAAGTTCTGGATTGGGAAAAAAATTGTAGTGTTATTTAATGGACAATTTACTATGTATATTTTGTTTATCTTTCTATATTTTATTTATTAGATTGGGTGGATTTTTATTTGAATCATGTATACTTTAATATATTTCCACCCTTTTATATTCCATATATAAAAGCATTTTAAGTTGTCAACTTCATGCATTTATTTCTCATTCACCCGACATTGGTTTTGAAAAATCCAAAATGCTAAACTCATCTACCCGCGGCGTAGATGACGTTTATCTCATTTATTTCATACATCGAATAAATGAACCCACTTAAATAATTGGTCAAAATCGGGTCAAAACCTAATTTATTAGAACCAATTCCAACAAAACCCGACCTATTTATTTCACAGGCAACCTGGACCTAACTCGTTTAAACCATTTAATAAAATTATTTTTATTTACATTTAATAAATTCAACTAAATATTTTTTTAAAAAATCAATCACTATAACACACCGTTCGATCAATAAAAATAGAATACTTCTCTTGTGAGACCGTCTCACGGATTTAAGTTCATGAGATGGATCCAACCCATTTTACAAATCAAAGCAAGTTAGATCCCAATTCAAATGAGTTATCTAATATGGGTCAACTAGGATCCGTGAGACCGTCTCATACGAGTTTTTGTCTAAAATATCATCTACAATCCACAATATTCAAAAGAAATAACATAATTACATAAATAACATAACATACATATCATATTTTGAGGGCAACAAACATAATTAAGGAGTTTTTAGAATTTAAGTTTTAAGAACATGTCTTTTTTCTGTTTTTTCTTATAATTAATTACTTACTTAATTCTTTTAAAATTCACAAACGGGTTAGATGGGTTAAATGAGTCATAACAGTTTGACCCGAACTCAACATGTTTAATTGATGGGTTATGCAATTTCGTATTAGTTTTTCTTGTTAAAAGTATTAGTCGTTCCCCATAAAAGTATTAGTTCTCACCTAAAAAGTATTTAGTAACCCCCTTGAAAAATATTTAGTAGTCCCCTGAAAATTATTAGTTTCCCCCCTGAAATGTATAAGTAGTCCTCTAAAAAGTATTAGTAGTTTTCTTGAAAAATATTAGTAGTCCCCTGAAATGCTAAATATTAGTTTTCGCTCTGAAAAGTATTAATAGTCTCCATAAAAAGTATTAGTAGTTTCCCTAAAAAGTATTAGTAGTCCCCTAAAATTCTTCAGAGTTGGTTCAGTCAAATCAACAGACACTTGGATGACATGAAAATACACAGTGGCAACACAATTTCACAACCTAAACAAATATATTCAAAAGGATGCACGAGTTTATCTTCTTGGACCAGCACCTACGAACTCGATAACTACGAGCCAATTTATTCATCTGTTGCTTGACCCACAGCAAAAACGTCCATTGAGTTGGTTTCACTAGAAATTATAACTTTGTGTAGATAAAATCAATCGTAAAACATAAAAGGGTTATTTTGAAACAAACTAACATTTAACGGTTATAACATCTGGAAGCAGTGCGATTTCCAACCACAAGATAGATACAATTGCTTTTGATTCTACAAAGTAGCAACAATAGCCAATCCTTGAAAATTCCATGTTTTGTCTTGTTTTCCTCTTATGTTCTTCTACTATGCCTCCATCTCATTTTTTTTTTCTTTTTTACATATTGAGAGAGAGAGAGAGAGAGATAATTTGATGAATTGGCGGAGAGAAGAAGGTTGATGGCGCGAAAAATGAGATGATGGCGCAAAACATTGTGATGCAATATAATTATTATAGAATGGAATGCAAATATTTTTAGATAGATAAAGTAAAAAAAATTGTGATAAATGTCGTTGTCGGGTTGGGGTTGGGATCCGTCTAATGGATTGGATTCGTTAGACGATCTAGCAGGAGACCTACTATCTATCTATATATATAGGGAGGAGATCATGTGAGACCATAACTATAATTAAGAATATAAGACTACATCCACACCATCCAACAAAATAAATGGAAGGTTAAGATCTAGTAAGATTTTGTAGCATTAAAAAAATAGGGGGACCAGCCAGGGGTAAAAATGGAATCGCAGGAATGACCCAAAAATAACTGCTAGTTATAATTAATGGGAGAATTCACTAGCTAAACTCACGCTTATCAACATCCACCTTATTCCTCCCTTCACGCCATAACCACGTGAAATTAAAACCTGCAAAATAGAGAAGAAATTCTACATTCATACCAGCAGAACCATCAAAATTGGAACCAAGCTATCGAATTGCAAATCATCGAACAACAAAAAAGGCAGAAATCATCATATACATCAACAAAATCAAGATTGCGATGTCACAAAATCAGGATTTTCACTACACATTCCATTTGAATGAAGGTAATCACTTACCACCAATTCATGCAAAAACATTTGGATCGAACGCATATAATGTTGAACAATCAAAAACTTTACGCGCAGCGAAATGTGCAAATTATGTGTATTTACAACAACGATTTTGTATGGGATCAACCTTGTGCTCTAGTGGTTGAGACATGTGTTGTAAGGGTGAATGACTTGCGTTCGATCCCATACGGGTGCGTGTGTCCCCTCCCCAAGTTTCCCTCATTGTACTAAAAAACAAACAACAACGTTTTTTGTATATTTACTACTTGTATTTTGTACATATAGAGTGTCACGTCCCAAACACGACGCGACGGTGATCAATCACTTAAACAGAAATAAACCCAACATTCTAGAAAACGATGCAACAATCCCAAGTGAAACAAGGTCTAAAGCAGCGGAAAACTACAAGTACAACACGATTACAAATACAACCCAACAACCAAATAGCTTACAGTCCAGAACTAGGAAATAAAGTACACATCATATCACCAGCTTAAGTGTCAAAGGGTCCTATGCCCTTAAATTACGATCGAGAATGGCGAAGAAAATAAAAGAGTCCAACAAGTAGAAAAACAAAAAAAGCGGTCAAAGAACATAGATATCAATAGGAAGTAAGTCCAACAGTGAGCATGAGAATTCAATCAGGCGGGTTCACTTCTTCGACAAAGTCATCTTCTAAGGTTAGAAAACGGGAGGGGTGAGACAGAAATCTCGGTAGATGGGGTGATCGTGTGCAAGTGTGGCGATATGTATATAGTTAATGCGAGAAATTTAGTTGTATGAAAACGCGCGTGAGAGATGATGCATGATTTCACACACACGATCCACAATCGTCGTGATAAATATATTTAAGTAATATACTTACACGATTAAGCTTGATTCGTGGTCAGCGAGGCACATGGTCCAAGCAGGACGGGGAGGATTGCGTACGGATTTGTAACGCCAATCCTATGCAAGACAAGTAGATTTGCGTGCATTTGTAGCGCCAACCTATGCAATACAAGTAGCGGTTGCGTGCACGGTTTGTAGCGCCAACCAAATGGGTCCGATTAACTCCGAGAATCGTGTGGATCGACAGCGATTTCTTCGTTCTTCCTTGTAACTCCCCGAGCAAGATGGTCCAAGACTGTCACCTTATCGCTCCATAGGCAAAGACAAAATCGCGTGGAGCTAGCAAGGCTGGATTTGTCATAATCATGATTATACCTCTAAGTACTACGACCCGCTTCCCTTGGACAAACTCCGTCCCTCAGTTGCGGGATTAGGACGATGGGGCCGGAGAGTGGAATAGCAACCGAGCTGCCTGGTTCCATCCCCGACGTATCCATTCCGACTGTGAGCTCGACACACCAAGTTGACTCAGGCAGGAAATTAAATACACGTTCAGGCAGTCGAGTATATTGATTCGGAAAGCAGTTCATGAAAAGTTTTCAAAAATTTGCGTAAGGTAATTATGGCGTTGGTGGAGTTATTTGGATGAAGATGATTATCGGGAGGATAAATAATCTTCGATATCTTGAAATATTAGGTGGAACATAAGTCCCGTTATAGATTTAAATCGCAAGACGAGGAAGTCGCCCGCAATCGGGTATTAATCGGTCAAGGCAGTCCGATAAGTCAAGGGGTTTTTGAGAAAATAAAATATTTTAATTAAGAATTGAAGTCAGAGGGTCCAGGGCTGTTTTAGTAAAAGAAAAATAATTTGAATTAGGTCCTTGATAAAAAGAAATTTTTCAATTTAGCCCCGTTTTGTAAAACCAATACTTTTGGGGTTAAAAATTGAATAAATAAATATCCCGACCTTGAAAAATTATGAGGTCAGTTCCTAAATTCTACAAATTGTTCAGAGATTCAGGTTTGTGAAGTTTTGAGGTTGAGATTTTATAAAATTCTCATATTGGCCCCAAATTTGTTAAAATTACCATTTCGGGCTCTAAGTTTAAAATAATTGGAACTCACAAACCGGAAGGGCTTTTAATGTGATTTAAGTTGGAAAATATCACTATGGTTAGTGGGATATTGGGACAAAAGC
Organism: Rehmannia glutinosa; assembly: GCA_016081115.2. NCBI lineage: Eukaryota > Viridiplantae > Streptophyta > Magnoliopsida > Lamiales > Orobanchaceae > Rehmannia > Rehmannia glutinosa. The sequence continues at coordinate 8,247,796 of CM071927.1, forward strand.
AATTTTAAAAAGAAATAAGTTTAGGTCCTGTAACTTTTAAAAATTTCATTTTTGTCCCATTTTTAAATAATTGCCTTTAAGGCCTTTAGGGGTCCAATTGTTATGAAATTTGAACCTTGGGTCCAAGATATAATTATGTTATAGTGAAATTAGTATTTCCAGGTTCATGGACTGCATAAGTCTTGGAAATTGTATTTTGGTCCTCAAGTTTAATCTTTTACAATTTGGTCCCTCAATTTTTATAAAATTACTTTCCAAGCTCTAAACACTTGGATTTTTGGAATACACTTAAAATATGTTATTTCCAGTCCCTAAAGAGTTAAAATTTCAATTTTTAAAATTAGGGTCTGGTACAGTTTCAAAATTTGCAAAATAGCCCTTAAACTTCTCAAATTTTACAATCTAGTCCTTGGGCTTTTAATGGTTGATTTTATTTATCTAAAAACTCTTAAAACTTTATTAAAATTTCAAAACATAATTTTTGAACCTGAGTTCAGTCCCAAAAATCGAAAGTTACAGAGGGGTCCCTTAAGTTTTATTTTCTTGCAATTAAGTCCACCAACTTTCCATTTTTGCATTTTAAGTCCAAAAGTTGAAATTTAATCAATTATGCTCGACTTGTCCAGGTTATAAATCATTCAAAACATAGATTTCAAGAGTCATACATATACATATCCTTCTCATACAAAATTTCATCAAGTATAACAATAAAGTGCATTTATGCCCTATTTTTCGATAAATCGCATTTTTGAGCAACACTTGAGAATTTTTCCAACTTGATACAAGAAAATAGCATGCAATACATAATATATATCTCAAGTGCTCAATAACAAAATACTACATGCATATTTTCAAATTAAAACACCTAGAAGTTGAAAGGATTTTTCCACCCACCTTAAAGATCGGTTTGTTGGTGAAAATGGGATAAATCTCTCTCGATGAAGGAGTGACTTAGGTCAGCCCCTAAGTTAAGGAATATCAAAAAAAATATAGGAGTTATAAGAATGTGGTTAAAAATTTAGGGAAAAGAATAAGATGGTGAGAAAATTGGAAATACTACACTTACCTTGTGTAGTGAGTAAAATGTGACTAGTAATGGCTTCCAAGTATAAGGTTTTGGTCACCCTTAATGTCCACCACCAAGGTCAGCCCCTAAAACTCCAAAAATGAAAATGGAGTATGTAGGTCCCAAGGGGTGTGAGTGCAAGGTTTAGAAGGGGGGGTTGAATAAACCTTACCAACTTTTCGATTTAGTTCTTTTAAAAGTTCAGAGTTAATACTTCACAACTAAGTCCTTGATGGACAGCTAAGTTAGTTAATCAGTAGAGTTAGCCACTCAGATGCACTTTACCGATTTGTTGATAGAATAACTCATTTGTTTTGACTAAAGACTTAACTTGATTGTGATATGTTTTCAGCGGAAGACTTAACACCCTTGAATTTGGTTTAAGTTTGTTTTAATACTTGGTTTTAGCACTTTATTAATTATCAATTGGATAGCAAATTTATCGGCAGATATTAAAGTAATGTGCAAAAATTAAATTATTGAAATGTAAATGACACAATAAATTTTATAGAGGTTCGAAGATGGGGTAATTCTTCTACTCCTCTCTTCTCCAACTCCTGGAGGAATCCACTAAGTATTGATCGTGTACAAGTGGTAATCACCCGGATCTGAAGTCTTGATCACACGATTGACTTGATCCTTTGGGACTTAGTCCGGAGATGCCTTGGTCACTGGTGGCTTCTCGTATGACTCGGCTTCTTCACAGGCATTGCGCTTGCTACTACTGACCCACTTGCTCAAGCTTCTTGGATTTGATCACGAAGCCCTCCAAAAACTTGAGACTGGTTCGACCTTGAACCTTTCTACAACCCTCCTTGGAATGTAGACCCCTTTGATTTTTCAGATGTTTTCTCTTCAATTGATTGAAGTCGTCTTTCCTTCACAGGTAAGTGTTAGATTGATTTTCTTCGTGTTGTAGGCTTGAGGATTAAACTTGAATGACTTGAGTAGGTTATAGCTTGAATAATAGCTTGAAAGTTTCAGGTAACAAGGTTCGGGTTTTTTTTTTCAAATTTATGCCTCAGCCTTTTATAGTGTTCTTTTGAAAATCTGCCGTTGAAGAGATAGGCTAATTTTCAAAAGACACTTGTGGTCGTTGGCTTGTCTTGTTGCGATCCTTGAAATTGACATTTCCTCGTATGAATGAGTCTTGACTTTTGAGTTCGACACACAGTGCGATCTTCCCATTGGTTTATTCCTTTTGCATGCTTCTCGGGATGAGCACTTTAAGAAAGCGATATGGAAGTATTACTTGTTTAATTAATTTTCTTGACTTACGTACAGCGGATCTCTTTGATTGTCTCGACTTGATGCATTTCCTTAACTTCCCGGATGACTTGAGTCGACTTCAATCATGGATGACTCATCTGTCACATCAACTTGAGACTTGGCTATCTTGAGTTGACTTGGTCGACACTTCACTCACCGCATCCGCTTTGCTCCTTGATCGAGTTCTGTCTTCTTTTCCTTGCCATACTCATTTGCCTCACAAGTGAGTCTTTCTTCTAGTCTCCAGTTAACTTTTTGCATGTTAAGGCATAGCTGACTTAACTCAGCTCGATCAGCCTTATCTATTACAATGCAAATTACAACAAAAATGGGTGCCAACTTTCTAGTCTAGGTTTTACATGGCATTCATCAAAATCTAAAAATTAATTTCCCAACAATTTCCCCCTTTTTGATTATGCCAAAACTTAAAAACATACATTCAATAATTAAATAGCAAAGATACATACAGGCAATGTAGAATCATAGAATGTATGCGTAGAATCAATCTTTTATTGATCATAACATTTTTGTTCTTTACACAGCTGCTTACAAGGTGTATCAAAGCTTAATCAGAGCTTAAAGTAATCATACTATTCTATATCTACGCAAGTATAGAAATTATACAATTTTATTCAGTGTACAGAAGACTTACATACAAATGTATTTACATAGTAAAATACATGAAGGGGTGGACAACAACACTTCATCTCCTTCGCTGCCTCCTTCTTTCTTCTTCTTCGGCTCTGTCATCTTCTGACCTTTTTCTTTTCTTCTCTTCTTCAGCTGCCTTCTTTTTCTCTTATGCTCTTTTGGCAGCATCATCTTTTCTTTTTCTTTCATGTCTCTCTTCCCACAGCTGAGTTTGTCTTCTGTTTTCTTCTTCGATTCTCTTTACATACTCAGCATTGTTCTTGGCCACTTGCAGGTTGGCTACTTCATCGAACCCAGCCCAATAGATCCCTCATTTCTTGCCTGGATCTATGTATTCAATGTTTTTGGGCAGAGGTCTAGGTCTGAAACCTCTTCCTCATCCACTACTTCTTCTTCTGCCTCTGGACGTGTATTGTACTGGGGCCTTCTTCTTCCCAGCTGAGTGGCCAGCAGAGTGACCAGCAGAGTAGCGCGCAGTGGTCTCGCTGCTGTCGCCTTCTTCACATAGCTTGAGGCCTTTTTCCCAATACAAATCCCAGGCTTGGGCCATGGACATGTTTACGAAGTAACCCTCAGATTCGAGCGTTTTGAATTCATCGACTGATCTCGGCTCGCTTCTGACATCTGAGATGGCATAGGTGTCTCTGTCTGTTGGAATGCCTCCATGTTGTTTCAGTATATCCATTACTCGGGCATCCATTCTTCCTTCTACCTCCTTCATCCCTGCTTCAACTATCTTTCTCTTTTCAGCTATGGGTACTGCGGGATGTTGGAGCGGCAGAGTCACGGGAAGTTTGCTGATGATATCAGCTATGACAGGTCCTTGTTGGGGGGTTTTAGCAATCATCAGGGTCACATCTTTCGAACCTTCCCCCTCAACAGATTTTCCCTTCTTCTCTCTTTTCAGTTCCTCAGTTGTCTTCTCCTTCACAACTGTGTCCTTTTTCTCAGCTTCAAATCCTTTTAACATCTTTAGGTATTCCTTTTCCCCCTTTTGGCATCATCAAAGGAGAGAGGAACCCCTGGAAACATGCCAGCAGTCATGAAGTCCAAGCGACTGATAGTTGAGTTATGCTTGGAATCTGCTGCGCAGTATGCTTCACGGAATTCAGAGCGAGTGGCTTTCGATTCTGCTGCCACTTTCTTCAGTTCAGCCGAGATGAGGTTGAATCTCTTCTCCATGTTCTCCTCTATGTGCAGAAGCTCTTTGCAATGAAATTCATGCATCAGTTCCATTTCTGTGGTATGGGAGGTATGCATTCTGTCAATGTGTTCTGGCATCCTCCTTTTCATGTCAGCATTATCAGCGCTCCAGACTAGCATCTTATTGTACAAAGTTTGAAAATATCGAACTTGTTCCACGCACATTGTCTGCTGTTGTTGCCACCATTCCCAGATCCTGACAATTATTCCACGCAGATCGGCAGTAAGATTGGCGTCTCAATTATCCAGTCTCATGTCAAGTGAGGCCTGGTGCCTTTCTATCTTCTCTATCTCCACAAAGATGGCCTTGAAAACTTCTCGAACCTTAGTTGTTACTTCTATCTCAGCTGGTGGCCAAGCAGCGTCAAAGTTGAAATCTACTGGGACGATAGTATCTGTTGGAATGACGGGATCAGGTTTATGGAAACGTTCTTGATCTCTAGCTGATTCTTCAAGTAGATCGGGCAGCTCTAGAGAGAAGGGGAACGATTCTTCAAATGGATCATCACGGGCAACGGGAATCTGCTCAACAGTAACTTGTGCCCGTGATGTGCCCGGTTGTGTTGATTCTGCTGCAGCTTGGGGAGCCTGCACAGTTGACTATGTTTCAGCTGTGGTCTGATGTGGTGTTGACCCAGCTGTCTGAACAGCTTCGTCGGTCTCAGCTGGTTTATCCATATGAGTTGACTGGTCCTCGGCCGTATCAGTAGTGTCATCGGACGATGATGAGACTTGCATGGGTGGCTCATCATCAAAATTGAAGGTTTGGCGAGTAGCCTTTAGATCGGACTTACTCGTGCTTGTGAGAACATCCTCAGCTGAGTCTTTTGGATCGGCAATGGGGGATGACTCAGCTTCATCATCACCTTCCGATCCCAGAAAGGTTACATCTGGATTGTCTTGGGAATCGTGAAGGGAACTTATCTCCTTTTCAGATTCATCGATGATAGGAGGGATGTTTTGTGTTTCTGCTTGTTTACCTCGGGAAGTCTCAACCTCCCGTAGGCCTTCACTTACTCCTGCAATCTCTACTGCAGCGAGGCCTTGGACAATCCCTTCGACAGTCTCAGCTGTCTTGGGGTCTTCACAGGTGGCATCCACTGGAGTCTCAACTCCATGGATTGCACTTTCAGTGCCCAGAGTGTTAACTCCCAGGGCAGATCCATCCTTTGCCTCGACTGCACCAGCAGCGTCATTGGCCTTCAAAGCAGTTGGCACCTTAGCTGAGACAGTCTCAATTGTCTGAGCCTCGTTGATGACAACTTGCTATGTATCGGTGTGTTTTTCCTTCTCCGCTTCGCCTCCTGGATTCGTTGTGGAGTCAGCTGCAGCATCCTCCGACCTTGCTGCAGTGAAGGGAGTTTCCCCCTCAGTCGGCACACCAGCTGAGTGACTTGGAATGGGGTCACTCGTCTCCAGACTCCCGGTTGTTCCCTTTGAGTATTCAACTGTTGGGGATGGTGGTAAGACACATTCAGTAAGGGTAGGCTCGACTGGGGTCCCCAGGTTCCCAGTTTCATCGCCAGTTCCCTTTACACCTTCATCTGAATGAGCTGGGGAAGTGGTGGCAGCAACAGTAGTGGCAATCTGCTGCACCACTCCCATAGGATCAATCTCCAGCTGTGATTTGGAGGACTCCCATGGTCCCTCCATCAGCCTTTGCTCATGTAGGATTCTAGATTCTCGCATTGCTTGCTGCAATTGCAATTCTTCTGTGGCAGCAGCATGGTCCAGATCCTCATCACTCTCTGATAGAACGTCTAGATGAGGATGTGTATGATCAGTAGTTCCAGTGAGTGCACAAATACTGGCCTTCTCACGAGCCTCTGCTTCCTCGGCTGCTCTAGCCCGTTCATTTTCTTTCCAAATCTGCAGCATATTGATACAGTTATCCTCGTCAAGGGCTTGCGGCACTGTGTCAACTTCAAGAAACCTGAAGAGTTCTTCTTCCTCAGTAATGAACTCTGGGTGTTCAAACTGCACTCTGGATAGGCTCAGCTTCTATTTTCTCCATTCTCGCAGACGATTTTGAATGTCTGGATACAGTGGAGAGTACATAATTACATCATCTTCATCATCCTCTTGTTGTCCCTCGTTCCCAGGGATTGAGGGTAGCAGACTTCGCTGCTCGACACCCTCAGTAGCCTCTGTTACAGGCGGAGACACAACCCTGTCCATAGGTGATTCGGTTGTCTCAGCTATTCCTTGTTTCTTAGTTGTTCTGTCTACAGCTGGGTCTTCGACTTGCCTCTGCTGATCGGCCTCAGCAGACTTGGCTATTTCATCTATAACTTCCGGAGACTCTACTTCTCCAACAGTCTCAGGTATTATCCAGCTGAGTGGCAGACTCAGCTGTCTTCTTAAGCTCAGAGAGCTTGGAAATTCTTCTTCTTCTTTTGGTTTTCACCAGAGGGATATCTGGTTCCACATCCTCCGGTTCGTTGAAGGTAAATGCCTTCGCAGTTGTCTTAGAGGCAGCTGTCTTCGTTGTTGTGGCAGTCCTCTTCTTCTTGATCACTGGAGAAGAGATTAAATATTCCTTCTCCATTGTGGGCTGCGCAGGGCGTGAGACACGGCTGCGGGGCGGTGACTCGAGCTGCGGAGAGAAAGTGCAGATTTCTTTTTCTTTCTTTGCGGGGCATCGGTCTTCTTAGTACGGTGCAGGGCAAACCTTCTTCTTAGGAGGAGAGGAGGCAGATTGTATCGTGGTCGGTGATTCCCCTCACTCGTGATCGCCCTCTTGGCGTAAGCTCTCTTCGTGCGCCGGTGAGGTTTGACAGGAACATCTTCTTGTTTACATGGAACGCATTTCCATGTCGAAGAGGACTCCTTTCACTTCCATCATCCAGGCCAATCACTAGGCCGTACTCAAGGATACTCCAAACGAACCATCCTCCTTGAAGGATTTATTCCCAATATTCCGGGCATTCTCCGTATACAAACTCATTTCGGTTCACCTTCTTTTTCTTCTATGATCGCGGCCATCACGATCAACTTAGTTTTGGACGGTGACACGACTTCCAAACTTGATATCAACGCACTTGGCAACAATATCTAGCGACTTGTGGTAGTCTTCCTTCAATGACTTCTTATTTTCGGTGTGTAGACAACCTTCGCAAAGACAGTCGAGGCTTGGCTACTTCCTTCCAAGCAAGCGGCCAGGTTAACATCGACTTCATAAATCTCCGGCACTCCTTCCGCAAGAAGCAACAAAGATGTTCGCGGATCCTTGGCGGTGATGGTGAAGTCTTTTCCGTGAACAGAGGACTTGATGCCCTCGTCGTGAACTTCAGCGTTCACGTAGAACTGCGCGACCTCTTCCACGTAGGTCATCGGAAACTTCATTGTCAAAAATGGTTTCAGTCCTGATTTCTCCAGCTTCTCTGCTATTTTCTTAACAAGGGTTTCGTCTGACCCCTGTTGGATCATGCCGTCGAAATCCCCAGTAGACCCAGTGTGGATTTGCTTTCCTAACTTGACAAAATTGTGAGTAGATGCCATTTTTCGATGATTTACCGAACGAAACTTTGAAAATGAACTTTGAAAATTTGTAGGGTTTTGAGAGAAAATTTCTTTCTTTGCTTTCGAGAGAGATGAACAGTTTTGGTAAAGTGAGAGAAAATTGAACGAAACGGTATATGTATGGGTTACGAAAGGACGTGCGGATGGTTTTTGAAATTTGATCAAGATCAACGGCTCAGATCTTGCACGCCGATCAGCATTTAAGTTCTCACATTTAATGCGGCAGCATTTATATCCAATCATAAGCTTGGTATCCGACTTTTTTTGTACACGTCATAATTTTCTTTGATGTCATTCTTAAAAACATTCCCGCTTAGTAAAAACGACTGTGTTTTTGTCACTTTGCTCATAAATGACTCAGCTTACTCCTTAGTTGATTCAGCTCTTCTTCTCTCTATTCTCCTTGTGACTCATTTTGTCACTAACTCAGTCTGGTGACTTTCCGATATGGCTGATTCACTTAGCTGATTCAAGAGTTCAGCTTGTTTTCATCTTTTCACGTTTCATCTCTTTTCTTTGAGTCTTCTGAGTGTCAACTCAGCTCGATTAACCCTAAATCATGCTTGAGTTCTTCAAATCTTGATTCACATAATAGTTTTGTGAATATATCAGCTAACTGCTTATCAGTTGAGATATATTCCAAGGTGATATCCTTCTTTTCAACATGGTCTCTTATAAAGTGATATCTGACATCAATGTGTTTGGTTCTTGAATGCAATACAGGATTTTGAGTGATTGCAATTGCACTTGTGTTATCACACATAATCGGAATTTCCTTTTCTTCACCTTCATAATCTCTCAGCTGTTGTCTCATCCATAAGAGACTTGGCACTTGTTTGCCTGTACTATGTATTCTGCCCGGTTTGTGGAGGTGGCTATTGAATTTTGCTTCTTGCTAAACCGAGGAAATTAGCCTATTTCCAAGCATTTGACATGTACACGAGGTACTTTTCTGTCAACTCTACATCCAGCATAGTCAGAGTCTGAGTAACCGATTAGTTTGAATCCACCTTCCTTTGGATACCATAAACCAACTTCTTGGCTTCCTTTCAGATATCTTAAGATTCTCTTGGCTGCAGTCACGTGGCTTTCTTTTGGAGCAGATTGAAATCTTGCACATACACCTACAAAGAAAGGTGATGTCCGCAAACTCGCTTTGTGAGATAGAGCAATGATCCGATAAGTGCTCTATATCTAGTTTGATCCACGAGGCTTGCCATCTGCATCCATATCCATTTTGACTAATGTATTCATTGGTATTTTCACAGAAGACTTCTCTTCCATACCAAATTTCTTCATTAAATCTCTGGTTTACTTTGTCTGACTTATGAAGATTCCATCCTTAAGCTATTTTACTTGGAGTCATAGGAAGAATGTTAGTTCTCCCATCATACTCATTTCAAATTTGCTTTGCATGAGATTTGAGAATTTATCACACAGCTCTTTGTTTGTGGATCCAAAAATAATGTCATCCACATATATTTGAACAAGCAATATACTCTTCCCATCTTGAATTCTGAAGAGTGTTCTATCCACTTTGCCTTTTGTGAATCCGTTCTCAGTCAGGAATTGTGATAATGTATCATACCATGCTCTTGGTGCCTGTTTCAATCCATATAGAGTTTTCTTGAGTTTGTATATTTTATCTCCAAGAGTCTTCTGTTCAAATCCTGGAGGTTGTTCAACATACACTTCTTCTTCCAATAAACCATTAAGAAATGCACTCTTCACATCCATTTGATATACAATGAAGTTCTTGTGAGCAGCATAGGCAAGAAACATCCTTATGGCTTCTAATCTTGCCACAGGAGCAAATGTTTCATCAAAATTTATCCCTTCTTCTTGGCAATACCCTTTGGCTACTAATCTTGCTTTGTTTCTTACCACAAAACCTTACTCATTCATCTTGTTTCTGAACACCCATTTTGTGCCAATAACATTTTGATGGGTAGGTCTTTGAACCAATTCCTACACTTTGTTCCTTTCAAATTGATTCAGCTCTTCTTGCATGGCTTGAATCCAATGTGTGTCATCCAATGTTTGTGACACATCTTTTGGCTCTATTTGTGAGATAAAACAAGTGAACATTGCTTCTTGTTGAGCTCTAGATCTGGTTTTGATACATTCTCTTACATCTCCAATGACTAGTTCTGGTGGATGGTCTCTCAGCCATCTTACATCAGGTTGGAGTAAGTTAGCTGGATTCAGTGTCTTGGTTTGTGTTATTTTGATCGCTCTCTCATCATCACTTAGCTGCAAATTTTCCAGCTGTCTTTGAGACTCAGCTATCTCATCCTCATCATGGTTTATAATCCCAGCTTCAGCTTCAACATAGGGACTCTTCCGCATGGTAGGCTGATTCAGCTTATCAACTGACTCTTCAATGTCTTCTCCATTTACATTGGGCTCATCAAACACCACATGGATGGACTCTTCTATAACCATAGTCCTCTTGTTGAGCACTCTGTAGGCTTTGCTTTCAGCTGAGTATCCCAAGAAGATACCTTCATCAGCTTTGGCATCAAAAGCCTTTAAATTGTCTTTGCCATTATTTTGGATGAAGCATTTGCATCCAAATATTTTAAAATATACAACATTTGGCTTCCTCCCTGTCCAAATCTCATAGGGAGTCTTTGTCAGCTGTCTGTTTATCATGCATCTATTTTGAGTATAGCATGTTGTGTTTATTGCTTGACCCCAAAATCTTTTAAGCGATCTGCTTGACTAACATGGTCCTTGCCGCTTCTTTGAGAGTTAATTCCTTCTTTCAAAGAACTCCATTCTCTGTGGAGTCCTTGTTTGAGATAACTCATGAGCAATACCATTTTCAATACAATACTGAGTTATTATTCCATTGACAAACTCAGTTCATCTATCAGACCTTATTTTGATAATGGTTTGACTCTTCTCATTTTTTATTCTCTTCATCAGTTGTGGTAGCTTTTGCAAGGTTTCTTTCTTCTTACACATGAAAATTGTCCATGTATATCTTGAATAATCATCTACTACCACCAAGGTGTATTTCTTTCCACTTATGCTAGTTGGTTCAACTGGACCAAATAGATCCGTATGTAGCAGGAGTAATATTCTTGTTGAAGATGGACATGATTTTTCTTTGAATGATGATTTGATCTGCTTTCCCATCTGGCATGCATCACAGATACTCTCCTTCTTGTAAACAGAGTCTGGAAGTCCTTCTACAAGATTGCTCCTGGCAAGCTTGTTAATTGTTTTGAAATTCAGGTGACTCAGCTTCTTGTGCCACAACCAACTTAATTCGGCTGTGTTTTTTGCTAGCAGACAAGTGCTTGGTGTTGCAGTTTACCAATCTACCACATATATGTTCTTTTGTCTGCATCCTTGCAACACTACTTCATTAGATTCAGTGTCCTTGATTTGGCATACACCCATGTTGAATCCAACATTATAGCCCTTGTCACAGAGTTGACTGATACTTAGTAAATTGAAGTTGAGTCCTTCAACATATGCAACATCTGTGATTTCTAACACATTTTTCTTGATGCATCCAGTGCCTCTTATTTCTCCTGGAGCTTCATTTCCTCCAAATATGACTTTTGCACCTCTAACTTCCTTGAATTTTGATAGATTTTTCTTGTTTCCTGTCATGTGTCTGGAACAGCCACTATCCATGTACCAGGTTCCTTGGCACTTAGTTGTTCCTTGAACCTGCAATCAAGGAAATTAGGTTTTAGGTACCCATATTTGTCTGGGTCCTGAGGGGTTAGTATTGTAAGATGATCCAACCAACATATAGCCAAAAGATTTGACTCTAAGAGGTTGCCATCTATCAGTGCCATAATCATAATTAATTTTAGCAAATTGCTTAGGGGCTTTAGGTTCATACAGCTGTCTCTTTTGTCTGTATGCATGTGTGTGTGTTTTAGCAATTGCCTTCTTTGGGTAGTTGTGATATCTCTGAGTGTAGTGCTTGGGTGCATATGAGTGCTGATGATAGCTCTTTTGCCTTTGGAATGGCCTTTGCTGAGTTCTAGGCCTTTGCCATTTAGGCTTATATTCCATAGGTCTTTGCTGATAGTTCACATTATTCCAATTAGCTTGGCTTAGGTAGTTTCTACCATTCCCATCATATATATTTATTTTATAGAACTTAACGGGGCTTTTGGTAGCTCTGTTTCTTCTTTCTGAGTATTTCTGTTTGGAGTTTCTTTGAGAAACTCATTTGGATTTCTTCTCATTGTCCCTCTCAAAGACACTCAACTGGCTGTTTTCCTTTTCCTTTATAACCAATGCCAGTATGTTTGTGGTTGTGCTTTGGAATGAATGTGTGTGCACTATTTGGAGCTTTGGATTTCTGAGATGCTTCATTACTTGAAGATCTTTTTTCCAAAATCACTTTTGGAGCTTGACTCAGCATACAGGAATTAAATCCTAAGCCTGTCTTATCTCCACATTCTCTTTGACTCATAATAAGATCATCCAAAGATTTAGATGCCTTAGTGAATGAGGCAATCACATTTTTGAGGTCATTTTCCCTCTTTTCTATAGCAACTATCTCTGCTACTAATTTAGCATTTTCAGCCTTTAGTTCTTTATTCTCGTCAGCTATGTGACTTAGAGTACTCAGCTCCTTAGTCAGCTGTGAGTTTTGGCTCTTGAGTTGGTTGTTCTCCTCATGCAGCAGTGTGTGTGAGGATTTAATGTGTTCAAAGTCTTTCATCATTTTGCCTAATGAATCATAAAGATCTGTGGGTGATGAAGTGTGTGTGTCACAATCACTATCACTAGAATCTTAGTGAGATAAATTAGAGTATACCTCATCTTCTTGGTCAGGTTGGTCTTGTTCCTTGGCCATTAAACAGATCAAGGCTTCTTCTTCGTGAGTCACTTGAGTAGTCGCCTTCACTACTCTCGAGTCGGTTTGTGTCTTTTGACTTGGTGTCTCAAGTCTCTCTGACCAACATTGCCTTTTTTCTTTTCTTGTCTTCTTTCTCTCAAGACTTTTCTTTCCTCTTCATTCATGTATTTGTTAACTACAGGATATGGGCAATCAATGGCATAGTGACCTGGTTGCCTACAGTTCCAGCATAGATTTTCAACTTTTTGATCAGTTCTTTCCATCCTTGGATTGTCAGCTCTTTGATACTCAACTTTTTGATGCTCTGCTCTCTTGGGTGGCCTATCTTCCCTTGACTTGGAGGGAGCTGAGTGTCTTCTGGAGGATTCACCTTTGCCTTTCTTGTAATTCTTGTTGAATAACTTGTTGAACCTTTTAACCATCAGGGCTATCTCCTCTTGGTCAATGACTTCTTTGACCTCGGCTCTCTTGCCATCCTTAACTATTAGAGCAATTTGTTTTGGGCACTGTTGTCTCCTCTTGGTCTTTTCTTCTCGGCTCAAATTCGTAGGCTTTGAGATCCGAGAATAGCTCATGGTTGGATGTCTTTGATAGGTCCATGGAATGTCTTAGAGCCATGACCTTCATTTCCCACTCGGCAGGAGACTTCTTAGAATTTTCATACACATTTCTTCTCGTGTATATTCTTTTCCAAGTGCGAGATAGCTCATTGGTAATTTTCGTGAACCGAGCATCCAGTTGATCCAAGGTTTCTCCCGCAAGCATCTTAAAATTTTCAAACTTCAGACAAAGAACGGATAGTTTATTTTCCTTGATTTGCTCAGAGCCTTCACAAATCAAGGTTAGTTTATCCCAGATTTCTTTGGCCGTCTTGCATGATTTGACTTTGTTGAACATGGCTTTGTCCAAAGTCTTGTAAAGAATGTCCTTCGCCACATTATCAAGGTTGTATCTTTTTATGTCATCATTTGTCCATTTAGATCTTGGTTTTTCAACCATAGCTGGTCTGGGAGCAGCATCCTCTTCTCCTTCTGCTGCAGCTCTCCTTGCAGTTGTGTTCACTTTTAAAATTTGGAGTGGCCCATCTTCTATCACTATCCACATTTCATCGTAATAATCTTTGATAGATGAGCTCGTATATACGAATTTTCCAGTCATCAAATTCCTCAATAGTAAACATAGGGATGCGTGTCAAATTTGCTTCCATGATAATAAGTTTGCTGAATAGAAGAGTTTTAAAAGATCAAGTGCTAAAGCAAGCTTTGAAAAATTTGGAGATCTAGTTCAATAACCAGTGCGGAAGGCTCAATGAACCAACCGCTCTGCTACCACTTGTAGGTCCCAAGGGGTGTGAGTGTAAGTTTAGAAGGGGGGTTGAATAAACCTTACCAACTTTTCGATTTAGTCCTTTTAAAAGTTCAGAGTTAATACTTCACGGCTAAGTCTTGATGGGACGGCTAAGTTAGTTAATCAAGAGTTAGCCACTCAACGACTCGACTGTTTCGTTGATAGAATAACTCAAATTGTTTTGACTAAAGACTTAACTTGACTGTGATATATTTTCAGCGGAAGACTTAACACCCTTGAATTTGGTTTGAGTGTTTTAATACTTGGTTTTAGCACTTTATTAATTATCAATTGGATAGCAAATTTATCAGCAGATATTAAAGTAATGTGCAGAAATTAAATTGCTAAAATGTAAATGACACAATAAATTTTATAGAGGTTCGAAGATGGGGTAATTCTTCTACTCCTCTCTTCTCCAACTCCTGGAGGAATCCACTAAGTATTGATCGGTGTACAAAGTGGTAATCATCCGGATGCAAGTCTTGATCACTGGTGACTTGATCCTTTGGGACTCGATCTGGAGATGCTTGGTCACACTGGTGGCTTCTCGACGACTCGGCTTCTTCACAAGGCGGTGCGCTTTGCTACTACAGCCCAATTGCTCAAGCTTCTTGGATTTGATCACGAAGCCCTCCAAAAACTTGAGACTGGTTCGACCTTGAACCTTTCTACAATCCTCCTTGGAATGTAGACCCCTTTGATTTTTCAGATGGTTCCTCTTCAACTGATTGAAGTCGTCTTTCCTTCACATGTAAGTGTTGGATTGATTTTCTTCGTGCTGTAGGCTTGAGGATTAAACTTGAATGACTTGAGTAGGTTATAGCTTGAATAATAGCTTGAAAGTTTCAGGTAACAAGGTTTAGGTATTTTTTTTCAAATTTATTCCTCAGCCTTTTATAGTGTTCTTTTAAAAATTTGCCCGTTGAAGAGATAGGCTAATTTTCAAAAGACACTTGTGGTCATTGGCTTGTCTTGTTGCAGTCCTTGAAATTGACATTTCCTCGTATGAATGAGTCTTGACTTTTCGGAGTTCGACATGTGTGCGTGCTTCCCATTGGTTTATTCCTTTTGCACGCTTCTGGGACTGAGCACTTTAAGAAAGGCAGTATGGAAGTATTACTTGTTTAAGTAATTTTCTTGACTTCTTTGCTACGGATCTCTTTGAGTTGTCTCGACTTGACTGTATTTTCTTAACTTCCCCAGATGACTTCGAGTCAGCTTCCAATCATTGGATGACTCATCTGTCACATCAACTTGAGACTTGGCTATCTTGAGTTGACTTGACTGACACTTCACTCAGCTGCATCTCAGTTGCTCCTTCAGTCGAGTTCTTATCTTCTTTTCCTTGCCATACTCAGCTGCCTCACAGCGGAGTCTTTCTTCTAGTCTCCAGTTGACTTTTTGCATGTTAAGGCATAGCTGACTTAACTCAGCTCGATCAACCCTATCTATTACAATGCAAATTACAACAAAAATGGGGTGCCAACTTTCTAGTCTAAGTTTTACATGACATTCATCAAAATCTAAAAATTAATTTCCCAACAGAGTATCAAAATTTTGGAAAATAGAAGAGAAGAAGAAAGTGTACTAAAAATTCCATTTCTTACCTTATAGTCCAACTTCTTCACAATTTTTCTTGAAGATGACTAGTCTATTAACTTCTTCAAAGGTCTTCTAGGTATACCTCAAAATCAAAAATCAAACTTAAATTAGAAGGTGAAAGAGGTGAGCTAGAAGGTATAAGAATAGATTGAAGAAGAAAATTTCTTACCTTGTGTAGTATATGGTTCGAATTTTTTTGAAGAAATTGGGAGATGAATTCTTGAAGTTTTGGTTAAGTGTTAGTGAAGAAGATGAAGAATATGTAGAGAGATGTAGGAGGATTTTTAGAGAGAGAGATGAGGAAATTCAAGAATAAAACTTGAACAAATTTTTTTGTTCAACAAGGCCATTATGGCCGTCCATATGGGGGAAAAGAGACAAAAAAAATTTCTTTGGTTGGTTAGATGATGAGTTAGGGAATAATTGAGGTAATTAGGGAAAAAAGTAATATTTAGGTAACTTTATTAGGGACAATGGGCCAAAATGCTAAGCTTAGGGGAAATTTTTAATTTGGTCTTGTTTGACCAATTGGATGATTGAAATGGTGGGATTAATTTAAGATGTAGGTTTGAATTAATGGTGTAAAAATACACAAGAGGAATACACAAGGTGTACATGTACAAGAGTTGGGAGATATTTCTACACCAAAAAAATACACCAATGTCGTCCCCCTAAGGGTATTTTGGTAATTTCATATTTTTTTTTGTCCCAAAATTGATGATAATAGATGAATAAATATCAATCTCCAAAATAATTAGTGATTTCCTTGATCACTTATAAGTCTCATGATCACTTAATCTAGATCGAATTCTTAATTCTATAAATTATAAATCCCTAAAATAAATAGTCTCTTAAAATTCTAAGGTGACTAATAAATACACCAATAATAATAATGATGATCAACCAAGTGATCATAAATGCGAATTAAAATTAATAAATGATTATGATCACAAATAGAAATTAAAAGAATTAAATGTAAAATATATATTTATCATTAATATCTACCGTCAAAGCGACTTGATAAAATAGTCAAAATAATACAAAGACGATACGAAACAAGTACATGATCGAATAAAAATCGGGGCTTCACATTCTCCCCTCTTAAAAGAATTTGGTCCCCAAATTCTCTTTAGAATAGCTCGGATATTGATTCCTCATGTCTTCTTCCATCTCCATGTTGCGTCTTCGTCTCGGTTGTGGTTCCGCCATACAATTTTAACCATTGAATCTCTCTGTTACGCAATCGACGATCTGCGGTCAATAATTCCGATTGGTTCCGGTGTAAGATAAATTCTCCATTAGAGGAGGAGCATCACGAGTGATGATGTGCTCAGGATCGGTTGATACTTTTTCAATCTCGATACATGGAATACATCTTGCATTCCCGCATACTATGCCGGTAACTCTAGTCGGTAGGCCAACTTTCTGATTCTCTGCAAAATCTTGTAAGGTCCAATATATCTCGGACTTAATTTACCTCCTTTCTTTGGGTTGATTAATCCTTTTCGTGGCAAGAGTCTGAGAAATACCTCATCTCCGGCTTCAAATTCCAAGTCATTTCCCCTCTTGTCCGCGTAACTCTTTTGGCGGCTACGAGTCAGACGGATCCATTTCTTGATCAACTTGACCTTCTCCATGGCTTCCTGAACTAAGTCGACCTTTGGAATCGAGGGTGACTTCCGTTTCTCCTTCGGAGTCCATTGGTCATCAATCTCCCAGTGTAGAGGGGATCTACACTTTTGTCCATACAAGGCTTCGTAGGGTGCCATCCCAATCGTGGCATGATAACTGTTATTATAAGCGAACTCGGCCAATGGTAAGTGCGAATCCAAACTTCCTTGGAAATCTAATGTGCAGGCTCGCAACATGTCTTCCAGGGTTTGAATTGTTCGCTCAGACTGGCCATCCATTTACGGATGTCTTCTTGTCTTGAAACTTAGCGAGGTACCCAATTCCTCATGTAAGCATTTCCGAATCCGGAGACAAACCTCGGGTCTCTGTCGACACTATGTCGACTGGCACTCCATGCAGTCGAATGATCTCTCGGGTGTAAATTTGCGCAAGTTTCTGCAAGCTGTCGGTTTTCTTCATGGGTAAGAAGTGTGCAGATTTTGTGAGTCGGTCTATGACTACCCATATAGTATCATCGCCTCGTCTAGTCCTCGGTAGATCCATCACGAAGTCCATCGTTATGTGTTCCCATTTCCACTCGAGAATTCTCAACGGTTGTAATAAACCAGATGGTCGTTGGTGTTCCGCTTTTATTTGTTGACAAGTCAAACATCTCGCAACGAACTCGCTATTTGGTTCTTCATGTTCACCCACCGTAAATGTCGTTTCAAGTCCTTATACATCTTGTTTCCTCCAGGGTGTATAGTGTATTTTGAACGGTGTGCTTCGCTAGAAGTCGCTCCTAACCGCTCGTCACTCGGTACACAAACTCGATTCCAAATCGATGATCCCATCTTTATGTACCGAGAATTCGATCATTCTCCTTTAAGTATCTTCTCTTTCGGTCTTTGAAGTTGCACATCCTGTCTCTTGGCCGCTTTGATCTCGTTCAGAGGGTCGGGTTTAACAGATATGTTAGCACATGAAATGTGAGTATTGGTCCTTGTCGGATTTCAAGTGCTCAACTCTTCTAATAATTTCCACTCTCGAATCATTAGTCCGCTAAACTCGTTTTTCGCTCAAGGCGTCGCTACTACGTTAGCCTTCCTTAGGGATGGTATTGAATATCAAAGTGATAGTCTTATTAACTCCATCTATCTCCGTTGCCTCAAATTGAGATCCTTCTGAGAGAATAGATATTTTAAGCTCTTATGATCTGTGTAAACCGTGAATGTTGCTCCGAGAGATAGTGTCTCCATTTCTTTAGCGCGAACACTATCGCTGCCAATTCCAAGTCATGCGTAGGGTAATTAGCCTCATACGGCTTGAGCTTTCGTGATGCATAAGCGATGACCTTTCCTTCCTGCATGAGCACTGCTCCTAGTCCTTCCTTTGATGGATCACTGTAGATGACAAAGTTTTCTGTTCCCTTTGGAAGGGCTAAGACTGGAGATGTAGTGAGTCGTTTCTTCAGCTCTTGGAAACTAGCCTCACACTTGTCATTCCACACAAACTTGACTTGCTTCTGAGTTAGTCGAGTGAGTGGTCCGGCTATCTTGGAGAAATTCTAGATAAATCTTCGATAATATCCAGTCAGTCCTAAGAAACTTCTGATCTCCGTTATAGACTCTGGTTGTTTCCATTCAACAATTGTCTGTACCTTCGAAGGATCTACAGCGATCCCAGTGTCGGATACTATGTGTCCCAAGAATGCGACTTCACTAAGCCAAAATTCGCACTTGCTGAATTTGGCATACAGCTTGTGCTCTCGTAGTGTCTCCAAAACAATTTTCAGATGACGTCCATGCTCTTCTCTAGACTTAGAGTATACGAGTATGTCATCAATGAATATCACTACGAATTGATCCAAATAAGGTTGAAAAACTCGATGCATCGGATCCATAAACGTTGCTGGTGCGTTTGTCAGACCGAAAGGCATTACTACAAACTCGTAGTGTCCATATCTGGTTTGAAATGTTGTTTTGGACACGTCTTCTTCGCGAATCGTTAGTTGATAATATCCTTGTTGTAAATCAAACTTCGAGTACACCGTCGCTCCTTGAAGTTGGTCAAACAATTCGTCTATCCTCGGGAGGGGGTATTTGTTCTTGATGGTCACGCTATTAAGACCGCGATAATCTTTACACAGTCTTAATGTGACATCCTTCTTCTTGACGAATAGTAACAGGAGCCATTCTATACGGCGTTTCGGCGATCAGGGCGGTTCCTGGTAATACCTCGATGGTGAACTCGACTTCCCTATCTGGAGGGACAGTGGTGAGTTCTTGTGGAAATACATCTGTATATTCCGATACTATAGGTACTTGATTAATTTGTGTCTCAACCTTAGGTTTGTTAATTACAAACGCCAAGTACTCTTGTGCCCCTCTAGTGATCGTCTTCCTCGCTTTCATTGCTGAAATGATTGGGGCAATCTTAACTCGTGCTCTTCTCGAAATTTCTACTTCGGGCTTACGGGGTTCACATAGCTTAATGGACTTGCTATGGCAGTCCATTTGTGCATGGTGTGCAGACAACCAGTCCATCCCCAAAATTATGTTGTATTCGGATATAGGTAATAAAATTAAATCGGTAGGAAAATTTATCTCATCAATCTTAATTTCGCATGCATTATAGATAATATCTGTTATCTGGCTTGCGCCCATAGGAGTTGATACTTCTAGACCTATAGGCATATGTTCCATGCATGCATGCAGCTTGTGTACAAAATGTGGTGCGACAAATGAATGAGTTGATCCAGGGTCAAATAGTACTTTAGCATAGTGGCTAGATACTAGAAGTGTACCTTCCACCACGTTTGTTGCCTCTGGAGCCTCATGTCTGGCTAGGCAAATGCTCGATCGGGCATCCTTGCCCGCATTACCTGTCAGTTACCCGCTTTCGTGGTTGCACTGTTTGGTCCGGTCTTCGTATTTCGGGCAATCCTTCAGCTGGTGCTAATCACTACCACAACGTAAACACCTTCCTGTTTACGCCCAAATCATTGGCGGTATGCCCCGTTTTACGCAATGTGTACACACTTGACCCGCTTTTTCTCAGACGTCCTTTTCCTTTATCCGTCTCATTAATCTGGTCTCTTCGAAACTTAGCAGCTGCTTAGATGGTTGTCCCACGATTTGTCCTCTTGAGACTGTTTGATGGCCTACTCTCTTTGAATCTGCCCAATACGGTTCGATCCCGACTCGATGCGGAGAGAGCGCTTTCCGCGTGGTGAGTAGGTTGTCATTTCAATCGGCTCGCTTTTGAAGTTCTAGCTTGATCCCCGTGTGAACTTATATAATTTGTCCTCTTCTCATCGATTGTCCCCAGAGCGTATTTGGACAATCGATGAAACTCGGACTCAGATCGGGCTGGACATGTTCCCCTGTCTCAACCTATAGAACTCACTCGGCGTTTCTCCTTCACGACTTGGGAATATACTGCTCATTGAATTTAGCCAGGAAATTTTCCCACGTCCTATCTACTTGGTCCTGGTCCCATTTTCTCTCAACTGCTCGCCACCAATCTCTAGCAGCTGATTCTAGTCGGAACACGGTGAGCGTAACCTTTTGTTACCCTGAGTATTGGAGAGCATTGAAGATATTCTCCATTTTCCCAATCCATTCTTCTGTCTTTAAGTCATCAGGCTCTCCTAAGAAAGCCGGTGGATCAAATCGCAAGAATCGCTCCAGAGTGCGATCATTCGCCTCTTTAGCGGGCTCGGGAATACGCCGTTGAGGCTCTGCTTGTTGCCTCATGAAGACCAGTATTTGTTGCAGGGCTATTGCAGTCAAGTCATCTCCTGCGACTGGTGGAAGAGATGGTGGTAGTTCGGGAGAGAGTACACATTCCCTGGGTACGTCCTCATACCTTCGGGGAACACGGCGAGGTCTCCCGCGTCCACGGTTTCCAACCATGTATCTGTAGTTTAGCTACAATTCAGAAAAGAATGATTTCAATAAGTACTTGCATATAACAAGTTATATCACAACAATACACAAGACATAGAATAAGTAGAAAAATATATTCATTGATGTGAAATTTGAATACACCCAAATGAGTTCATACAACAGGAACATAGAATCAAAGATAAACTAAAGTTAGGATACAACTTGCTCAAAGTACAACGGAAAGCAAAATACAACAGGATGAAAATAAGCGTCGGCTAAAATCTAGCATAGAAGCTATCTACTCAGTGAGGTCGTCGTCATCATCACTAGCGGCCTCGCCCATAACCGGATCCGACGGACCGAGGTACCGCTCAAAGATTAGCCGATCGGCTAATTGCCACCGCTCCGGCCCCCGGAGCATCATCAAGTGGGCGGCTTCAAGCGCCTCGGGCTCTTCATCTTCCATTGATCTCATCGGGATCCTCTTCAGATCTTCTTCAGATCCTCCAAGGATCCTCTTTATTATCGGCCTCAAGTCGGGCATGGGTTCTCGCCTCGGTGGTGGCAACGGTGGCGCATTAGGCGCTAAGGCGGCCTCCAAAGCAAAGATCCCGCCGAGTTAAGGCATGCGTGAGGTCCTCTATCACCTGCATTTGTTTGATGATAGTATCTTCGAGACGATCGATGGTGGCTCTCGACATGTATGCACCCCTTTCCCACTTTCCGCGGCCTCCTGGATTGACTGGATTTGATCCTCGCGAGCACGGATGGTATCCTCGCGATCCTTAGCAAGGAGGGTAAGATCGTTCTTCTCCTCTTGGCTCTTTGCCAGGAGGTGTGTCAGTTCTTGGTTGCGGCGGCGTTCTTCTGCGAACTCTGAGATAGCCCGAAAGTATTCCTGGTGCCAGTGATTCGTGTATGCCCAGAAGAAATCACGTTCGGCGCGGGCCTCCAATAATTCCCACCAGATAGGTGGCATCGGCTCCATCCTGAATAAGCCAAACTAAGAAGGATTAGACGAAACAAGAAAAAATAGGAAAGAACAAGGAAAGAATGACTACGGAAAGTCAGTCAAGAGTCATCTAATTCAAATCAAGTATGACTATGGATTCTCCAAGTATAAATTCTGACTTAACATAAACATCAATAATACGGTTCCATGCCATTATTGAAATTGATTTCATACTTAATTGGTCGTCGGCAGATTACCCAACACACCGGTGGTCCTATCCTCGGGTCATTTCGGTGTAAGTTTCCATCTTACTAGCCGAGCTCGATACCATAATCATCACGCCCAAACACGACGCGACGGCGATCAATCACTTAAACAAGTAAATAAACCCAACATTCTAGAAAACGATGCAACAATCCCAAGTGAAATAAGGTCTAAAGCAAAATGAAAACTACAAGTACAACACGATTACAAATACATCCCAACAACCAAATAGCTTATACCCGTAACTATGAAATAAAGTACACATCATATCACCAAATTTTAAGTGTCAAAGGGTCTTATGCCCTTAAATTACAAATCAAAATGGCGGAAGAAAATAAAAAAGTCCAACAAAGAGAAAAACAAAAAAAGCAGCCAAGCAACATAGATATCAATAGGAAGTAAGTCCAACAAAGCGGAGCATGAGAATTCAATCAAGCAAAAGTTCACTTTCTTCGACAAAGTCATCTTCTAAGGTTAGAAAAGAAGGGGGTGAGACAAATCTCGGTGGATGGGGTGATC
The DNA here is from genome assembly GCA_016081115.2 of Rehmannia glutinosa. Taxonomy (NCBI): domain Eukaryota; kingdom Viridiplantae; phylum Streptophyta; class Magnoliopsida; order Lamiales; family Orobanchaceae; genus Rehmannia; species Rehmannia glutinosa. Next base: position 8,270,529 of record CM071927.1, read on the forward strand.
GTGTGCAAGTGTGGCGATATGTATATAGTTAATGCGAGAAATTTAGTTGTATGAAAAAACGCGTGAGAGATGATGCATGATTTCACACACATCCACAATCGTCGTGATAAATATATTTAAGTAATATACTTATACGATTAAGAAAGCAGATTCGTGGTCAAGGTGCACTATGGTCCAAGCGAGGACAGGAGGATTTGCGTGACGGATTTGTAACGTCAATCCTATGCAAGACAAGTAGCGGTTGCGTGACGGATTTGTAGCGCCAACCTATGCAATACAAGTAGCGGTTGCGCATTTAATTTGTAGTGCCAACCAAACGGGTCCGATTAACCTTAATCGTGTGGATCGGATAACGATTCCTTCGTTCTTCCTTGTAACTCCCCGAGCAAGATGGTCCAAGACATGTCACCTTATCGCTCCATAGGCAAAGACAAAATCCACAGTGGAGCTAGCAAGACTCGGATTTGTCATAATCATGATTATACTCAAGTACTACGACCCGCTTCCTGGGACAAACTCCGTCCCTCGCCGGGATTAGGACGATGGGGCCGGAGAGTGGAAATAGCGGCCGAGCTGCCCGGTTCCATCCACGACGTATCCATTCTCGATCGTGAGCTCGACACACCAAGTTGACTCAGCAGAAATTAAATACACGTTCAGCAAACAACCAGCAATGAGTATATTGATTCGGGAAATAGTTCATGAAAAGTTTTCGAAAATTTGCGTAAGGTAATTATGGCGTTGGTGGAGTTATTTGGATGAAGATGATTATCGGGAGGATAAACAATCTTCGATATCTTGAAAGATTAGGTGGAACATAAGTCCCGTTATAGATTCAAATCGCAAGACGAGGAAGTCGCCCCGCAATCGGGTATTAATCGGTCAAGGCGGTCCGATAAGTCAAGGGTTTTTGAGAAAATAAAATATTTTAATTAAGAATTGAAGTCAGAGGGTCCAGGGCTGTTTTAGTAAAAGGAAAATAATTTGAGTTAGGTCCTTGATAAAAAGAAAATTTACAATTTAGCCCCGTTTTGTAAAAACCAATACTTTTGGGTTAAAAATTGAATAATAAATATTCCGACCTTGAAAAATTATAAGGTCAGTTCCTAAATTCTCCAAATTGCTCAGAGATTCAGGTTTTTGAAGTTTTGAGGTCTAGTTTTTATAAAATTCTCATATTGGCCCCAAATTTATTAAAATTGTCATTTTGGGCTCTAAGTTTAAAATAATTGGAACTCACAAACCGGAAGGGCTTTTAATGTGATTCCAGTTGGAAAATGTCACTATGGTTAGTGGAATATTGGGACAAAAACAGTTTTAAAAAGAAATAAGTTTAGGTCCCTTAGCTTTTGAAAATTTCATTTTTGTCCCATTTTGAAATAATTGCCTTTAAGGCTTTTAGGGGTCCAATTGTTATGAAATTTAAACTTTGGGTCCAAAATATAATTAAGTTATAGTTAAATTAGTATTTACAGGTGCATGGGCTGCATAAGTCCTGGAAATTTCATTTGAGTCCTCAAGTTTAATCTTTTACACTTTAGTCCCTCAATTTTAGTAAAATTACTTTCCAAGCTCTAAACTCTTGGATTTTTGGAATACACTTAAAATATGTTATTTACAGTCCCTTAAGAGTTAAAATTTCAAATTTTAAAATTAGTGTCTGGTACAGTTTTGAAATTTACAAAATAGCCCTTAAACTTCTCAAATTTTACAATCTAGTCCTTGGGCTTTTAAGGGTTGATTTTATTTATCTAAAAACTCTTAAAATTTTATTAAAATATCAAAACATAATTTTTGAACCTGAGTTCAGTCCCAAAAATCAAAACGTACAGAGGGGTCCCTTAAGTTTTATTTTCTTGCAATTAAGTCCACCAACTTTCCATTTTTGCATTTTAAGTCCAAAAGTTGAAATTTAATCAATTATGCTCGACTTGTCCAGGTTATAAATCATTCAAAACATAGATTTCAAGAGTCATACACATACATATCCTTCTCATACAAAATTTCATCAAGTATAACAATAAAGTGTGCATTTATCCCCTATTTTTCGATAAATCACATTTTTTAGCAACACTTGAGAATTTTTCCAACTTGATACAAGAAAATAGCACGCAATACATAATATATATCTCAAGTGCTCAATAACAAAATACTACATGCATATTTTCAATTTAAAACACCTAGAAGTTGAAAGGATTTTTCCACCCACCTTAAAAATGAACTTCTTGGTGAAAGATGAAATAAATCACTCTTGAAGGAGAAGTGACTTAGGTCAGCCCCCTAGGTCAAGGAATACCAAAAAAATGTAGGAGTTAGGAAATAAGGTTAAAAATTTAAGGAAAGAAGAAGGAGGTGAAGAATATTGGTAAAACTACACTTACCTTGTGTAGTAGATGAAATGAGACTAGTAGAAGTCTCAAAACGGGTCTCTTTGCTCACTCTTAAAACAACTCTTAAGGTCAGCCCCTAAAAGTCCAAAAATAAAAATGGAGTATCAAAATTTTGGAAAATAGAAGAGAAGAAGAAAATGTACTAAAAATCCCATTTCTTACCTTATAGTCCAATTTATTTCACAATTTCTTGACGTCTAGTCAAGATGGTTCCAAGTCTCTATTATCTTCAAGTTGTCTTCTAAGTGTACCTCAAACCAAAAATCAAACTTAGGTTAAGGAGTGAAGAGGATGAGCTAGAAATATCAAAATGGATTGAAGAAGAAAATTCCTTACCTTGTAGTAGTGATAGTTTTGAAAATAAAGAAGTAAGAAGAGTTTTTTTTTTAAGTGTTTGAAGAAAGAAGAAAGTGTTTGAGATTTGAAGAAATGTTTGAAGATATGAAGAAGTTGTGTTTGAAGATATGAAGAAATGTTTGAAGATATGAAGATTGTTTGAAGATATGAAGAATGTGTGTTTTGAAGATATGAAGTTTGTTTGAAGATTTGAAGAATGTGTGTTTTGAAGATATGAAGAAATGTTTGAAGATATGAAGAAATGTTTGAAGATTTGAAGATTTGAAGAAAAAGATGAACTTATGCTTAGGGAAATGTTGGAGGATTTTTGGAGAGAAGTTGGAGAGAAGATTTGTGTTTTGTTTTGGTTAAATGATGAGTTAGGATAATAATTGGGGAAGTTAGGACATAAATTAAATAGTTAGGTTACTTTCTTAGGGACAATTGGCCAAAAGCTAGGTTTTTGGGAGAAATTTAAAATTTGTTGAGTTGACTAATGGGGCAGTGGGATTTGTAGAGAAAATTATTAATTGTAGGCTTGGAAGACATAAGATAAAATAGAAATAAAATTATCAAAATTTTATTTATTTATTTTTGTCCAATAATAATTTTGTTGGGAGATACAAAATGATAAAATAGTGGTAGAAGAAAAATTGAGTTATTTTCCCAATTTAAACTGGTAATTTCGAAAATTAGGGAAAAAAAAAAAAAAAAAAAAATACTTGGTTTCTTTTCATTATAAAATTCAGGGGAAAAAAATAAAATGTATAAATATCCATAATTAAATATTTAGAAATTTAAAATAAAGATGTGAAATAAGAAATGTATAATTGAAAAATAAATTGAAAGTTGGTTGGGATGAATTATAGAATAAGATGAAATATTTGGATAAGGATCGAAATGTACTCCTAAATTTTCGAGGGTCTAATATTTCTAAAGTCGTAGTCATTCGATTAAGTATTAATACTAGAGGAAAATCTAAAATTGTTAAGCTCGAAAATGAGGAAGACGTAATTGATATTGGAAGAAATGATTAAAAGTCGGGTCGTATTTTATTAATAATGGTTCGTGTTACTAAACCAAATAAATAAATCACTGCATAACGTTGTATCTCACATCGTGAAAATTCGGGGCGTCACACTTAGAGTAGTCATTATGTACAAAATATGCACTTAAAATGTGTACTTAAAACACAAATAGTGGAAATTACGATTTTGCACCCTACGTTAACGTTCTGTATATATAGTATTCCATATTTGTATATTTAGTATGTAAATTTTGTGTTTTTACCAGAGTTTACATGGTTTACATTGGGCAGAGGCTCCAAACCTCACCAGGATCAACTAAATATTGGATCCCAGAAGTGGACCAAGAAAAAATTCCTCGTGCCGACATGCATTTCTATACATTGGAGGCTGGAATACAATTTTACAAGAATTATGGTACGTGTAGTTGCTTCAACATTAGAAGGAGCATTACAAAGAAATTCAAGAACGGTGAAATTCGTGTACAATACGTGGTTTGCAATAGAGAAAGCTTCAAAACTCTAAAAAAAACCACACCTGTTGAAAATTCTGAGCATGACGAAAGCATCAAAAAGCAGGGGGCACACAAGAGAGTTTCAAACCGAGTTGGGTTCAACACACGTATTTTTTAATACACTGGCTCAGACGCGTATAATATGATACTATATGTTTGTGTAATATATACAACATCAGCAAACTAAATATACATTATGTGATGTTAAATATACATCAGCAAACCACTAGGGCAATTTATGTATAGTATACATAATCATATTCACAAATATACAATATCTGCAAAGTAATTATACATTATATGAATTAAACTATGCATCGTTTTTGCTTCGTATGCAACATCTGGACCAATACATGGCATAATATTTAAATATACATAATCTTCTACGTAATTATACAAAATTCTATAACTACACATATAATATTATATTGGCAAACGGAAAAGGCAAATTATATTTAATATACATAATCTTATGCATAAATATGCAACATCTGAAAAATAATTATACATTATATGGATTTAACTACACATCGTTTTTGCTTCTTATGCATGGCATAATATTTAAATATACATAATCTTCTATGTAATTATACAAATTTCAATAACTACATATACAATAGATAGCATAGTACTTAAATACATAATTGTATGCGTAAGTATGCAAAATTCTATAACTACATATACAATATTATTGTAGTGTGACACCATTTGGACAAAGTATACATGAAAATGCAAAGTTATATTAATTAAAACAAAATAATACATGTTGTGGTCCCTTCATATCTAAAATTCAAAATAACATCTAAACATATGCAGACACTCCTACGAACTAGGTAACTATCTCATTCAGTTCAATTTGATCAACATCAATATTAATATTTCCGCATAGTGTAGTATCTTTCCAGTGCTACCAGTTACAGTAAGTTCATCAGTTGTGAGATCAATTATCGTTTCCGCATTTGAACTCATCCTAGAAGATGACCCTATTGTTTGAAGTTTGATTCTGTTACGATTATCGATTCTATTTCCAAAGTGTGGTCCCACGCTGCAAACTAAATCTTAAAATTGGTAAAATACACGTATTAGATATTAACATATGAATCTTTTAGTTATAAAGGAATTAAAAGATATATATCAATATTAATAATATATCGTTTGTGATGTCACTAAGCGGAATGTTTGATAACGAATAGATAATTCTACTCGATGAACCTTATAAATCAATTGTCTTAGATACTTTTAGAAAAGACCTTTGAGGTATTCCGTGAATTTCTGTTAAAAAAAAGTGAACCATAACCCACCAAAATAACGATTACCTAAAAAAAACAAACACAATTAAATTTTATCTTGAGCATGAGATGTAGTATTATTCAAAAGTTTATAAACATTTTATAATGAAATTACCACATATAGTGTCTCTGAGTGGGGTGCTCGACAATGAATATATGTTTCCTCTTAATGAGATGTGCAACTCAAATCTTGCAATCAATTGAGGAGTTGCACTTTCATTGTCTGTAAAGTCACAGATTGAGTAAGATACGAAAATTAGATATTTATAAATTAAATATTTGAATCAATATATATATATATATGACTGTTAATTAAATAAATTAGATATAATTTTTAAAAATATATTAATGAAATTGTATAATTCTTTCCATATACAATGTGCATGTCGTGTATTTTAAGTACATATTTCTTTTGGTCTTACTATCATAATAGTTTTGGCACTAATATATAAAATGCTAGCAATTTGTATATTTTATTCAATTTAAAATTATATAATATTAACACTAAATCATTCAAATTGTAGAGAAATATATCAATTTTTAACACTTTATTTTATAATTTTATACTAAAATATTTTATATTTTTCTACAAAATTATTTTGTATACTTAAAATGATTCGATTTATTTATATTACAAATATCTAAAAAAATCATTTGTATTTAAAAAAAAAATCATTTGTATTTAAAATATTTAATAATATATCTATATATAAAATATAATAATTCGTAATTTATATATTTCTATTTAAATATATTTATAAACTAATTATTTATTTTAATTTCGCATTGTAAATAAATTGTAATTTATAGTACTAGATATTTAAATTTATTTATATATTTAAATATCTATTTTTATAATTATAATTATCATAATTATAATATATTAATAGTTAATAATTAATAGCCCAAATAAAATTAAAATAATTAATTAATTAAAACTTTCTAACCCAATTGAGTTCAATTACGAAAGCCCAATACATATATTAATAATCAAAGCCCAAACTTAACCGATTGCATCTAATATCTGGGGCCGTTTTTTCAGCCAAAAAAAATTTGAAAAACCATGGCAGAAAATATGTGAGAGTGAGCAAGATGGAGACACGTGTCGAACTCGTGTTGTGTATGGTGAGGGTGAGCAAGATGGGGACACGTGTACTGAAAATGAAGGGTATAGATTGTCTTTGATACAACAGAAGGATATATATGTAATTTCAAAATATTAGGGCAACAATACACCCCCACTTTCGTTCACCTACCCTTCCCTTATTCTTCCAACACTATTTCATTCCAACACATTTCTCTCCATCTCTCTTCTGTCTCTCTATAAAATTTGATGTCTCTCTCCCCTCATTTCGCCCATGTTCATAGGGTTTTTCTAACCCAGAAATGCTGATTTTTATAATCTTCTATATAACTCATTTCTACCGTGTTATTTTGTAATACCCGGTATTAGAATTTTAATCTCAAAATTTATGATAAATTTTTTGCAATTTTTAAGGAATTATGTTAGTAATTTATGGGGGTTTATAGCTAATTAGGATTATTATTTAAATTATATAATTCGGGTAGAAAATTTATAATTTTAATTATGGGGATTTCTATTATTTTCAATTCAAAAATCGAATTATTTCAAGTCCAATTACGATATAACTAAGCCATCATTTGTAGCCCAAACCACCAAACTCATTTCATAGTCCATTCAATACTACTATATATAGCTATTTCCATATTTGGAAATAATTAGACATAGGAAACTTTCTAATCCTGGTAAGAATTCCCCCTCTCATCCTTCAGCTTTTTCGGTGGCTGTCCGGTCGCCGGCCGCCGCCGTTGGTCGTCAGCGGTGGAAATTAACAAACCATACCTTATTCGAACCCTTTCGTCGCCCTCGTTCAAAATCCAAAGTCGGAATTTCGATTTGAATCCCCGTTCGCCGGCAAATCGCCGGTAAAATTGAAAATTCGAAATCTTTGACTCTAGATTTACGGAGATCCAACCGTTGGATTTTCACAAACCTTATACCGTTAGAAAGCCCATTGAATTAGATTTCTAACGCCATCCTCCAATCTCAGATCAGACCTCTAGATCGATGGCAAATTGCCGAGACGTCTGCAAAAACCCTATTCCGAGTTCACCGGTGTCGCCATCTTTGACTGCCGATTTCCGGCCATCCACTGGTCCAAAATTGATGAAATTTATACCTTTTATTTGTCTCTTCAAGGGTTCAAAACCAACCAATCAATTTCAGGATTCGAGTTTGTTTACGCCGTGAATTGAAGTCGAAAATCTTTTGAAACTTCTTTCATTTTTGCCATTTTTCTTCCATATCCCAACTTGCTCTTTGCTCCCTCCGTTCACATTGCCGGAGGCCACCATGTCCGATGTAGGAGGTGTCTGGGGGTTGGATTGAGGTGGTAGTACGTGGCGGCGACGCACGTAGCGCCGACGTGCGTGAGTTGTGCGTGTGTGTGTTGTGCGTGAGTTGTGTGTGCGTGTGTGTATTTTTCGGCCAAAAATGGTCGGAAATGATTAGGGGATGGGTGGAAGAGGTCCCCGACATCGAGAGCTACTGGTTCGGGGTGGCGTCGAGGGTCGAGGCGGTGGCAAACGGCAGTGGGATGTGAAGGGGTGAAAGATGGAAGTATTGGAGAGGCCAAACAGAATTTGAAATTCTTTTGGACTTGTTTGTAATTTTCAAAAACTTCAGTTTGACCCCTCCCAAATTTCAGTTTAGTCCTCCCATATTAACTTTTAGCTTTTTATAATTTTTCCCCAACTCAACTCTTAGAGTTCTACAAATTGACCCCTAATTTTTTAATTTAAATTCCTTAAGTCCTAACTTTCTCGTTTTCAACCCAAAAGGGGTCAAATGAACTCCGTTTGACCTCAAATTTGAACCATAGTCTCGTTATACCCTCTTTATATGTAAGGTCTATTCAAAATCACCAAATGGCCCCTCAATCTTCCAACTTCAAGAAAACGAAACCCGAACATCCTTATTATTCCGTTTCACTCCTAATTTCTTCATTTCACATCTAAATGCCCCCAAATTTTAAGGATAGGTTTATCTAGCATATTTAAATTATTATATATTATAATATTTCTATTCCAGGCTTCTAAGACATATTATGCTATTTTTTGTAGGAGACGAGATTGAGCTTGGGAACTAGGATTTGCATCATGCACAATCATTTTGTACATCAAAAAGGTGGGGTTATCTTTACACTTAAACGTGTACTATTGCTATTCAATGCAAGCTAACTGTTTAATTAATCATGATTAGTATATTTTGCATAAATCCCATGTTGTGGTTGTACCGTACATGTTACATATTTATGTGTTGTGGTGATGATCACTTCACATTATGAGCTCGTACATATTACAAAGTTACGGTCTGTTCGTACAAATGCTACGTATGATGCATCTCTGCTAGTTGTAATTAATTACATAATCGCTTAATTGTACCCCACTCAGTGTATTTTCATAGCACTCACCCCACATTATATTTTCAAATTGAGGCGAGGCACAACACGAAGACTTGGGCATGATGAAATACTTTTGGAGTCTCAAAGTCCCTATTTCTCTCTTTCTTAAACTTTGAACTGATAAACTGAAGTCTGTAAATAAACTTTCTTTTGTTTGCTGTTGAGATGAGCCGTGACTCATCTACTTATATAATGCTTAGTTGTATTTTGCGAATTAGGCTAACCCGCCGTGAGCGTGGTTATTTGATGTTGATTTGAAATGCTTTGGGCATGTTGGAAGTTACTTAAAGTTAGGTACACACTAATATAGCGTTCTTTAAGCTCAAAACTACATTTTCCAAAATTGGGGCGCTACATATTTACGGTTTCTCACAATGTTTCAAAACCATTAATATAACATATTTTCTGATTTCATATCTTTCAAAAAAATTCGATTTTTGACATTTTTTCGATCTCCTCACCATTTTATGGCGATGGAGAAGAAAAGCTTGTCAAATATTATCTTCAAAAAAGAAAAATTTTGAACCGATTGATCGTTGTAGTAGTTTGAAATCTAAATTTTTATAATCAAGTTATGTTAATTGGCCCATTGGTTACTTGGCTTTTTCTTCAAAGAAGCCAAGGCCATGGCAATCGAGCCAAACCCATTATCTCGATGCCGGGTCGCTTGTTCGGTGTGTACCGGTTTTATATGTCCGCGGATCCTTTGCTTGTCTATTATCCGTTGATGCGATCCAGGTAATCTTGGCCGTTTCGTCTTACATATATAAACCCCCACCCGAACCCTAACCTCATTCTCGTGCATCTCACTTCTCTCTAAACTCTCATCTCTCTCTCTCGAACCTTCTCGTGTTCATCTCTCTCTCTACGATCCGCCCCGGGTCGCATCTTTCTCCGTGATATTGTGAGTTTGAGCGAGATCATCGAGTGTGTGTTCACCCTCTCCACGTTCTTCTGTGTAGACCTCTCTATATCTTGAGTGATTTAGGGTTTGGGTGGTTCTTGGGTTGAACTAGGGTTTGTTCGAGATTTGTTCTTGGGCATGCGGTTCTTGAGGGCCTGGCTTTGTGGCAAGCGCGGTTGTGGTTCTTGGTTCCACGTTGGTTCTCCTGGGTGATTCTTGGTGACTACTTTGTGTGGGAAGTTCGTCCCTGAGCCATATTATTCAATATATGGTTTAGGGTTTTATCCTCATACATTTTGTTATTATTTTTCGTGTATTGTTGCTTTGTGTTGTATTTTAATTTCCTACAAGAGTCTAGAGTTTATTTGTATTAATAGGCGATCGAGTCTGTAATTTTTGTGTTCGATACTAAGTGTATCGATCTATTAGAGGCAGATAGATACCCAACAATAACCACTTAAGATTTTGTGTTGAAAAAACAGATCTACTCTGTTCATTTTTTGATATGTTGAAAATACTGAAAAATATTTACGACTTTTAACAAAGCATAAAAATAGCCGAAAAAAATGTGTCAATTCATAGACCTGTTTTTTATTTATTTGAGATTTATGAATATTGTGTATTTAATGTCGTTTTTATATACTGTAGATTATCATTTGGAAATTTATTTTAAGAGTAGTGTTTTTTTCTACTGATTACTATACCTAATTTTTTGCCATCAATTTTTGGTTTGGGTATGTGAACAATTTTATCTTACTCCCTAATCATTTTCATATCTTCTGTTTTGACGACAAAAACTTGCTCATTTTTTGATAAGTTCAAAATTTTAATTTATTTAGAGTTTTTGGTTCTTTATTTCAGATCTGAACACTCAAGGTGCAGATATACAAAAAATAAGATAAGTTGTTTGTTAGCCTTCCTTATGTATCTTTTATCTGATTTCATTTTATTTTTTTTGCAATTTTTTTTGGTTAAAATCTGAATAATGTTTTGATAGTTGTTTATTTATTCTTATTGTAAAATATTCTGCAAAACTTGTAAGTAAGGTGTTTATTAGGATAGTTAACTATTTTAGTGAAAATTTATCTTATTCTGATAAACTGCAGATTAATTGCACGGGTTTTCAATGATGGAAATTTTATCTTATTGTAAAAGTAGATAAGTACGACATATGCTTTCTATTTTTTGTAATTTTCAAATATTATTTATTTCAGTTAATAGATCTACTAAATAAATGTTATTATTCAATTTTTTTATGATTTGTATGTTTATTTTTTGATTCTGATATTTTATTTTCTGTTGCAGGATAGATCCGACCTTTTTAAACCGAGAAACGAAGAACTCAACACATTAACAGATTAAAAAAGATTTAAGGGAGAAAAAAAAAGACAAGTCCTACAAACAAACATCAAATTCCCTTTTTTCGATTTCTCGAATTTGTTGTTGTTCAACATTATATTCTGTTTTGAACTATTAGTTTTTTTTATAAAAATTGATTTGGCAATGAATAAACTCATAACTGCTGACTGTTTTGCTGGAAAAATTGAATATGCTTATTAATTTTATGGCCAGATATTACGTTTTCTAACATGCTAAAATGATTGAGCCTATATTTTGTTTGATGTGGAAGGACGAAAGGAAATGTTTGATGAAAAATTTGTTTATATTTCATATTGATATGTTAAGCAGATTTCCATTTTTTGATGATAGTTGTTTTCATTTTTTTTACTGTTGTCAAAGAAAATTTGTAGAAATCACATTTACATTGTTTGATGCTTCATACAGTTTTTCTAATTCACTTTTTATATTTTTATGTTTCAGGTAATGTTTAAATTTAAAAGTACGAAACAGCAACATAGTAGAAAAAATCAGATACAGATAAGTAACATTCAAACCACAAACCCTTCTACTACAATAGATATCATTTTTAAAATAAGAATTATACTACCGTATGAAGTATTATCGTCCCTTCTTCGTTTAGTGCCCAAAACATTATGTCCTTTCGTCTGTCGCATGTTTGATATTGTTCTCGTGTTTTGTTCTTGCATGTTGTGTTCTTGCGTTCTACTTGAAAAATTTCAGAAACGAAAAAATGAACACAAGAATTCTGACATTTATATATATACTGAACATAAAAATGAAACTATTTTTGTTAAAGATATATCTCTTGACAGAAAATCAATCAAAGTGTTGGATGCACAAGCAATTTTATTCTATTACCATATATATGCGAATTTAAATATCTATTATTATCATTTAAATTAAATGCATATATAGTATAAATCAAAACGTAATATTTTCTTGCCATATATGATGTTAATTTATTGCCATGGCATTCTTTACCTTGTGGTGATATCATGAATCCTTTCATTTTACTGCATTGATAATTGTGTAATTAATTTTATTTGCAGTTACGATTTGTACGGCATTTTTTTAATATTTTCATGCTGTGTGAATTCTTATTGGTATTTGTAATTGTTTTTTTTTCTTGCAAAAATTAAGTTTTATGAAGACTCTTAGCTAACAAAGCCAATTGATCCTGCACCTTGAGTGTAGTGGAATCCTGATGGTGCTGAGGTCTTCATTAAGTGAAATTTTGATGAATGTTTTTTATAAGTACATACTTGTTTGTATATTTTTTTGTCAATAAAAATGCACATGTAATTAAGTTTATTTTCGACAAACATAATAGTAATTTAAAAGTAATCCTTTAAAAATATTAATCCATAATATTATTGCAAGATTTTTAAAAAATATAAACTTTAATTAATTAATGCCATTAACTAAACAGCCAAAAACTGAAACCTAAACTACTAAGATTGTTCAACGAAATATTATAACCAAACAAAATTAAAAAATTCAAACCAAAGCAATAAAAACCAATTATTATTTTAACACCAAATAATCCCTCCAACATTTCTATTCATCTTTCCCGTTCTCCTTTTTGATAATGCTCTTCAACTTATTGCAAGTGCTTGAAGATGAGAATTCTTCGAGTAAGGCACGCTTAGTACCAGAAGCTTTGAGTCATCTGCTTGTTTTCTTGACACTTTTAGTTGTGGTGTTAACCTCATCTTCTGACGAATAATCCTATTAAAAAATTAATAAATAGAATTAATAAAATTACTACAATAACGTAATGCTTGAACATTATAATATGAATTTATTATCTATATATATATAAACTATAATATAATTTTAAATTAAATACCTTCAACTGTGTTGAATCATCTGCTTGATGTTTTGAAAAGAAATCCGACTCCTAGAAAAACAGATTTAGTTTAGTGTACTATAATTTACAAATACCTTCAAGAGATTTTTTTCTATTTACCTGACTCTCAAAAACAGAGCATCCATATTTCGATATTAAAGTTGGATCATCTGTTAGCTTGACAACTGTGAATGCTCCCGTATGTTTGATAAATATTTTTATCATGATTTTGATAATTTTGCTTAAATATGTTTTTACACCAAAACAATATTTCAAAATGTTGTCCAAATACTCTCGATCGATTTAAAATGTTTTTACTAATTTTTGGAGTATTTCTTGAAGTTTATTTTCGATAAAAATGGACAACATTGTCTCGTGTTGGACCGTCAGCCCTATAGGGCAACCCGTACCTGAAGATAAGTTTTGAAAATAGAAAACCGGACGAAAGTTTTTCTCAAGAGGTCAAACGGTCGACCGGACGCCGCCAGTATGGTCGGCCGGTCGACTACTGGTCGACGGTGCTTGAAGAGTTTCTTCTTCTCTTCTCCTTTTTTGCATCAGATCCCAACCGGTCCAACACAGGTCGACGGCCGCCTGCGTGTTAAATTGTGATTTTGTCTTTCAATGTTTATTTTTACGACCGACTCACGCCTCTATCGTTTTGACAACAAAATTCTAGTCGTTGACAACAGACAGTTCTTCCTTAAATGATGGGATTGATTTCTAACAACTATATTCTTGATTTTAATTGTATTTTTCTGTAGATTCTCAATCCCCAAGAGGAGCTTATCCATGATCAATCATCTCCTATAGATAGAGGAAGTTTTGGAGCAACAAAACAACCAACTGAGATACAACACAACAAGATACACTCAAGCAAATACTTGTTCTTTCTATTTCAATATTCTTGTTGTAATATCCTAAGGTCTTACACTTTCACATCTTGAGGTATATGCTTGATTCTTGATTATACTCGCACTCAAAATTGTATTACTAATTATAGAGTTGTAATCTTGAATTTTTGGGTTCATCATTCAACACAAGATATTCTTGTTAGTGTTCTTGTGGTAAGAACACACTTGGATGATCTAGGTGTTAGGTGCAAGAAGATTGTGGTAATCTTCTTATTGAAGAGTTTGGTGCTCTTTGAGGTGTTGAAGAATTTGGTATTCTTCAAGGTTGAAGATTGTGGTAATCTTCATAAGGTGCCGTTGAAGATTGTGGTAATCTTCACAAGGTGCCGTTGAAGATTGTGGTAATCTTAAAAGGAGATTGTGGTAATCTCCAAAGAGGTGTTGTAAGGTGATGTTATATTAATTGTGGTAATTAATAAAATCCTTTTTCTTTTTGAAATCCATATCGGAGATATTGGGGTGGTAGAGGATTAGGCCCTAGGTGGGTTGAACCTCTATAAATCGATACGTGTTATTTACTTCCCGCACCTTCATACTTGTCTTGGCTTGTTTGATTCGAAAAAGAGGGCATAATCGAGAAAATGGAGATAATCTATTCACCCCCTCTAGATTATCGTAGTCGCTTGGACTTACACCGTATAGTTTTGAAGCTGCTCTGATTTGATTTGCACTTTAAACAATATATTTTTCTCAAGTAGGGAGCATATTTCTTCAGGAATTTCATCTGTGTTTGGTTTCTAAACAAAACATATCATAAAAATTTATTTGATTAATATAGATTAAAAATAAAGAAATATCAACTAAAGTACAAAAAAATCTTTAAACAAATAAAAGTTACCTCCATGCACTCCTCCCTCAAGACTGTGCACGGTTTTTCTATTAGAGTCTCACAGTCTCTGTCCCAACAAAGAAAAGACGCACAGGTGATCTCATCCACAACTTGAAACTAAATTTTGTACGTAAACATTTCAGTCTCATGATGATTGTCACATTTGGAACAATATAATTGTTCTCCGGTTTCTTCGAGTTTCTTTAAGCATTTATTGCACGAAAGATACCACCACTCTTCGATAAAAGACACAATCTTTGCACAAACTTGGAAACTTCCCACCTATAATTTAAAAATATATTTAAAAATATTAATATATCAGACACAAATTTAAGAATAATAAAAGAATAAATTATAAATTTCAAATTTGCAACCTCTCCTGACCTCTTGTGTACAACTGATCCAATGTTCTGAATGACGAATTTTCAGATTCTAAATTCTCAACTATAGTGCGAGCCGACGGAACTGTAACATAGCTTATAGACCTTGTTTGAGTGCTTGTTTCAGGAATCCTACAATAATATAGATAATTATATATAGATTACAGATTACCTATATTAAAAAATAAAATTGAACCAGAAAATTCTACCTCTGTTTAAACTCATTTATTTCCTCAAAATTGGATTCAACAATCATCTTTGTATAAAAGGAATTTATGACCTTAACCTCACTGAAAAAACGAAAAAAATTGTTAACAACCGAAGGAGAAAAAAAATTATATTTATTTTTTACATTTTATGATAATATACATTTTTCAATAGGCAAAATTGCAAAATTAGTCCTGTAACTAAAAAGAGATTGTGAAAATGTCCTGTAAAATACTCGAATTGCAAAATAGTCCTATAACTATGTACGATTTTACAAAATAGTCTTGCATATTGCATAGTTTGCAAAATAGTCCTGTAACTTATACTTGAGTTCCAATTTAATCCTAATTTCAGTGGTAATTTTGAAATTTCACTGGATTTTGATCACGTGAGCGGCACATGTGACTCCCAATTTCTAGTGAAATTAGGATCAAAATTGATATTCAAGTACCAGTTACATGACTATTTTGCAAACCATGCATTTTGCGGGACTATTTTGCAAATACATACATAGTTACAGGACTATTTTATCATTTGAAAATTTTAAAGGACCTTTTTGCGGCCGTCTTTTAGTTACAAGACTAATTTTGTAGTTTTCCCTTTTCAATATTACCTCTGTAAACCTTTGCCCGACACATTTGGAGTATAAATGTATAATCACTATGGGCTCTAAACTTTGGGTCACTAGATGCTTTAGGATCAAATCAACATGATCCTCCCATAGTTCACAGCTTACACGATTATTCCTGTAAAATAAAATTTTGAAAATATTTATTTGAGTTTTAAGATGTTAGACATTTTCTTGAATTTTTTTAATGAAAATTACTCCAAATCTTCTAGTGTGAGCTCGATGAATCTGGTTATTTTCCCTCCAAATTCTTTGCTCTGTGCAGACTGCATAGATACAACCCTTCCAATGACATCTGGAAATTTTTTAACAAATACGTTTATGAAAAACAAATTTATATAATAATTGCATGTCTATAGTAAAATTAGAAATATAAAAAATTCATACCAAATAGCAATGTCTCATCGACAAAGTGTCAAAGATTAGACGATTCCGAGAAATTATTAAAATTAAATATGAATCGTGGGAATGAATTATCAAACATTTCAAAAACATTATTCTACCATGAAAAAATATTTTATGCTTTGTTGTGGTAGCTTTGTACTTGTCCGTCTGGTTAGTGACAATAAATTCACGAATTGCATAAACACGGTCTTCTTTAAAAAAGATTGAACTGATCATTTCGAAAATGCCTTTTAAATTCTCCTTGATCCCGTCTGGTTAGCGACAATAAATTTACGAATTGCATAAACACAGTCTTCTTTCAATTTTTTTTTTTGAGCTGATCATTCTGAAAACGCCTTACAGTCCCTTGGATCCGATCTCCCTACAAAAGTAATAAGATCAATAAAAATTGAAATATAAAATCAACATTTAATTACATGTATATATTACCTCGATATCGTGGAATACACATTCGAGACTTTGTATTTGATTTTTGTCGTTGTATGCGGGCTTTTCGTAAAGCCGAATCAAACGAAGCTTGACCACCCATCGAGTTTTGATCATGTTCAAATCACGAATTAGAGTAATCATGGGTGTCATTAATCTAGATTGCTTACAACTTAGTTTTAAAGATTGTATTTTTGTTTGTTGTGTTTCAGAAGTTTGTTTTGAATGCACAGGTCAATAGTGAAATTGAATGACATATATATAGGTGAGAAATGAGCTTATTTTTTGAAAAATATAGTCTACTTAAATTAAATTTAATTCGAAGTTTTTTATTGTTTCTTCTCCAATTTTGATTCCAAAATTAATTGAATTGTTGAATATATTTTACTTGGCCAGTAATTAAAAAAGATTTTCTGAATATACATTCGGTTAAATTGGAAACTGAATTTGGTGTAGTTTAATTAAAATTCATAAGTCAATTATTGTCACACGACAATTAGATTCTGTAATTTATTCAGAGTATTTACTTATTGTAATTAGTTAGATTTGAAAAGTCTTTTTTATGTAATTATTTTAGCATTCCAAAATAATTATTATTTCAGAAACAATTATGTTCTATTTTGTTCAAATATTAAATTCCATGTATTACCATTTGAATGGAACTTGGGCCACAATTTTTGAGCTTTCCTTATTATCGAAGATCTTATAACAACTTTACTTTTCTGTAATCGAAAAAAGAAAAGTCATTCTCGAATATTTACATTGAATGTTACATTGAATGTATTACCATTTTAATGAAACTTGGGCCACAATTTTTTAGCTTTCCTTATTATCGAAGATCTTATAACAATTTTACTTTTCTGTAATCGAAATAATAAAGAAAGTCAACTAGTTTTTTATACGGAAAATTTTCATGAATCCAATCACTTAATAAATATTAATTATAGAAAATTGACAAACAAATTATCTTTTCGCAATCAAAGGTATACCATAAAAAAACGGATTCTTGCAATCATTGCTAGCTAGGAATTAAAATAATGCATTTATTAATTAGCAGAAAAAAACGTGTTACACAAATTTAGCAATAGATAAATGAGCGGGAAAACAAAATTAGCAAAAGGTTTTATAATATTATTAGATGGTTTTACTTTCATATTTGCTTTAAATGTGTCGCTAATGTCAACCTAAAAGTCGGCTAGGAATACCCAAATATATTCCGTTGAAACAAGGTATTAATTTGAGCGATCATTAGTTTTTGGTCGGGTTTCATGATGAGTCTAATATAATCATTATTATTCTATGAAAAACAACACTTTAGAGATAAAATTGTCCACATAAAGGAAAGTGCAAAAAAATTATAGTTCATATGGTGAAGTGTAATGAAAGTATAAAAACACGAATAGTACATGGGATTTAGTGTAATTTACTTTTTAACTAGAGCAAAAATTATTTTTTTACGAAAATTTTATTAGATGAAACATGTTCGAAGCAACCATAAAACAACTACGTAAAAAATCAGGAAAAAATAGCGAGAACGTAAAAATGTCCAAAAAAAGACGAAAATATACAAATGTCCAGAAAAAGGACCGAAAGCGTAAAGTGTATTTTTTTCTTGGAATGCTTGATATTTTTGTCCTTATCCCTTGAATAAGTTGGTAAACAATAAACTCTCATTTTGCAATTGAGACAAACATATGATATAGAATCATTTCTAGTCTAAACTTATCAATCATTAAAGTTAACAATCGGCAATTAACCATCAAATTTGACGTTAAATATTGCATTCATATTTCCCAAGTATTACTAGGAGTAGGGCTCCAATCTAATCAAACCGAGTCGAGTTTTTGAGTGTTTGAGTTTGACTCATTTATTATCGAGTCGAACTCAAGCCTGAATTTATCGAACATATCGATGGCTCACGAACTCTATCGAGCTTGATCGAGCCTTAAACGACCTTAGCGAATATTGATTATAAATTAAATTATTCTTCAATTTATTACAAAAATAAAATTATATATATATATATCTAAAACGCATAATATATTTATTAAACTTATAAAAAAAAATTAAATAAATAAATTTATTGAAATATTTTTATATTATTATCATAAGTAAAAATATGAATAATTAAAATTAAAATCAAATTATTAGTTTAATTTATACGAGCCTATTCACGATCTTACTAACGAGCCTGTTCACGAGCTAACGAACCGAGTATCTCTAAGTTTGAGTTTGGTTCGTTTATTTTAACGAGCCACATTAAACGAACTCGAACGAGCTTTTTGCGAATCGAGCTCCAAATAGCTCATGAGCGGCTTGGTTCATTTCCAGCCCTAACTAGGAGGCTATAAGTGTTGGTCCGAATTTTAATCGTATATTTCCCAGTATTACTTCACTAATTACCAAATTTGACGTTATTGATTTTCACAATGTAAAAACCGAATTCCATGGGAAACAAGACCAACAACAGAAACCATGTCGCACCTGTAAATAGGAATTGTCCCACAACACAACACCCTGGTCGAAAACTACAATGAGAAGAGAAAGCCATATACAGAAAAATGATATAGAGCAATGAATAAGTGAAAACCACATTCCAAAGGCTACAATAAGAGCAATGAAAAATCGCATAAATGCGACGAAAAGAGAAAAACAAGTGATATCATAGACCAAAAAAAGGATTTCCGATTTCCTGTTCCAAATTGGCGTTTCACTTCATGTTGCATTCATATGGATGCACGACACGTGTAAATACTTTAAGCAATCCACATCTCATGTTTATCACCAACACGACATGTTCATCCCGAAGAATATTGGAACACCAACAAATCAAAAACTAGGCACCACCCATGTAGGTGGAGTAAGAAAAGGACCCGAAAACTCACCAGGTAACCCCTCGAAACTCATATCTGACAAGCAACATAACCCTCTATCTGAATTCTTGCCTCGCCCTGTGAAGTATATGCAATTAGGCTTTGCCACATTCCGATCCCAATCACAGACCTCAACACACAACGACGAATTACAACCCAAGAACAAGGCCATGTTCGGCAGGCCATGAATCTTTTTATGACTACCATCCTTCAAGTCAATTTCATAAACCTCAAACCATATGGTTCTACGGTCAAAAATCCCGCGACGAACAATCAGCAATCCCCCGGATGTTTCCACCAAATAGAAAGCAGTACTAGCAGGGTAGTAAAGATCAGGAAGGTATGGGAAACTGAAAACCTGCACTATTGTGATGGATTTGGTCCATGGATATCACATTCCACCACCTTCCGCCTAAAGTCCACCGCGTATAACCTCCCATTGCGATAAATAATATCGGAAAACGACCCGTCCCATGTATCCGTTACACTCCAGGACGAGTCTCCCGGCCTGGAAAAACCCAACTGATTTTTCTTCCCCCAAATCACCATAACCACAAGATGGCCCTTGATCGTGGGGCTACAGGACAAAACCATCTTGGTAATAAAACGAATACGATCTTTGTGAGCGTAATCAGGAAAAGTATCCAAACAAGGGAGGTCGATTTTAACGCGCCACACCAGGTGAGTCAGATTAACCGCACCACCAGTGTCCTCCGAAACACAGAGGATCCATCCGCCACAAGACAATACATAACTTTTTTTGTCGTGTGGCGGAGGGAAATTGGCCGTAATGTTGTAAGTCTTGTTGTTGGATAGATCATAGAAGCTGGCAACTCTTTCGACGTTTTTTTCTTCTTTCTCTCCGGAAACGTACATGAGCCAGGGGACTCTAGGAAGTGCGTTATCAAAGTTGTCGAACGTGGCGGCCGATCGCCAAGAACTGCAAACTCCACGGAAACAGAGATAATCGTGGATTGAAGAAAGGCGTTTTGCTATGTCCGCCAAAAGTTCTGAAGGAAGATCACACCAATCTGAGTGCGTTTTCATATCGAATTTCCTCTTTTTTCTCTGCGTGAATAATGACAATGTGTTGGGAATTTGGTTTGTGAGATGAGTAAAATTTACGGATTTTCGACATAATCTAAAAAGGAAGGATGAATTTCAAAATTCAATGAGAACACAAATAATACTATATTAAATTTAAGTTAACTATAGCAAGAAAAAAAAAAAAAAACTACCTTGTTTGTATCTTCGAAATCCCGAACATACACTAATTGCTTGGACAGCAAGACTTGTGATGACCGAAAATTTAGTGCTTATTTGTGTGTAGAGACGGTGTTTTATTTATAGCGTTCAGTCTCCAACTCTATTCAAACTTCTACTAGTCGAGATACAATTTGATTCTTCTCGATCATTATCTAATATAATTATCATAAATATTTTATTTTTATTTACCTAATATAGACATAATTGTGGAATATCTAGTACAGTCATAACTATAAAATATGAGGTATTTTTTAAATTAACAAATATCTATATCTATATCTATATATATAATAAGCAAGTCATGCACTTATAAAAAGTAAAAAATAATTATAGCATGTAACATGTTATATATATATATATATATAGGATATGGATCAAATAGGTCTTCCTACTTGGGGTGAGTACATGGGGACACATTCTAACCATAGATCAACAATTTTAGGTGGTCCAGATTTTTAGGGATTTTTTATGTTTATTTTTTTATTTCAGCTATTAAAAAGGGCAGGGTAGTGATTTTTTTTTTTTGAAATCAAACGGAAACTTTCATTACTAGAGCAGATCGAACTGCAATTCATTACAGATAAAAAGAGGAGGAGAGGATCTCCACTCTTTGACACCAGACACAGAATGAGTTGCCCGTGCTAACACTTGGACAACACTATTCGCTGATCTCTTAATAAAAACACACGACACTTTAGGAAGATCTACTAATAATTTTCTACATTCTCTAATAATATCATCGAAATAAGAGTTCTCCACATCGGCTTTTCCTCGCAATGCTTTGATCACCGTAAGCGAATCCATTTCCAAGCAAACATATGAATCACTCCAAGAGCTCTTCAACCAACTCAGAACTTCATGCAATCCTATAGCCTCAGCAATGTGAGGAGATGAAAAGTTGTTAATAGCAGCATGAGTAGCAGCAACAAAAGCACCCTTCCAATCCCTGATAATGCTCCCATAACCCATCTTTGAAATATCTTCAAAAAGAGTTGCATCAACATTACACTTCAACCAACCCATACTTGGTTTTTGCCACTTAATTGCTCCATCTAAATCCGACAAGAACCAATCCGATGTAGTCGCGACTTGTGCAGATTGCCAGAGTAAAAGCTGGGAATGAGCAAAATTAAGCAGCTGCGTTGGACTTTTACTCCTCTGTTGCCAAACAATTTCATTGCGATTCTTCCAAATGGCCCAAAGAAGCATAGCACTTTGAACCTTGATATCAGTAGCACAAGCAGACCACAAGAAATTAATACAACTTAGAAAAGAACCAGAGTCTGAGAGAGACTCCCTATTTAGCAGCAAAGTCCAGCAGGTCCTCGCAAAAGAACAATAAAAGAAAGCATGAGTCGTGGTTTCCACTGCGAAATTGCAAACCGGACATAAAGAGGACACTTGTACATTTCGAGAGATAAGTCTTTCCTTTGTAGGCAACACATTTAAACAAGCTCTCCACACCAAATTCTTTACTTTTGCTGGAACCTTTAAAGCCCATAGACTCTTCCAGTCGAATAAATTCTGAAAATTGAGATCAGAGTCAATATCTTTACAGAGCAGCTGATAGCTTGATTTGACTGAATAAATACCCCTCTTATCACCCAACCACTGCCAAGAATCACTACTATTATCTGAATTCAGAGGAATACTTAATATTAACATCCTGTCTCTTTGATTAAAAATATCACTGATAATGTCATAATCCCACTCAAAACAATCAGTCTTGATCAAATTGTGAATTGTGATATCCTCCAAATATAACTGAGAAGATGAGACAAATGCATTAGCATCAGGCAGCCATGGATCCCTCCATATTGAAGTAGTCTTTCCATCTCCAATCTTCTTTAGACAATTAGAAATCACAAAATCACGAGCAGCAAAAATACTTCTCCAAATGTAGCTTAGATTTGATCCTAGTTTAGCACAAGTGAGAGAAGAGCCAGGATAGTATCTTGCTTTATAAAGCCGAGCAACCAACGAATGTTTTTCCACAGTTAACAATCTCCAGATTTGCTTTCCCAACATAGCCAAGTTAAACTCGTGTAAACGTCTAAAGCTCAAACCTCCCTTGCTTTTATGAGTGCACAATTTATTCCACGCTAACCAATTAATACCTCGAGTAGAATTTTCTCTGGTTCCCCACTAAAATGAATTCATCATACGTTCTAACTCAGCACATAACTCTTTAGGGAGAAGAAATAAACTCATCGCGTAAATAGGAACAGCTTGTGCCACCGTCTTAAGAAGGATTTCTTTACCCGCCCTTGAAAGAAGTTTTTTCTTCCATCCTTGAAGCCTACACCACACTTTCTCCTTAATGAAGGCAAAGATATCCTTTTTGTTTCGGCCAATCAATGAAGGTAAACCAAGATAAGCACCATGATCGACTGTATTTGATACTCCAAGAAAGCTGCAGACAACCTCAATATCTGCTGGAGTAGTGTTTCTGCTAAAGGATATTGAAGATTTCTAGAAATTAATTATCTGACCAGATGCATCAGAATACAACTCCAAACACTGTTTGATCCTTGAGCATTCTTCCATATTTGCTCTAAAAAACAAGAACCTACCATCTGCAAAAAACAAGTGAGTAATACTCAGAGTATTTCTAGCTATTCGACACCCGTGCAACCAACCCCTGTCTTCGAATTTTTGGATAATAGCCGATAAACCCTCAGCACATAAGATGAATAAATATGGAGACAAAGGATCTCCTTGTCGCAAACCACGTCCAGGCGAAAAAATGTCCGATTCAAAGTCCCCGTGCACCACCTTATATCTGACAGTCGTCACACATAACATCAAAATATCTACCCATTTTTGATGAAATCCCATCTTGAGTAACATAGCCTTTAAGTATTTCCACTCAATACGATCATAGGCTTTACTCATGTCAATTTTGAAAGCCGCAACCCCCTTATTACCTTGCCTCTTCCGTTTGAGATAATGATTAATCTCAAAGGCCACCATAATATTGTCCGAGATCAATCTATGAGGGACAAAAGCACTTTGAGTTTCTGAAATAAGACCGGGTAGAATAAGTTTCAAACGATTCGCCAACACTTTAGCAATCACCTTGTATGCAACATTACAAAGCGCAATAGGGCGGAGATCTGTTATAAACTCCGGATTTTTCTTCTTAGGAATGAGTACCAGATTAGTATCATTAAAACCAATGGGAAAAGAGCAGGAATTTATAAAACGAATGCAAGTAGAAACAAGTTCAGGCCCCGTTATATCCCAAAATCTCTGAAAAAAACGATGGATTCATACCATCCGGTCCTGGCGATTTATCCGGGAACATCGAAAACAATGCCTCTTTAACCTCCAATTCCGAAAATGGTTCAAGAAGGGCCGCATTTTGTTCAAGGCTAACAGTCTGTTTCACACACTCAATAATAGGATTAACATCACAATCCGAAGAAGAGAAAATATCGACAAAATAATTAATGATGTGATGTCCCAACCCATTATCCCAGGACAACCGATTGACATTCGAGTCCTTCAAAGAAGTGATTAAATTATGACGTTGACGAGTAGAAGCCACCGTATGGAAATATCGAGTATTTGCATCCCCGCATTTAAGCCAAAAAAGCTTAGCTCGTTGTTTCCAAAAATCTTCTTGTTGAGCTAATAATGAATTATATTCCTGTTGAGCCTTTTTAAATTCCTCTACAGACCAATCATCCCTACCACTTCGGCAAAATTTCATTTTATTTCGAACTTGTTGAATTCTTGTTCGAAAAGAATTTTTCAAAAATTCTCCCCATTTGAACAATTCTGCTCCACACACTTCAATTCTATTATGCAAATTGCCATTCAATCCTCTGTTCCACCCTTGAAGCACTACTTGACGGCAATCTTTTTCACATAGCCAAGCATTCTCGAAACGGAATTTTCTTACTTTTTTGATACAATAAACCAGCCCCAAATCTAGAAAAATAGGATAATGATCCGACATAGAAGCTTCAATATTCCAAATTTTACAATTTGGAAAATAGCTACACCAATTTTGGGTTGCTAAGCAACAATCCAATCTTTCTTCAACCCAGTTAGCAGTACCCCGTCCTCTTTCCCAGGTGAACGGATAACCAAACATACCCAAATCCACTAAACCACAATCATCAAGCGTGGACCGAAAACCATCGATGAGCCAATTAGGATGGTCTATTCGACCTTTCTTTTCACAACCCGAAAGTAGATCGTTAAAATCTCTGATGCAACACCACGGAAGATGAGATTGAGAGGAAAGCGTACGTAGAAAATTCCAGGAAAGATTTCGTCTACTTCTTTCTGGATACCCATAAAAACCCGTCATTCTATAAGCCGGCATATGCTCCAAATGAACAGATACATCAATATGATTTGAAGAAAAACTCAAGAGATGTGCCATTTCTTTTTTCCTCCAAAAAAGCGCAATACCTCCGCCATGTCCAATGCTACTAACAGCGAACAAACCTTCAAATCCCAACTTCACTCTAAGTGGTTCCAACTTGTCTTTGTGAATCATTGTCTCAATAAGAAAAATAAAACAAGGTTTTTTCAATTGGACTAAGTCCAATAAAACTTGAACTGTCCGTGGGTTGCCAAGCCCACGACAGTTCCAGCTTAAGGTACTCATAGTTCTCGGTGGGCCTGGGAACCAGAGCCCACCGCTAGCAAGTTTTTTTGGTTCTTGTCATTTGATTCAGCAACCTCAGAAACATTTTCATTCGATATATGGGGAGAATCAGATTCATGAACAGAAGTAACAGACATACCATGTTCTTGAGTCCGACGCCGTTTATTAATGGATTTGACTAATTCCTGACCCTTACCCGCCTCGCAAATATTCGAAATATCAGTTAAAGGATTTGATAAAATAAGATGGTTACCTTCTGTAACTGGCATAGTCTCTGAACCTGCAAACCGCTGATGAACTGCTCCAGAAATGATACAGTTATCATCCATTTGGCAGTTTCCCTCCTGAAAAATAGGACCATGATTGGTATTCGAATTATCCGTGGAGCAACCGCCTTCTTCACCAGGCTGATGGCCGAAATTTTTCTGAGGTAGAGAAGAGCGCAACCACTGCCCTCCGACTTGTGATGATTGCTTCCGAGAAGGAGCTCGAAGCCATGAACCGTATGCATGTTCAGTACGGGCATCGGAATTATTGAATAATTTGGCACAAAACTTATCCGAATGTCCGAGAAAACCACAATAAAAACAAAAAGTAGGGAGTCTTTCATACTTAAAATGAATCCATACCCATTCCCCTCCGTTACTCTTTAACTTCATACGGCGTTTTAGAGGCGAACGAACATCAAAAGCGACTCGAATACGCATATAGTTTTGCCAAATACCCGTGAAGCTATGTTGATCGGAGTCCACATATGAACCAATAAAGTTGCCAATGTTTTTGCCAACTTTCTCTGTCATGAAACCAAAAGGAAGGTCGTACACTTGAACCCATAACTCCACATGAAACAATGGGACTTTCGCAGGCTGCTCTCCAACATACAATCGCCTAGTAATCAACATAAGATTATCAAAAGACCAAGGCCCGTTCGACTGTATACATGATAAATCCAATTCATGAAAAAATCGGAAAAGAAAGAGATTAGGCCCCAACTCTTTAATGAAAACACCCTTCACTGGTCTCCAAATCGAAGCCAACATATTTTTCATCGCCGCGAAATTCACCTGTCTGTCGGATAGAAAACGACCAACCAAACACCATCGGAGATCTTGAGTTTGTACCCCATCATCAGTACTATCAATGAGTAGACCTCCTTCTTCTTCCTCTTCCAATTGCATTCGGCCACAAAGATCATCTATAGTAGGATTATTTTCAGCCATAGCAACTGACAAGCAAACAGAACATAGGAAATGGAAAAGAAATGACAAAAAACTAACTACGCAACAGAGAATAGAAAAACAGGAACAAAATCCCAGAACAAAAAGACTTGTTAATCAAAGAATAAGACAAACAACGAACTTGTCAGGAGACAAGACACTAATTAGCTCAGTTGGCAGGGTAGTGATTTCGCATTATAGAATCAGTTATTGAGATTTCATTCTCTCATTCACGTTGATTCCCCACTCTTCACGTATGTGTTCTTCCCCTTCTCTCTCTCTCTCCAGCGTTTCAAAAACTTTTCTCTTAGTCTTCGAGTTCGATTTCCGACTTTCAGTCTTCAAGTTCGATTTCGAAGGGTTTGCAGTTATTTTGAAGGTAAGTTTTCATCTCTCTCGGTTGTATTTTCAAAGGTTTCGATTTATAGGTAGTTGCCAGTTTTATAGGGTTCTATGAAGTTTCATAGTTCGTGTTTGTGTTCGTTCAATTTTTGCAACTTCAATCTTTTTTTTTGTTGTTCTGTGATGGCTTTTTGGTTGATGTTGCGTGATTTTCATATCAGTTTGCACATTGGTTTTTTTTGTTCACAATGGTGGTTGTTTTTTCACGTGTTTCTTTTTTTTTTCATTTGCTTATGTTAGTTGTTAAGGTTGCTTGTTTAGTTTGGTTATGGTGCTTGTGGAATACTGAATACTTTGACTCCACTGCAATTCTATTTTTTATGTATATTTTTGTTTGCACAATTGTGTAATTGTGTAATTCTGCTTATGAATGTATTACTATTTGCAAGCGAAACTTTTATCAATTAGATTTTAGTAGCAGTGTTGCATGCGTAGTGTTCATTAAATGCTTATGTAGTTGAAATTATGTACATATGAAGTTGTTTTGATGCACATGCATTGTGACTTTTGCAGCGCCAGACGTTTGCTCAGTACATTTTGTCCAAAGGTTGTATGTTGGTTGCGCGTTATATACAGAAATCTAAAGGTTGAGGCTGGCTATGGACTGAAGGGACAATGATAATAAGATAGATTGCGGTATTTTTGCCATGCGCCACATGGAAACATACATGGGCGGAGACATTAGAAACTGTGATAGTTGGTTGAAGAAGAAAAATTCTGCACAGTTATCCATGTTGCGGGCGAAGTACTTCGCTGTTATTGCTTTGGCTGACACGAACGAAGACAAGATGGGAATTTGCTTGAGGCAAAAAAGCACAATGGATGAAGTTGTGATCTTAGGCTTTTTGTAGCAATTTGATTTTGATATTATAACTCTATGTCGAACAAGATACTTTTATGCGGTGTTTGTTTTGTGATGTCATGTTACAAATATTTTGATAAACATGTAGGTAGGATCGTACATTTTCTATTTTTTGGGTATGTACGAAGTTTTTATGTGTAAAGTTTATGGGATGGTTATCCTAATGTATATCTATTTTTTTCATGTATAAATACTATATATGCAATTGTGTTATTCTACATAAGCTAATTATTTCATCTGTATATGCAATGCTAATGTAGACTTTTTTTTTGTTTTTTGAGGAAAATGCTAATGTAAACTTAGTTTAATGCATAATACATCAATTTGATGGGGTTTATGAATGTTAAATATGTATATTGCTTGTGAAGGATATTTTGTATGCATATGAAGAAGCATGTTGATGCTTTCAAAGAGAACAGTTATTTCCCAAATAATATGTTTTTATATCATCAATGTATTCTTACGTGTTGCAATTCTCTCTTATAAAGTACAGATTTGTTGCATATGTAATGTATGGGGGACACTTATGTGTAACTCTTTTGCGATTTTAAGCTTAATGTAGTTGTGTTGCATACGAATTGTTCATACATTGCTTATGTACTTGAAGTTTGTTGCATACAAATTGTTCATACATGCGACTCATCTGGAGGTTCTGTGCCTGATTTTAGAACTTTCACCGGTATCGTTAGCTTTATTGTAATCCCCTATCTATGATTTGGCAACATTATTGAACCTCTCTTTGTTGCATACAATGTATTGCGCACGTACTATTTCACTCCGGAAGTATTTTGTTGTACTTATTCGTACATCAAAACCAACGATTTGGTCGTAATTTTGGTAGAATTGTACTCCCTCGGCCAAATTATCAAAAATCATTGATTGTTGAGGTTTGATTTGTTGTTCACATTCAGATATCCAGTACTTCGTAGAGCCAGTCGACTATTTCAAGTCGCTCTTGAAGTATATTCATGCTGCTCCCTGGCATATAGGTCCCAATCAGTTATTAAACAGTATATTGCTTGTTAATATGCACTACTCAGATTCTACATAAGCAATCATATTTCATGAAGCATACATGTGTTTACAAGCAACATAACAATGTTACATAAGCAGAAACTCTTATCTTCAAAAGCTACAAATTAATTATTCACATGCATGATTTTTTTGAGTATGTTTTCATGATAAGTTTTTGCAATTTTTAACACTCTGACGAAGTAATGCTCTTCATAAGCAAGTATGACAATACTACGTAAGCTGTAAGCAACAACCATTACCTTCATATGCAGATTTATGACTACAGAGTTTTTTTGAGAGGTTTTTTTTAGCCATATGAATTGCGTTGCAGATTAACATCATATTGCGATATTGATTTCATATCCACAAAATATGATCAATATCATACATACCTTCTCCAAGCGATGTGTATAATCCTTCTTCAAATATGTTGTTCATCTCTTCTGCATGCATCATGATATGCGGTTTATTCTCCACAAAATTACGCAGCAAAAAAATGGTGTTCTACTCAAGCCAGGGATGCTGGTTCACCTTATTTCATGAAAAGCGTTTGAAGAAGAAGAAGAAGGAGATCTGTCTGTTCACGCTGATTTTGCTGGATCAATTTGGAGAGATTTTGCATGATTATAAAAGTTAACAGAATCCGTTTTTGTTGGGTAATTTTGTAGGATTACTAATTTATCCTATAGAAAAATTAGCTTTCAAAATCCGTGTGTACTGCATGCATGATTTATTATATTTTTCATTTTCTTTTATTTTTAAGAATTAATATTTTTTTGTTTTTGAACCATTTTTTATGTATAATATATTAAATTAACCGTCTTTTATGACCTTCTGTTTGACATCCATATTGAATATTTAAAACAAAAACACAAAAATAAAAGAATTTAAAATATATATATACTTTTTATTTGGAACAAACAAAAATCACTTATTGAGGATAAAAAAGCCACATAATAGGACAACTTATAAATGAAATGTGATTAAAAGTAATAAAAATTACTCCAACCATCTCCATGCATGGGAGGATCGGGAAGAAAAAAAAAAGGAAGAAGATGGAGGAGCAGAAGAGGCTAGGGTTTAAGAGAAAGAGCGGGAAAGAATTGATGTACTTTTCTATTCATTTTATTTTTAAAGGGAATAGTTGCGAAAAGTTGTTTTTGAAAAATAGTGAAATTGTTTTAGAGTGTAATTGGATATAAGAAGAAAATAGTAAAATAGTGATTGATGATTTAAAAATTAAGAGAGTGTGAATAGTGTTTTATGATGTAATTGTATAATGATAATAGTTAATAGTGATTTTTTTGTGAAATTATAAATTGATGCGATTGATTATTGAAAAAAAATTGAGGGAAAATTTTGTGAAGTTTTTTTCACATCCAATCACAGCCTAAAAATTCCATATCAATTCCAAAAATCCCCAACTTTGGAGCATCCCATCTCGTTGCAAGTGATTTCTTTGGGTCGATTTTGAAATTTCCAATCAATTTTCTTTTCATCAAATTTTGGAACTTTAAAACTAATAGTTATAAGACAATTTTTTCCAATTAAATTATAATGGGGCCGTTTTTTAGACAAATTTTGCTTGAAGCTCTTTGGCAATTGTTAGCTCGGACAAGATTTTTATAATTTCCAATATTTGACAAAGGAGGTACTCTATCCTATTCAAAATAATTGTCTATTTTTAGGAAAAAACACACATTTTAAGGATGTTGTTAAAATACCAAATACACCCCTATTTAATTCTAAATGTTATTTTGGAACAAACAAATCTAGACATTAGTGTTAGTTGGAAAATGATATATTTACCAATGGTTTATGGATGTCAATATCCACCTTGATGCGAAGAAATTTACCAAGAACTGAACCGGTAGCATCCGTATGAACCGCCATGAATGAGCCGATTTGATTACCAACCCGTTCCGCAAAGGATTTCGATAGGAGGCCCAATGGAAGACCATGCAATTGTATCCAAAACGAACAGGTTGAGAAATCAGGATTAGTTGATATAACATCAAGTGACGCCTCGCGGAGTAGCAGCAAATATCTATCGAATAACCATGGTGCGCCTCCGACAACCCTATTTTTATCCGCCCTACTTCCGAAAATAAAGAGCATGATGTTGTCATGTAGGGGTTTACATGTCAGAGATCCTTTAGGGTTCCAAATCCTTTTGAAAAGAGAACTTATTTGATCAGATCCAATGATATGGGGTGCAAGTAATTTCCCCACGAGGCTTAGAGATGGATCGAATTGTTCTGGGGAAATATCATCCGTAGAAATCACCGTGGATTCTTTCGCATCCAAAGACAATTTTGCGTAAAGCTCTTCTAAGTCCTCAGCCATAGCCGACACAACAAAATCAGCGGATCGCAGTCAGAATTCAGTCGAGAGTCCCCACGAAATTGTGAACAACCACGTCCGAGCAAATCGAACCGGAGCCTGCAAAAACACAAAAACAGAAAAAGAGATAAGAAAAGAGGACAGGCGCAGAGAAGAGAAACCAGATGATGAAGGGATGAGGATGAGGTTAAAGGAAGAGGAGTGGAGAGTGTTCGCCTTTATTTTTAGCTCACTGCAAGTGTACGGTGTACGTTATAGGAAAGGGTAGCAAGGTCGTATCCACGGAGACTAATAAATTTATGTACTAAGTATTGAACTAAGATAGCTTTATTTTTATTTAGACGATCGTAATTTAATGATTGTTGTTGTGAGATCACGACAATTTAGACTACTAAACACAAAATTAAGAGAACACAATTGATAGAAGTATCAAAAAGATGAAACGGATTTCCGAGTTAAGGTTTCGATTATCAACCCTCTTGTTGTCCGATTTAATCCAAGCCAAGTTATTATCAATATTTCTATATGACGATCACAAGGATATTTTATCCTCCCTCTCGAGATGCATATAAAATGTAGATTGAAATACTTATGCTCGCATCTCTACTCAACATGAAGTACTCAACTCCCAAAAGTGCAAAAGATCAAATGTCCTCACATATATTTACAAACCTCTCGATTCATGCAAATATTTGTGTCGAGTACTCAAGATCTAATATTGAAACTCATCTCTCGAATTATGAATCAATATATCAAACAAGTTAAATCATTGATCAAGTGATAAAACAAGCATAAGCTCAAAGTACTCAAATAGGCTTCAAGATAATAACTTCAACTAGGATTAAAACATCCAACAAGAGTTCATTAATCTACTTCCAAAACCCCGAAATCTCAAAAGTTTAGCTACACATGATTTCTAAACAACTCATAGACAAATTGTTCATAGCCATGACAACTAAAAATGAAAGATGAAAACTACAAGAGAAGCAAGAAAAACTTAGGAAAGTCGACAATCTCTCGATATATCTCCGTTCCTTGAGCTCCGATGCAACCCGATTGTCTCCTTGATGTCTTCTTCCAAGAATAGACATTTGTCTTGTGTTGTAGATCCCAAAAGATGTCAGAATATCCCTGGTGTGCGCCCCCAAAAGTGCTTATATACCCCCTCCAAGCCTAGGTCATTTTGCTGTCAAAATATTGCAGTACAGCAGGGACGCACGGGTTACCCGTGCGTCATGCCGTAGGCAATTCCTCTGTTCACCAACCAGCGCACGGGTCGTGCGTGGGACGCACGGGTCACCCGGCGCATTGCCGTAAGGAGATTTTCAATCAATCCTTGGCACGGGTGGTGGTGCGTATACGCACGAGCTACCCATGCGCATATCCGTACCTTCAGTTCTTCTTTGCCAGGGACGCACGGGTGATGCTCAGGCGCGCGCCCTACCCGTGCGTCTTCCATTTTTCACCATTTGTGGTATTTTTTTTCCTCCGCAATGCTCGTATTTGTCTCCAAATTACTTCAAATATCATTAAATCCCTGCAAAACGAGCAAAGCATAATATCTTTTCCACAAAGGGCGAATATGAACCATTTCACATGAGTTTATACACGCTAAATCGCCATTTTAGCCATAAATACGCCCCAAAATACATGCAAAACTCACACCTATCAGAGAGGAGCCGAAACAATCACGAAGAGAAGCCGTGAAGGAGGAGACGCGGAGGAGACCCGACAAAACTCTGAGAGAAGCAATGTTTTTAAACCCAGATCGGACATCCAACCGGATTAATAATTGGGTCATTGGGTTACCGGTTCAACCGGTCTAATCGTCCTTAAAACATCGGTTGACCCGTACATATGTATATATATGTGTGCACATGTA
The DNA here is from genome assembly GCA_016081115.2 of Rehmannia glutinosa. NCBI lineage: Eukaryota > Viridiplantae > Streptophyta > Magnoliopsida > Lamiales > Orobanchaceae > Rehmannia > Rehmannia glutinosa. Next base: position 8,303,955 of record CM071927.1, read on the forward strand.
CAAGATAAATACAACTATAAATGTTAAAAAATATAATAAATATAAATACAAATAAAAGCTAAATTAAAAAATTAAATATCTAAATATGTATGTAAATCGAATACACAGAGAAATTATATTCAAATTTACTAAACATATTTCCTTCAATTTTTGAAATAAAACAAAAATTATATATTTACTAAAAAACAAAAAAAAAGATTTTTTTGCCTTTGAACCGGATTAATTGGGTCACCGGTTTCTGGATGTTTCACCGGGTTTTACTGGGTGGCAATGGTTTTTTAGCCACCCGGGTTTAATAGAAACCCGGGCCGAGCATGTGACCGGTTCCCAGTTAAATCGATCGATCGAACTAGCCGGTCTGGTCCGATTTTAAAAACATTGCAGAGAAGTCTCTCAACAAGAGAAACCCCTAGGACTTATAGGGTTGATGTCTTAGTTATATATGTATTCCTATTTTTGAATTTCATATAAGTCAATTTAATGTAAATGGCAATTTGAGTGGCCAAGTAAGGCAAAAGTTATCAAATGATTTACCTTAACTCTAAATTGCATTTTATGGTATAATTTACATTAATTGATACACTAATATGCAAATATATATCTCACTGCACATTGTATTATGGATAAAATATATATTAGATTAGTATTTGATTTCTTTCATAGTAATACATAAGGATATACAATATTTTTTTTAATTATGATTTACCCTGTTTTCCATTACTAAATCATTTTGTATATACTAGTAAGGTGCACGTGCGTTGCACGTGAACCATATGAATTTACTAACGTAATTAAAAAATATTAATATTATTTAATTTAATTTAGTTTATTATAAATATTGTTAATATGGTACATAGTGAAGTCATTGTGGAACCAAGAATTAATGAAAAATGACATTCTCCTAGAAATGTGATCTATAAAATGTTTATTGTTTAAGGAGTAATCTGAAATGTACAACTCCAAAAATTAAACCTCAAAGAACAAATAAATTATGCATAATTTGGATACTGGCGACAACTTTAGATTTTTTTAAATATAAATTATATATAATATTACACTTTTTAATACGATATTTATAAATAATATATGTTTGATATAATTTGAAAACATTAATTATAACTCGAAGAAGTTATGTGAAAAAAAAAGCTTTCATATATGTGCTTTAGTGCTTAGTACTTAGTAGTATATATGAAATTGGAGCGTCCAAATTTTTTTTGGAGGATCGAACACATTTCCCATGTCGTGTATGTCCAGTATCATGTCATGTGGACACGAGTACTTTCCTAAAATGAAGAGTCTGAGCATCATAGTTCACAATCCAAGCAATCATCTATAGTCGCATTTTCCTAAGGCCATCATACCAGTAAAAATTATAACCATAGAAATGACTAGTTTTTCTCTACCAAATAAATTCCGCAAGCTCTCAACAGCAGCAACTTCTTGCCGTAAAAAACACAATTTTTCTTACATGACCACATGAACAACTTGGATACCATCATCCGACATACTGAGAATGTAACAATTACCTTTCCAATAAATTCATGTTCAACAGAAAAATCTAACTCTAGAAATTGCAATTGTTTTAGGTGATTGAAGTGCGACCAATAGAGGTATAGTAAAGATATACCACAAAAATTGTGTTCTTGTTCATTTCCCTCAAAAATATTGTTTACATTTTACTCCCTATGATTTATGTATTAGGTACTAAAACATGATGTTTACTCATGTTATTCATTTAGTTCAACGTCCAAACTATTTTATGGAGACGACATTGAAATTACTTCATTTCTTTATTATTTACTTTTTTCATTCTTTTTCGTTTCTTTTTGCTTTCTTCCCCCTTTCTTTTTTATCGTTTTTCTTAATAATGCTCCCTAAATAACTATCAACATTTCCTCAAAATCCAATAGTATGTCATACACACACATACAAGACAATCCCCCCTCCCCCCACACATAAACTGATAGTCCCATAGAATAGATTAAATATAAAATTATCTTGAAGATAATTATTAGGCGAGTATTAGAACGGAAAACTTTTAACTGGTTCCATCTTATTATAAATAAAGAGAATAAATATTTTCCAGAATGAATGATCTCTTGACACTGATGGAATTTCTCATATTAAAGAAAAAGATCATCTAGTATACATATGGAGACAACAGGAACTCCATACTTGAATGCATATATTTTTATTTTTAAATAAATCAAAAAAAATAAAAAGAACAACAAAAACACACTTGCGTGGATTTGCGAATTTACCATGATTCCGAAAGTGAAGAACTGAGAGTCTTATATCGTTTCAATAATTAGAGAAACCATATTCAAGAACATCAAATCGGTATATAGTTTCAATAACCAAAGAAAAAGCCACAAGCTCATACACAAATTAAATAACATCAAAGAAAAAACCATCCCCCATCCAAATGCACCCTAAAAGATTACTCTGCATAGTTTCAATAGCCAGAGAAACACAAACATTCACAGACTTTCATGTCTTTCCAGCAAAGAGCAAAAACAGTGTGAGAATTGCAAAAATCTCACTTTAATTTCTAATATGGAATCGACTCTTTTACAAAATCGGAGAACTTCCTTGTTGGGTACCGAGAATTCCTTCGAATCCAGGCTCCTCTACATAAATAAGACAAAAGCATAAAATAAATAATTTATTTTCAAAGCAAGTTTTAGAAAGTTTTCAATTCTATAAACACTACGCTAATTTAATATACTGCATAAGCAAGTAGAATATGAATAGGTAAGTGTTTAAATATAATGCAATATGTATTTCACATACATAAAATGTAACTATAATATACACGAAATTGTTTGACAGTAATTACTGGAATATAAGGCATAAACGTTAAGATGAGTTTTAGCGGGTAGTCTTAGAACGATACCCAATAGTTGCATGGATAAAGGAGGCAAAGTGCTAGATAGTTGAACTTTCAGATTCCTTTTTGCCCCCTTTCTGTAAGTATAAATAGACTCCATCAAAATAAAATTCTAAAGAGAAAATCTATAAATGTGGACAACCGAATAAAAATATGCACTAATATAAAGCATGCAATAGAGAGAGAATGATCAAAACAATCGGATTTCCTTGTCTTTCCTCAATTCAATTTTTTATGATTTAAATTGATCAAATTCATTTGTCTTTCCTCGGACCAGATATTTTTGGTTTGGTTTTGCTGGGAATATATGGTATAAAGATGAAGGAGGAAATCACACAACTGTAAGAAGGAAAAATGTTTCTTTTGCAATACTAATATTGTCTTAGTTTTCTCTGTTCTTGACATAGTTGTTTGAAGAAACAATTCATTTTAAATGAAAACACATCCTATTTTGCCTCTGTTGGTTTTGCTTCTAAAATTTACTATTTTTATTTGTCTTTATAGTAGTTCTGGACTTTTTAGGATGTGCAGTCTTATGTTGAAATTTATATTTGTTTTATTATTCAGTTGAATGCAATCACGTCTGAATAGCTAAAAACGCCTAAATAACTAAACCCATTTGTGTATAAAAAAATGAGAATCCACATTTCCTTCAACATGATTTCCCGGTAGCATTTTCTAAATTAATATGTACAAAATAGAGCACATCTCTTTCTAAACACTAAACATGTGCACAAGCAATAATCCATTGCCCTCTACATGGACAAAAGAACAACAACTTGTCCACCAATTTGAGACACATCACCCCTATCTATTGTTCATCAAAAAAATGGACAACAAAAAATAATTATTGTCGTGCCCTATTTCAAATATAATCAACTTCACCCATGATCATGCCCTATTTTCTAACAGAAATACATGAAACCATCTCCGTGGCTAATTTCCTTTTACAAAAATACGCAACTAAAAGATTTCAAAGAACCAAAAACCAAATATAACCAACTTGAAGATCCAACTTCTTTTGGTCATTATTCTATAATTATGCTAATATCAATTTTAATATTGAATAATATGAAACAAACACATTAAAAGAATATACTTATATTAGGAATATAAAATTATACAAGAGGGATTGCCACACCACTAAACTTTCCCTATGTACCCTCCATCTCGGTGGTTTCTTCTCAATATTTACCTTCGAAATATCTTTGTTCTGAATTTGGAATGAATTCAACTTCCAATATCATACCCTTAAATAGTTCACTACTAATATTGCATATAATAATAATAATAATGAATAATACTCATCATTTGCTATTGTTAGGCCTTGAAATAGACCTAGACTTATTATTTCCCTTCTTTTCATTAAAATACTAATTTGGATTATTTCCATATGCCTTTCTCTCTCAATTAATTTTTAAATCCAATTACTTATTGGACTGGCTTTTTTCCTTTTTTCTTTTTTAGAATGTAATTTTTTAAAATTCTGAATAATGTTATATGTAGTTGCATATGTTTACAATTTTATAAATTATTTATTCTTTACATAATCACAAGGAAATCACAAGCTAATTAAATTTGTCTATACATATATATATATATATATCATCTTATGATATCATTTTTTTATTTCAAAAACTGAGTAGAAACCTTGTTAAAAAAAAACAATCCCAAATTCATAACAATTACAAGGTATCAAGTTGATAAAAAAAAAGGAACTGTTATAAAGCTTTACCCACTCCAAGCCCTTTCATACACTCATTACAGCTCTCAATAAGTAACTGGATTATCACTCAACTCATCTACAAAGATTAATATTAAGATTAACAATATCATGCGCATTTGTTGCTTATCCGAAAGAGACCCTAGGAAACATTCATATCAGATGGGAAACAGGCAGACCTGGAGTGTGACCAAGAAGGTCCTTCAGCTTTCTTTGGCTTATCTAGTGCCCGTCTTGGAACAAATCCTCAACTATCAGATTGAGAACCTCAGCTTTCATCTCGGCATGTCGTCTAACGCCAATATCATCATACATAACAATCAAACTAAACCCCAAACAAGCTGGAAACAAATAATCAGCAACCCCATGACAAATAGCTACAGAAGTTGTCAATGCAGTGCACAATGCATAATGTGAAGAAGGCATTCCAATTTCCACCAGAAACAAACATAATCCTGAAATCCCATTTCCGCTCCATACAAAAGTTCAAGAAAACTTTCATTGATTGAGCAACAACCCAAGATACAAACCCAATAAAAAAGTCAGGTTTGCCGCTAGTGTAGCCACAAAAGGGCATATTTTAACCTTGGTTGTTCTCATCTTTTAATCTCATGAAACAATATCTTTTAACTTATAAAGACTCGAAAAGGAACCAGCTCCGTATTCTTTAGAGATTGAAGAGGAGAATCTTTGTGAGGCTGGTTAAATAAAGGGGTATCCATGTCGAAATTGAAGAGTAGTAGATGTGATTGTCAAGAAACCAAACCTTTAGGGACTGTGGATGCAAATTTTATGCGTTTAAACGCAGTTATCAAGATGAATTTTGTTTCACTCTAGACAGAGAATATAACGCTAAAGAGTCATATGCTCAAGTCTATGAAGAACATCGATAACTCAGTAGTTAAAAAATAACATAGATCATTTCCCTTGAAGACAACTTGTAATAGCAATATTAATTAGGGATAATTACAAAAAAAACACCTTGAGGTTCGGGCTAAGACCAACTAAACTAAGGTCCAAGCCAGTGAACTGGAGTGTACTAAAAGGGTTGTCTATTTATTTAGTTGAATAATTTTTTTTGGCCATGATTTCTGAGGACAGAAATGGAACCAAAAGGAAGGTGAAATCAATTTACATAAACGACAAGTTAATTTCTTGAATACAACATGAAATAAAATTCTCAGGCAACAAAGCAGCTTTCATACAGAACTCACAGTTAATATATACCGTTGGTAACATCCTAAACTAATGAACATATGAAATAAAAAAATTGTTGCTTAAAAGAAAGATTATGCCATGTCATTAATAGAGAATCCCTTTGTCCACCTAATAAGAGTTCCAAACTTAATGAAGTTATGAATGAGAGGGAATGAGAAAATGAAACCTATTTCCATCGTGCTTCCAAATGATGAAATATTTGTTCTTCTTCAGCAACAAAATTTGCAGGTTTCGCCGTATGTAATTCGAAAGTGCCTGGTATCCTTTGTGATTGAGTATTCATTGATCTCGTAAAAATGGGTCAAATATATGAGTTAAAAATAATTGCTAACATCTGAAGTCCCACTAATCAAGTTCTGGGGGTATTAATGCCTCAACAAACTCACGAGGAACAATACCTGATTTTCTGCCTCCTACTTGGACTCGCAACACTTGGAAGTTTGTGCCACCAATTAATATCAGGCGGACAATTCATAAAAGACTCTTTTCTAGTCACTGATATGGAGATATGGCGAAAGAGACAAATGTTTTAGCTATCATCGTCGAAGAACAGAAAAATAAAGAGAAAATAAATGTGAATTACAAACTACATCTTCCTTAGAGAAAGCTTAGTTAGAAAATCAGAAAAAAACAAAAAGATAAGGAAAAATAAGAATTGTAACTGAAAATAAAAAACTAAGAAACTCAACAATCCTTTTCAAAAAAAAAAAAGTTACAACCCTTTACCCCAACTCAAAACCATCAAAATTCATGTCATCAACAAACTATATTAAAAATAATGAATGCCGGAATGTGCAGAGTCTTTTGCCTTGAGTCTCCTTATATTCCTCATGTTCTTCTTCTAGAATTCTCCGAGTACATTTAGAAATTTATGCTAAATCGTAAATTACACTTTTGACAATGAAATCAAATATAATAGATCTGCACTAATTTTCTAATGAAATCAAACACTATGGAGGATTGTACTCATGAGTTGGATTGCATGTAGATAAATATCTTGAGTAAGGACTGAAACAGAATAGTCCTTATTATATAAAGAACTAAATTTCTGAAGCACAAACATAAAGTTTCAACATAAATAATTTCAAGTCACAAAATTTTTTAAGGATCGGTTATCACTTATCAGTTTCACATGCATATGATGAATCAATATAATATTTTATATAAATAAATATATATTAAAATAAACAAACTTCATTTTTTAGTTTCCAAACAAATATAAAGATACAAAACAAATCCGAACAAGAACATTTTACATCAAATCAAAAGGAAAGAAAAACACTGAATATCAACCCAGAAAAGAAGAAAAACATGTGTTTGAAAAGAATCCAAAAACTTCACTAACCAATTGACATCATCAATCTTAAATTACCTCACACAGCAACATAAATCCATCCAACCAACCTCTGCTCTTAATGGTTTTTTCACTTTCAATAAAAACTCTTGAGCGAAATACCACTGAAAATAGAGTGAAATTCTTTTGTTCATTATCAACTTTAATGGTTCCGGTTAGATAGAGAAATTGTCCGGTGATCGAGACAATCGTTATGCCTCTCTGTTCGTTTTTGTCTTTTGAGTGTCTTGTGCAACTTGTGTTATGTAGGATTATTGTGATTACGTTTTTGTCATTAAAAATAATTAAACAAAAAACAGGTGATAAACCTCATTCAATTATACCCAATCGTGAAACAATAGAAAATTAAGCACCAAATATCTTACAAAGCAATTTAACAGATAGTTTCCATTCAATATTGGAGCCAAAAGCTTATAGTTGAAAATCACTTACTTCACAATTAAATGATGCAATGGCAGTGCCTCGTACATCAGCAACAATTGCGAGAAGCGTATCTATCAGAGCAAGAGAACCACATAATCTAAATATCTTGTTTAGTTGCTTAACCTATAGAGCATAGTTATTCTAAAAACATCAGAGTTGGAAAAATATCCATTTCATAAAAAAGTAGAAAAACCAAATCACCAGCCAAAGCTCCAATCTTTCATCAGATGAAAGAATATTTGAAAGTAATTACAAATGTGGAAAAACATAGACACAATTATGATAGTTTTTTAAGTTTTTATATAATTAAGCGCTAGTATTTCTAGAGCAGGAAAAAGTCAGTAAAGCTTGCTTTGCAACATCCTTATAATCATTTGGAAATGCATCAAAATAATTAAAAAGAACAAACACTCACTTATAGACTTGTCATGCATGAGGTGGTATATAGTCACAACCTTTCTGCTCCTAGACCTACACGAAATGAATGCTATGGAACACAAAACTCCCTGGTAGATATAACAAAATCAGTGGGTGAATGATATATCTCTACAGCTCCTAGACCTGTTCTTATCATTTGGATTTGGAGGGTTGATTTGACAACCTACATAAACTAGTCGAAACCTTCATTTCGCTAGTTTTCTCTCAATTTGATAAGCAAATGAACCTCCGACATGGACCTGTTGCAGATAAATCAAATTCTAATTGATGCATGCTCAAGTTTAATAGAAAAAGATGAGCTAGAATCACATTTGAGTTAGATTCTTAGTAGAACAAAGTTAAACACAAATTAACTTTAAAAGCAATACCTACACAAACCAAAACCTTGTAGAATATCACCTCTCCTAGAACAAAGAAATGAGGCACACATACAAGCAAGACGTGCCTTCCTTATATAACACCAAAACTCTCATGTCCGCTTTTCCACTTGGCAGTCATATTCCCTTCCGAGTAAGTCAATACACGAGAAATGCACAACCACTCAAAACCACAATATTGTAAAGCAAATAGAATTAATACATCTTGATAGAAATGCACAATAAATGCCAACACACACTTAACTACCTATACACGCATTAGGCAGTGAAGCACCAAAAGCTTCCTCTTCAAATCCTTAAACATCAGCTATTAAAAAAATTCCATCAAGACAATTTTATAGAAAGCAGCACATGGCATACTATTAATAAATCACAATCATTAATTTGCAGGAATTATTTCACACACTCATATTAAAAAATTAAACAAATATTACAATTATACAATATAAAAGCCAAACTTAAAAATCAAATAAACTTGAAACCTGAAATTTAATTGAGTCTGTATCTCAGAAATTCACAGTTTTTCTTGTCTAATAATGAATTATCAGCCTCAAAAGGTTATAAACAAAACAAACCCATCACCCAATCCAATAAATTAAAAATGTCACAAACTCACAACCATTCACACTGCATTTAACAGTTTTCAATTTTTAAACATGGCTTTGTTTTTAGAGCAAATAATCACATATTGATATATAAATAGAACTGGATTAGGTTGAACCAAACTTTATATATGAAAAATAAAAAAGAAATTACTTAGGGTCATGAATGTAAAACCAATTACTTCACATATTAGAAACCATGGGAGAATGCCTTCGTAAGAGTCGTGCCAATAAAATCCAAGGTCCAACCAACACATCTAAAACATGAACTTGAAACCTGCAATTGGAAAACAATTGTACTGAACATAATTGATGAAAAAATTAACTAAAAACAGGGGAAAATCTGATATGTTTAATTACATATTCTCACCTTAGTTTTTGGGATGGAATCCCACAAAAATTTCGTTTAGCAAATCGAAGGAATCCCTTGCTGGTCCATTTCAGTTCGAAGATAGTGAAGTAGTGAATTATGTTGAAATCCCTTCTGTGTATCTGAACAGACACATGAGATGAGAGTGATTTTTTTCTAACGGAATGAAGAGGCGCGAGAGTAGAACCGATCTGTATTAGGGATAGGTATAATTAGGTTTGTCTAATTACCTTGTGTGTAATTCCGTATTTGCCATTAAATTTTCCAGACATTAGGGGTATTTTAGGCAATCCAAGTTTTTACAGAAATATTCCCCCTTTTAAGATAGTAGTAGATAAATGTATATAATTAGATTAGTTTTCCAACTCTATTCTAGTATTCTATTCCTTCTAGCCAATAAAACTAATCACACAATGTTATTTTAATATAGATAGTATTTAAATATTTTGGGTCCAACGAGTAGTTTGAGACTAGGTGTTCGCCTTATTTTTAGCTTCACCGCAAGTGTACGGTGTAGTGTATAGAATAGGGTAAACAAGGTCATATCCACGGAGACTAATAAATTAGTGCGCTAAGTATTGAACCAAAATAGTCTTATTTTTATTTAGACGATCATAATTTGATGATTGTTGTGGAAGTAAAGACCAGAATAACCACAAAAACACAAGATGAAAATAATAATGGAATTATCAAGAGAATGAAATGGATTCCCGGGTTATGGTTTCGATCAATATTCCTCTTATTGTCCGATTTAATCAAAGTCAAAGTTATTATCAATATACCTATAAGACGATCACACATATATTTTATCCCCCCTCTCGAGATGTATATAAAACGTAGATTGAAGTATCTATGCTAGTATCTCTACTCAACATAAGATACACAACTCTCCAAAGCACAAAAGATCAAATATCCTCATAAATATCTACAAACCTCTTGATTCATGCAAATATTCATGTCAAGTACACTCAAGATCTAATATTGAAACTCATCTCAAATTATGAATCAATGTATCAAACATGCTAAATCATTGGCCAAATGATAAAACAAGAATAAGAACAAAGTACTCAAATAGGCTTCAAGACAATAACTTCAATTAAGATTAAAACAATCAACAAGAGTTCAATTAATCTACTTCTAAAACCCGAAAATCACAAGAAGTTTAGCTACTCATTATAAATAAACAACTCATGGACGAATTGTTCATATTCATGACAAGCTAAAATGAAAAATTAAAGCACAAAGAATGAGAAAACTTAGGGAAAGTAGATAATCTCTCGATAAATCTTCGATCCTTAAGCTCTGATTCGACCCGATTCTTCCCTTGATTCTTCCTTGATGAAGTTAAGCTGTTTTTTGTGTTCTTGGGTCTATTCCACACTTTTTCTCCCCTGGTGTGCGCCCCCAAAAGTGGTATTTATACCCCTTAGAAGCCTAAGTCAATGTACTATCAGATTTTGGAGTTTTCTGCAAGGACGCACGGGTCGTGCGCAGGTCGTGCGTGGTGCCGTAGGCATGCTCAAAATCTTCAGGCACGCACGGGTCGTGCGTAACACGCATGGGTCGTGTGTCGCCCAAACGTCCGAATTTGCTTCTAGGGTCTTCATAAGAGTTGTAGCCCCTCTCTCTTAGCTTTCCATAACCACTTGAATCAGCTCAATATCAATTTTGTAGATAGAGTTATGGCCAAAATACTAAACCCTGTCAGTGGTGGAAATTCCAGACGCGTTTGGACGTTTCTTGAGATTAATCCCCTCGTTGTTTGATCATCCATGCTTCTTTTAACACACGACTCATTACTATGACTCTAGATTCAATATAAGTTGGCTTCCAATTTGTGTAATCGCTCGATTCTTGACGATTCTAGGTCGCAATGCTCGTATTTATCACAAAATCACTCCAAATGTCATTAAATTCCTACAAAACGAGCAAAGCGTAATACCTTTTTCACAAAGAGTGAATATATAACATTTTATATGAGTTATTGCATGTTTATAAATAATTATAGCCATAAATATGGCCTAAAATACATGCAAAACTCACACTGATCACTAGGGTATTATATTGATAATCAAATTATCTTTTCGCAATCAAAGGTATACCATAAAAAAACGGGTTCTTGCAATCATTGCCAGCTAGGCATTAAAATAATGCATTTATTAATTAGCAGAAAAAAACGTGTTGCACAAATTTAGCAATATGTAAATGAGCGGGAAAATAAAATTAGCAAAAGGGTTTTTAACATTATTAGATGGTTTCACTTTCATATTTGCTTTAAATGTGTCGTTGATGTCAACCTAAAAGTCAGCTAAGAATACCTAAATATATTCCGTTGAAACAAAGTATTAGTTTGAGCGATCATTAATTTTTGGTCGGGTTTCATGACGAGTCTAATATAATCATCATTATTCTATGGAAAACAACACTTTAGAGGTAAAATTGTCCACATAAGGGAAAGTGCAAAAAAATTATAGTTCATATGGTAAAGTGTAACGAAAGTATAAAAACACGAATAGTACATGGGATTTAGTGTAATTTACTTTTTAATTAGAGCAAAAATTATTTTTTCACGGAAATTTTATTAGATAAAACATGTTCGAAACAACTATGAAACAACAACGTAAAAAATCCGGAAAAAATGACCGGAGCGTAAAAATATCCAAAAAAAGACGAGAACATAAAAATATCCAGAAAATTGACCGAAAGCGTAAAGGTGTCATTTTTTTCTGGAATGCTTGATATTTTTGTCCTTATCCCTTGAATAAGTTGGTAAACAATAAACTCTCATTTTGCAATTGAGACAAACACATGATGTAGGACCATTTCTAGTCTAAACTTATCAATCATTAAAGTTAATAATCGGCAAGTAACCATCAAATTTGCCGTTAAATATTGCATTTATATTTCTCAGTATTACTAGGAGGCTATAAGTGTTAGTCCAATTTTTAATCATATATTTTCTCTGTCCCAATCATATAGTCCAATTGGACTTTTCACACATATTAAGAAAAAGTATTGGAATCTACAAATATGTAAAAAAATTACTTAATTTGCCCCATTTATTGAATAGTTTAAATTACAAAATGGATATTAAATAGGGTTATAATAGTAAAAGAATGGAAAAAGTACTATTAAATGGGAAAGTGACTATATAATTGGGACATCCCAAAAAGGAATACTGAACTATATAATTGGGACGGAGGGAATATTTCCCATTATTACTTCACTAATTACCAAATTTGACGTTATTGATTTTCACAATGTAAAAATCGAATTCCATGGGAAACAAGACCAACAACGAAACCATGTCACACCATGAAACAGGAATTGTCCCACAACACAACACCACGTCGGAAACTACAATGAGAAGAGAAAGCCATATACAGAAAAATGATATAGAGCAATGAATAAGTGAAACCACATTCCAAAGAGCAATGAAAATTGCATAAATGCAACGAAAAGAGAAAAATAAGTGATATCTGTTTGATACATGTTTTTATCTTAATTTTGATGATTTTATTTTGTCACCAAAACAATGCTTTTAAAGGTTGTCCAAATACTCCTAAATGATTTAAAATGGTTTTAATATTTTAGGAGTATTTCCTCTAGTTTATTTTTGATAATAATGGACAACACTTTTAATGATTTTATATCAATGGATTTTCACTCCTAAACAAGGTTCCTAAATGTTGTCTAAATACTCTCGATTGGTTTAAAATGTTTTTACACAATTTTAGGAGTATTTCTTGGGTTTTATTTTTGACTAAAATTGGACAACATTTTGTCTCGTGTCGAAATCGGCCGCCTATAGGGCAACCCGTACCAAGATGTTTTAGAAGCGAGAAAATGAGACGGAAGGAAAAACAAGCGGTCGGCCAAGTGCATCAGGCGTCGCCGGTCCCGGTCGGCCGAGTACTGCAAGTTTCGTTTCAAACAGAACTAAAACCTTGTATTTTTGAAATAAGGGGACCGGTTGGGGTGATGGTCGGACCGTCGGTCGAGGTATCGTCGACCGGCCGCCCGTGTTATTTTCTTTGTGTATTTTTTCCAACGTCTATTTCGTGCGACCGGTCGCCGCCGTGTATTAAAGACAAAAAATATGATCGTTTGACAAAGAAACACATTTCCTTAAATTGTGGGATTGATTTCTAACAGCTATATTCTTGATTTTAATTGTATTTTTCTGTAGATTTTCAATCCCCAAGAGGAGCCTATGCTTGATCAATCATCTCCTATAAATAGAGGAAGTTTTGAAGCAACCAAAAACAACATTTTGAGATACAACACAACAAGATACACTTCAAGCAAACACTTGGTCTTTCATTGTCTTATTTCTTGTTGTAATTTGTCTAGCTAATCACTTTCACATCCTTGAGGTCTAGGCTATTCTTGATTACACTTGCACTCAATTGTATTATTCATTATCGAGTTGTAATCTTGAATTTGTGGTCGTCATTCAAACACAAGATATACTTGTGAGTGTTCTTGTGGTAAGAACACACTTGGGTGATCTAGGTGTTAGGTGTGAGAAGATTGTGGTAATCTTCTTGTTGAGGTGTTGAAGAATTTGGTATTCTTCAAGGTTGAAGATTGTGGTAATCTTCACAAGGTGCCGTTGAAGGAAGATTGTGGTAATCTTCAAATGGAGATTGTGGTAATCTCCAAAGGTGGTGTTGAAGAAGAGTGTGGTGCTCTTCAAGGTGTTGTAAGTTGAATTTGTATTAATTTTGGTAATTAATAAAATTCTTTTTCTTTTCGAAATCCATCCCGGATATACTGGGGTGGTAGAGGATTAGGCCCTAGGTGGGTTGAACCTCTTTAAATCGACGTGTGTTGTTTATATTCCGCACCTTTATTATTGTTTTTGAGCATTCGGTTCTAAAAAGAGGGCGAAATGGAAAAGATGGAGATAATCTATTCACCCCCCCTCTAGATTATCGTAGCCGTCACACCTGTAAACAGGAATTGTCCCACAACACAACACCCTCGTCGGAAACTACAATGAGAAGAGAAAGCCATATACATAAAAATGATATAGAGCAATGAATAAGTGAAACCACATTCCAAAGAGCAATGAAAATTGCATAAATGCAACGAAAAGAGAAAAATAAGTGATATCATAGACACAAAAAAAGGGGGGTTTTGATTTCCTATTTCAAATTGGTGTTTCACTTCCTATTGCATTCATCTAGATGCACGACACGTGTAAATACTTTAAACAATCAACAACTCATGTTTATCAAAAACTAGGCACCACCCATGTAGGTGGAGTAAGAAAATAATCCGAAAACTCACCAGGCAACCCCTCGAAACTCATATCTAACAAGCAACATACCCCCCTATTCGAATCCTTGCCTCGCCCTGTGAAGTATATGCAATTAGGCTTTACCACATTCCGATCCCAATCACAGACCTCAACACACAACGAAGAATTACAACCCACAAACACGGCCTTGTTTGGCAGGCCGTGAGACCTTTTATGACTACCATTCTTCAAATCAATTTCAAAAACTTCAAACCAAATAGTTTTTCTTGTTAAAAATCCCGGCTATGAACAATCGGCAATTCCCGGACGACGACTCCACCAAATAGAAAACAAGATCTACTAGCGAGAGGAGTAAAGATAATCAAGGTTCGGGAAGCGAAAACCCGCACTATTTGGGATGGATTTGGTCCATGGATATCACATTCCACCACCTTAGGCTAAAATCCACCGCGTATAACCTCCCATTGCGATAAATAATATCGTAAAAACGACCCGTCCCATGTATCCATCACACTCCAGACGAGTCTCAGGGCCTAGAAAAACCCAACCGATTGTTCTTCCCCAAATCACCATAACCACAAGATCGCCCTTCATCGTGGGGCTACTTAGGACAAAACCATCTTGTTAATAAAATGAATACCATCTTTGTGAGCGTAATCGGGAAAAGTATCCTGTTGTAATATGGCCCGATTCTATTGGTAGCCCATATAACATTTGTCCTGGCCCATTGAGAAGAAGCCCAAAGCAACTGCCCCATTTGTTTGACCATTTGAGACATGAGACCCTTAATTTCGAATCTGACCGTTGGATTGAGGGATTTAATCTCAACCATCCAACACCCTCTTATTACCCTTACCTCTTGGAACCCTAGGGAACAAGAGTAATGTGATCTAATCTCCCTCTCTTTGCTGCGCCGCTCGACCTCTCTCTCTTGCCAAAAATCTCGATCTCTCTCTTCTCGATTCTTTGTGAATCCTTTGTGAGTGACTGTGAGATTTACGATAGAGCCCCGATCATCTTCTTGATTCGGTTCTTGTGAGTTTCTTGGTGGTTTTCCGAAAGGGTTTGGGTATTTGAGGTTCGACCTTCGTGGTCTTCCTCGGTGGTGGCTGTCCGTTCGTGTTTTCTTCCGGTGGTCGTCTCCTTCGTGGTTTCTCCGGGAAAAACTTGGGCGTTGGAAGGCTATAGGGCTTGGTCTCTTTGTGGCCAACTTTGGGTGCGTCCGGTTTCGTGTCGACGGTGAAGGGACCGCTACACACAACCTAAGCCTAAGTCCCGTTCGACCACTAAGCTTCGTGCTTCAAACCGGTGATACCCTTCCTTTACCTTGATTTTGACTTAGTTCTATTTTTAGTGCTTGTATTGATTTCTATTTTGTGTCTTGCTGTTGCAGTTGTTCGAGTCGGATAAAGTTAGCCCGGTCTCAGTCCGGTTCCGGCGGTATAAGGGTTTGCTATTTTTCTGTAGTTTTAAGGGCTGTGGTAGCCTTTAGTTTTTGGCTTTTATTTTTTGCTCCTTGGCTTCGGTTTGGATGGGAAAGTGTCTTCCCTTGTGCGTGTGCATCGCACGGCTTTATTTTCTGCTTTATTGCAATATTAGGAAAAGGCCTGTAATCCCTAATCCCTACCCCGTAGGATTATTTTGTAATAGTTAAGTTCGTTGGACTTCTGTTGAATGGCTATGGCGTTCGGACACGACAACGGGGTCGATACCTAACAGTGGTATCAGAGCATCCCCCGTTGTGGCGGTACGAAACCCTTACCCTAGGGTTTCGCTCTGGTAAAGAGGCTTTAACTCTCCTTTTATCGCTTTCGTAGTGTAAATACCGCTTGCCGCGGTTTATTTGCTGAGTCCTTATTTGCTGGGATTCTGTGTGATCCCCATATATGCTCTTACGTGGTTGATCGTCTTTACGTGGTTGGTCGTCTTTGCGGTTTTTTATTTAGTATTAAAGGAACTCCGAGCGTAAAAGCCGCTTGACCTACACACCGCGAGTGTAGTGGAATCTGTGGTGCGAGGGGTTTCTATTTGTGGCCCTTATTTGTCTTACATTGTATTCTATTTTTTTTTCCTGTGTGTTTTGTTGTTTGTTCTGTGATTATAACTTGCTTTGTGTGCCTTGTGTTTTCTGAAAACTGTTGTGTTTTTTGTGAAAATGGCTGTGCCTAGTTATAATCTTGAACCGTTTAATGGAAAAACTGATTTTTCGATTTGGCAAAGAAAATGAAAGGAATTTTAATTCAACAAAAAGTTTATAAGGCTATTAGTGGTGTTTATGGTGAAAAAGATCTCATTTGAAAAAGAAAGTGAAATTGATGAGTATGCATATTCTTCTATCATTTTGAATCTTTTCGACTATGTGCTTAGGAAGGTTGGTAAACTTGATTCTGCAAAAGCTTTGTGGGAAAAATTGCGAGAATTGTATACTGAAACTTCTTTGCCTAGTAAGCTGTTTTTGCTTGAAAAATTCTTGATTTAAACTTGATTTGAACAAAGAGATTGATGAAAATTTGGATGTGTTTACCAAATTAATTCAAGATATTAAACCGATTAGTGATAAGAATATTGATGATTATACTCCTATTGTGCTTTTAAATGCAATTCTGAATCTTACAAAGTGATGTTAAATCGCTATTAAGTATGGTAGAGATTCTATTCTCGACACACATTGTTGTGAATGGCTTAAAAAGCAAGGAACTTGATTTAAAAGTCAATAAGGGGGGTAGGCAGAACTCCGGGGAGGTTATGCATGTTCGGGGTAGGTCCCAACATAGGTTTGGTAACCACCAAAAATCTGATAATCATCAAAATCAGAATTTTCACAAGAAAAAGGGTAAAAGCAAGTCTAGATCCAAGTGCAGGCCTAAAGGAAGAAAATGCTATAAATGTGGTGAGGTAGGTCATTACATTGGGAGTGCCCTAATAAGAAAGGAAACCAGAATTTTAAAAATGATCAAGCAAATATGGCTTCTAGTAGTGAAAATGTTGGTGAAATTTTTATGGTGTCTGATTTATGTGAAATGCATGCTGTTAATTCTGTGAAATCAAACTCTGTGATTGATAATGAATGGCTTATTGATTCTGCCTGCACTTTTCACATGTCACCATTTAAAAATCTGTTTTCAAGCTACAGTGAAGTGAAAAACTGTCATGTTTCTATGGCCAATGAGAAAAAATGTGAAGTTCTTGGAATTGGTGATATTTGCTTGAAATTTGAATCTGGTTATGCTTACACTTTGAAAAATGTTAGACATGTACCTGATTTGTGCAATAATTTGATATCTTGTGCTGCGTTAGAAAATGATGGATTAGAAGGGAGATTTGGAAATGGTGTTATGAAAATTTTGAAAGGTTCTTTAGTGATTTTCAAAGCTGTCAAAAGGAATAACTTGTATGTTTGTTTTTTGAATCTATGCCTATTCTTTGTGAATGTTGTGAATCTTTGTCAATGTTGATAAACCGATTTATGGCATAAAAGGCTAGGTCACATGAGTGGTAAAGGTCTTGAAATTCGAATAAAAATTTGTTTGTTTTGGTAGTGATGTTCTATCATGTTTGCCCTTTTGTGATTCATGTGTGTTAGGAAAACAACATAAAGTTAAATTCCCCTGTTTCTCCTTTTCCTAATCAACTGTTTGCACCGATATACTTGAGTATTTGCATCGATGTTTGGGGTCCGTCAAGTGGACCCACTCAAGGTGGAAATAGGTATTTCTGTGCATAATTGATGATTTTTCAAGAAAAGTGTGGGTTTTCTTAATGAAAAATAAATCGATGTGTTTGAAAATTTTAAGAATTGGAAAACATTGATTGAGAATCAAACCGGTAAAAGGATTAAAACCCTTAGAGACAGATAATGGTCTTGAATTTCGCAATAACTTGTTTGACAACTTATGTCTTGAATATGGTATTAAAAGGCATAAAATTGTGCCTTATACGCCGCAACAAAATGGTGTTGCCGAAGCGTATGAATAGAACCTTACTTGAAAGGTCGGGAGCATGCTTGCTTCCCGGGTCTTTCAAAAAGGTTAGGGTGAAAAGTTCTGTTCATACGGCCGCTTATTTGATTAATAGATCTCCATCCGTGCCTTTGTGTGAATCGAGCCTGCTCCAAATAAGGTGGAGCAAATACATTTCAAGTAATTTTGATGATTCTCGAAAATGTACATGCTTTGAAATTGAAAATGTGCTGAACATATTCCCGAAAATGAGCCTCGATTTTGTGCATTTGCACGAAAGTGTTGATGTTCTTTGATTTGCATGATGAATTGGCTGATTTGGATGATAATGAACATCATGAACTTGGTAACTATCAACTTGCTAGGGATAGAACTCGAAGGAATATTAGGCAGCCTTCTCGTTTTGATGATTTTCACTTGACTTCGTATGTGTTTTCTGTTTTTGAGTCAATTGATAATTGTGAACCTAAAACTTACCAAGAAGCTTTAAAATCTGAACATTCTCAAGAGTGGTTAAATGCTATGCATGAAGAAATGAACTCTTTACATGTTAACAACACTTGGGTACTTGTACCTAAACCTGAAAATTGTTCTGTGGTTGATTGTAAGTGGTTGTTTAAGGTAAAGAATGAGAATGATTCTGTACGTTTTAAAGCTAGACTTGTGGCTAAAGGTTTTACTCAAAAGGAAGGTGTTGATTATACTGAAATATTTGCTCCTGTTGTGAAATTTACAACCGTGCGAATTATGCTTGCCTTGACTGCTCAGTTTAATTGGGAATTAAAGCGATTAGATATGAAAAACCGCTTTTTGCATGGTGATTTAATGAAAAAATCTATATGCAATGACTGAAGGTTTTGTGGATAATAAGAAATCTGATTTTGTTTGTTTGTTGAAAAAATCCTTATATGGCTTGAAACAATCTCCTAGATGTTGGAACAAGAAATTTGACGAATGCATGTTGTCTTTGAATTTTAAAAGAAGTAATTACGATCACTGTCTTTATTTCAAAGAAAATGTAAAAGTGCTGTTTTTTCTTGTTGATTTATGTTGATGATATGTTCTTTGATTAGTCCATGTGTTAAAACTATTGAGCATGTTAAAAGCTGTCTAAGTGCTAAGTTTGACATGAAATATTTAGGAGATGCTAAAAGGATTTTAGGAATGAACATCTTTAGAGATAGGAAAAATTCTGTGATTTTTCTGAATCAAAATTCTTATGTGCAGAAAATTTTGTCTAAATTTTCTATGAGTGATTCCAAACCTGTTAATGTACCATTGGCTGCCCATTTCTTGTTAAGTAAAGAACAGTGTCCTAAAACTGAGCATGGTATTAATTCTATGAAGAATGTGCCATATTCCAATGCTATAGGTTATGTTATGTATCTTATGGTTAGCACTAGACCGGATATTGCTTATTCTGTGAGTTGTTTGAGTAGATACATGTCTAATCCTGGAATTATACATTGGAATGCTCTTAAATGGCTTTTGCATTATTTGAAACATTCTTTGAATTATGGTTTGAAATTTGCTAAGTGCAAAGATGGGGTTAAATTGAATGGTTACGTGGATTCTAACTATGCAAATGATAAGGATAACAGAAAATCAACAACATCTTATGTGTTCACTTTGTGTGGTTCATGTGTTAGTTGGAAATCACGATTCTGAGATATTGTTGCATTGTCTACTAATCTGAGTATATAGCTTTAATCAAGCATTTAAAAAGCAATTTGGCTTAAAGGCTTGATTTCAAATTGGTTTTCTTGATGGTAATGTTGTTGTGTTTTTCGCGGTCAACGGTATTCAATTGTGTAAGAATCTGCTTTTTCATGATAGAACTAAGCATATCGATGTGAGGTTTCATTATATTCGTGATATTGTTGCTAAAGGCTTAGTTAATCTTGAAAAAATACCTTCCGAATTAAATCCTGGCGATATGGGAACTAAATGCCTCGTCTTTGTTAGTAAATTTCTAACATGTTTAAAAATTTTGAATTTTGATACGGTGGTGATTAGCAGAAGCGTACTTGTTGGTTTTCATTTTATAACATGTTATGTGCTTGTTATAAATTGTTTTGTTTGTGTGTGTGCAATAAATGGAAAATGAAAAAAAGCGATGATGATTATGTGTGTATGTCCCGAGTCGTAGGAATCGGAATTGTGCCAAGGTAGAGAATGTTGTAATATGGCCCATTCTATTGGTAGCCCATATAACATTTGTCTCGGCCCATTGAGAAGAAGCCCAAAGCAACTTTGCCCCATTTGTTTGACCGGACGGTTTGACCTTACCGAGACCGCGGACCCTTAATTTCGAATTTGACCGTTGGATTGAGGGATTTAATCTCAACCATCCAACACCCTCTTATTACCCTTACCTCTTGGAACCCTAGGGAACAAGAGTAACAGTCTAATCTCCCTCTCTTTGCTGCGCCGCTCGCTGACCTCTCTCTCTGCCAAAAATCTCGATCTCTCTCTTCTCGATTCTTTGTGAATCCTTTGTGAGTGACCTGTGAGATTTCTGATAGAGCCCCGATCATCTTCTTGATTCGGTTCTTGTGAGTTTCTTCAGTGGTTTTCCGAAAGGGTTGGGTATTTGAGGTTCGACCTTCGTGGTCTTCCTCCGGTGGCTGTCCGTTCGTGTTTCTCTTCCGGTGGTCGTCTCCTTCGTGGTTTCTCCGGGAAAAACTTGGGCGTTGGAAGGCTATAGGGCTTCGGGTCTCTTTGTGGCCAACTTTGGGTGCGTCCGGTTTCGTAGTCGACGGTGAAGGGACCGCTACACACAACCTGAGCCTAAGTCCCGTTCGACCACTAAGCTTCGTGCTTCAAACCGGTGATACCCTTCCTTTACCTTGATTTCAGTTTAGTTCTATTTTTAGTGCTTGTATTGATTTCTATTTTGTGTCTTGCTGTTGCAGTTGTTCGAGTCGGATAAAGTTAGCCCGGTCTCAGTCCGGTTCCGGCGGTATAAGGGTTTGCTATTTTTCTGTAGTTTTAAGGGCTGTGGTAGCCTTTAGTTTTTGGCTTTTATTTTTTGCTCCTTGGCTTCGGTTTGGATGGGAAAGTGCCTTCCCTTGTGCGTGTGCATCGCACGGCTTTATTTTCTGCTTTATTGCAATATTAGGAAAAGGCATGTAATCCCTAATCCCTACCCCGTCGGATTATTTTGTAATAGTTAAGTTCGTTGGACTTCTGTTGAATGGCTATGGCGTTCGGACACGACAGCGGGGTCGATACCTAACATATCCGAACAGGGGAGGTCGATCTTAACGCGCCACACTGGGTGGGTCAAATTGACCTCACGTCCGGTGTCCTCCGAAACACAGAGGATCCATCCGCCACACGACAATAAGTAACTTTTGTCGTGTGGCGGAGGGAAATTTGTAGTAATGTTGTACGTCTTGTTGTTGGTTAGATCAAAGAAGTTGGCAACTCTTTTGACATTTTTTTCTTCTACGTACATGAGCCAGGGGACTCTAGGAAGAGCCTTGTCGAAGTTGTCGAACGTGGCGGCCGATCGCCACGAAGTGCAAACGCCGTGGAAAGAGAGATAGTCGTGGACTGAAGAAACGCGTTTTGCTATGTCCGCCAAAAGTCCTAGAGGGAGATCGCGCCAATCTGAGTGCGTTTTTATATCGGATTTCCTCTTTTTCCTCTGGTGCGTGAATGATGATGACATTGTGTCGGGAATTTGGTTTGTGGGATGAGTAAAATTTAATGCTTTTCGATAATCTAAAAAAAGGAAGGATGAATTTCAAAAATCAATGAGAACACAAATCATACTATATTAAATTTAAGCTAACTATAGCAAGAAAAAAAAACTACCTTGTTTGTAACTTCAAAATCCCGAACATACACTAATTGCTTGGGCAGCAAGACTTGTGATGACCGAAAATTTGGTGCTCAATTGTGTAGAGACGGTGTTTTATTTATAGCGTTAAGTCTCCAACTTTATTCAAACTTCTAAAAGTCTGAGGTACAATTTGATTCTTCCTGATCATTATCTAATATAGTTATCATAAATATTTTATATTTATTTAACTCTTAACACAGTCAGAATTGTGGAATATCTATTACAATCAGAATTATGAAATATATATTATATCTGTGTAATGCATTATTTATTATATTTGTTTTTTTCTTTTATTTTTCAATTAATAGTTTTTTCATTTTTGATCTATTTTTGACGTATAATACATCGAATTAATTGTCTTTTATGATCTTTTGTTTGACACTCATATTGCATATATAAAAATAAAAAATAAATATAAAAAATGAATATAAACTTTATATTTTGGACAAATAAAAATCACTTATTGGGGACAAATAAAAGCCATATATAATGGGACAACTTATTAACGAAGAGGGAAGAAAAAATGAAGAAGATGGGGGAGCATAAGATAGAGTTTGAGAGAAAGAGAGGAAAAATAGATCATTATAAGAATTCCATATCAATTCCAAAAATCCTAAACTTTGGAGCATCCCATCCGTTGCAAGTGATTTTTTTGATTCGATTTTGAAATTTCCAATCAATCATTTTTAATCAAAATTTGGAACTTTAAAACTAATATTTATAAGACAATTTTTCCAACCAAATTCTAATGGGGCCATCTTTTAGACAAATTTTGCTTGAAGCTCATTGGCAATTGTTAGCTCGGACAAGATTTTGATAATTTCCAATATTCCAATAACCCCCATTCTCTCTTTCTCTCACTACCTCTCTTTTCTCCTCTCACTCTCTAAAAAACCCTAAAACTTTTAACTCTTCCCCCTCCCTCCCCATCCCAGCCGCCCCCTTCCCCTCCCCTCCCCTCCCCTCCCTCTCCTCCTCCTACTTTCCTTATCCCCTCCCCTCCCCAACCATGTTTCATGATTGAGCCAATGAAGGTATATCCCTTGTGTTATCCAGAGGTGATCGGTTTTTCCGATCGAGAGTGGAGGCAAGTCGAAGGTCGGAGCTACAAAGAGGAGAGTTGGAGCCGGGTAGGTGATGGGTTGCCGGTTGCGGTTGAAGATCGGGTGAGGGAGAGACATTTTTCTTTTCCTTTTTTTTTTTCGATTTTTCTGTTTTTTTTTCCTATTTTTTTGTCTTTTTTTACCGGTTGATTTGCGAAACTCGTAGGCGGTCGGTAATTTCAGGCTTGCAGTGCGTGTAGTAGCTCGTGCCCGGATTTGTTCGAGTTGGGTAGTCTCCCTTGCGGAGTGTAAGCCCAAGCGGCTACGATAATTTAGAGGGGGGTGAATAGATTATCTCCATCTTTTCGATTTCGCCCTCTTTTTACAATCGAATGCTCAAAGACAATAGTAAAGGTGCGGAATGTAAACAACACACGTCGATTTAAAGAGGTTCAACCCACCTAGGGCCTAATCCTCTACCACCCCAAAGATATCAGGGATGGATTTCAAAAAAGAAAAAGAATTTTATTAATTACCAAAATTAATACAAATTCAACTTACAACACCTAGAAGAGCACCACACTCTTCTTCAACACCACCTTTGGAGATTACCACAATCTCCTTTGAAGATTACCACAATCTTCCTTCAACGGCACCTTGTGAAGATTACCACAATCTTCAACCTTGAAGAATACCAAATTCTTCAACACCTCAATAAGAAGATCACCACAATCTTCTTCACCTATCACCTAGATCATCCAAGTGTGTTCTTACCACAAGAACACTCACAAGGATATCTTGTGTTTGAATGATAACCAAAAGTCAAGATTACAACTCAATAATGAATAATACAATTTGAGTGCGAATTGTAATCAAGAATAGCCTAGACCTCAAAGATGTGAAAGTGATAAGCTAGGCAAATTTACAACAAGAATAATAACAATGAAAGACCAAGTATTTGCTTGAAGTGTATCTTGTTGTGTTGTATCTCAATTGTTGTGTTGGTTGCTCCAAAACTTCCTCTATTTATAGGAGATGATTGATCAAGCATAGGCTCTTCCGGGGATTGAAAATCTACTGAGAAAAATACAATTAAAATCAAGAATATAGTTGTTAGAAATCAATCCCACAATTTAAGGAAATGTGTCTGTTTGTCAAACGGTCATATTTTTTCTTTGTCAATACACAGGCGGTCGCACGTAAATAAGAGAAATAAGAACACTTTGAAAATTTCAACGGGGCGGCACGGCCGTCGTGAAGCTTGCCGGCCGGCCGACTGTCTCAACCGGTCCCCCTAATCAAAAAACGAAGAGGTTTTGTTCTGTTTCAAAATGAAACTTGCAGTGTACTTCTGGTATTTGACGACGGCCGACTCCGCCTATTTTTCTTTCCGTCTCATTTTCTGTTTCTAAAAACATCTTCGTGTATGGGTTGCCCTATAAAGCGCGACGGTCGACCACGAGATTAAATGTTGTCCAATTTTTGACGAAAATAAAACTCAAGAAATATTCAAAATTTAGTAAAAATATTTTAAACCGATCGAGAGTATTTAGACAACATTTAGGAACTCAGTTATAGGAGTAAACACTAATTGATAAAAATCATTAAAAGTGTTGTCCATTATTATCAAAAATAAACTTGAGGAAATACTCCGGAAAATATTAAAACCATTTTAAATCATTTAGGAGTATTTGGACAACCTTTAAAAACATTGTTTTGGTGATAAAATAAAATCATCAAAATTAAGATAAAAACATGTATCAAACAATCTCCCCTTTTTGATGATTACAAACCAAAACAATTTTTACACAAACTAAGAGAGCAATTTTAGAAATGATTTTCCGGTAAAAAACATTTGACCGTTTGGAAGCAACCAAAATTTCCAAAAATATTAAAGCAACCAAGTAGGGAGTAAATATTTTTCAATAATAAGCACAAGCTCCCCCTATCAACAAGCATATCAAGAATAATGTAAAAGCGATTTTCCATAAGCTAAAAGCTTTAGCTTTTACAATTTGTTTAAGAGCTTATAAGCTCCCCCTGTCACAAAACATCATTAAACAAAAAGTCCATCAAGCAACAATTGGACTAAGAGCAAATCACAACTTATGGCTTGCTTTTATGACAAGCTTTTATTAGCTTCTTTGAGCTAATGAGCCAATATCCTGTTTTTCTCCCCCTTTGGAATCATCAAAAAGAATGTTAGGATGGTGAAAACACCATAATAATATCAAAGCGCACCAAAGGAACGGTTTAATAACCGTTGAGCAATTAAAGCAAAATACTCCAAGGAAAATGGGAGAATTGAAACATGAGAGATCCATAAGCTTATAGTAAGCTAAAAACATGATTTCAAAAAGATTCTAAGACATTTTGAAGCAAGAGAATCATGTAGAAGTTGAAAGTTTCATTGCGACATTTCAACAAACATCTTGTGAGCGTGAAAAATAAAAGAGGTTGTATGTAGTCCTTGTAAAGGTTTCAAGCCAAAAATTTTCATATCATCAATCAACCTCATTCCAAAGCACAAAAAGATCATATGCAACTTATGCAACATTTGTTCATCAAATAGGAAGCTCAAAGTAGATTCTCAAGGGTTCAACCCAATTGAGATAAGCTAAGAATGATCAAGGCATTACAAATGCCAAGAAATTAGAGCATCCATCAAGTAATAAGTCATGCTTTCAACAATACATGTATCAAATGTCCCAACATATCCAACTAAGCATAATGAACAAAACAATAAGAGAAGCACTTTTACCATCAAGTACTTCATACCAATTATCAAACAATGCTTTAGAGTATTTTTACCATCAAATACTCCATCAAAGTCATGATCATTCACAAGTCATTATCAACTTGCAATTTTAACCCTTTAAGAAAAACAAGCAAATATCATTAGTACAAATGAGTTTTACAAAAGTTTATCAAAATACAAAGCAACATTAATGAAAATGCCAGAAAGTAAAGGGGGTGGGGACATCATTCCTCATCCGAGGAGAAGCAAGTTCCGGGAATAAGGTCCTTGATGAATTTCTTCAATTTGCCGATAGACTTTTTCAAACTAGAATTTTCCTTTTACAACCCGGAGCTCTTTTCTAAGAGAGGCCACGTCTCTAAATGTTTCTCTTTCCACTTTGGCCATTCTCTCTTTGAGATTTAGATCTTCAACATCCAACTCGTCTTCATCTCCTTCCTCATTTTCTTCCTCCCTTATTTCTTGTTCATTTCCCATATTTTCTTCTTCATTTTCCTCTTCATCATCTCTTTGTTCGTCAAACTCACCTCTTCCAATATTTTCAATCTCATTGTCATTAAAGAAATCATCCCGAGGTTGTTGTTGATGACGGGCACGTCCCCTAGCGGCTTTGGTAGGAACCCGTGGTAAATGTCGTCGCATTCTCACCATTTGTAGAATATTGGCATTATCAAAATCATTGTGACGAATTTGGTATTCATTTCATTTTCCGGTATCCCGATAAGTATAAGAGTCGGCAAATCAAATTTCCAGGGTATATTTTTCTTGGTAAGCTTTCTAGATTCCAATAAGCAATATACAAAAATTGCCCCATAATTTACTCTTTCTCCTTGAACAATTTTATAGGTGAGAAAGAGTTCGAGATTACTTGGAAGTTTTACTTCCTTTCCACAAACACAATAGGAGCAAATGATAGATATAATCCGATAATTTGGCGGCATTGCCGAGTATGTCACTTCGGGATATACTCCTAAAAAGGTTTTAACATCATCTAGTGAAACACCGAAAACATTATCATCCCAATGAGCGCAATCCACATTGACCACTCCATCATTTGCCACGTTAAAGTGATTACAAATATCGGCCAATGTCCATGAAAAATGCCTACCATTAACAAATGTGTGAAGTTCCAAAGGATTATCTATCGTAGCATAAACAATCCACATATTTGCATAGAAAAGTTTTATAAGCTCGTCATCATAGTGCAAAATAAGCTCTAATATCCGGAAATTCATCATGAAAAGCTTGAAAGCGAACCATACGAGTGCACGCAATTTTCTTATCATTTAATCCAATATTCTCATAATGTTCCTCCGCAAGTTTATTTAAGAATCGAAATCTATTAGCTCTAGAGGGAGGCTCATAGAGGAGTGATAACTTACTAGAGTCCCAATGAATGCTCGATTTTGAAACCCCGGCTCTTAATTCGACAATCTCCTCTTCCGTAAGCCGAATTTGATAGTCTCCTTGTAGAATATCATCTTATTGGGGATTGGAAGAAGATTCTCCCCTTTGCCTCCTTCTCCTCTTTTGAGGATTTCGTTCGGTAGAATTTCTTGGAGGTGCCATATATGTGAAGTTCTTGCAAAAAGAGGTGAATTAGCAAGAAAGATTACAAGGATTGATGAAGAATTGAAGATTGTAGAAGAAAGGGGTGATTTTCGCACAACTAGGGTTTGGGGATGATTTTAGAGTCCTGTTTTGAGAATGAACGAAGAATGTAACGTTTTTAACTTGAGAAATTGCCCTGGGCGACCGGTCGAGGTGGGGTGCGACCGGTCGACGTGCAGGGCGACCGGTCGCCCCTGCTTTGACCGTCCCAATGCAATTTTTCTTTTCCAGAATTTTCCAAAATTCGATTTTTCACCCCAAAAGTTTTAAAACTTTGTAAACAGATAGTTTTGGATCAATTCCAACAAATACGGGTTTCGGGAAAACATATATTCGAGAAAATCGAGACTTAACAAGTAGTGCCCTTTTAAGAGAATATTTGCAAAATCATTTAGGGGCACTTAAGGGGCTAAAATGAAATATCTTGAAAGATATGTGCATAAGTATAATATCGAGTTCTAAGGTGAATACGAGTGAACGTACCTCGATAGTTTAAGAAACTTTGATGACGAAATAGCCAATGAATATGAGATGCATATCCTACACAATTCTTAGACAACATTTGCATAGAAAATACAAGTGTAGGCAAGTAATAGGAGATATCAAAAAGAGCTTATGCTATAAGATTTCATAAGAGATAATAAGCCACATAAGTCTAATAAAAAAGCTCAAGAGTTTTAGAAAATCATGCAAGGTCTCTTTTAAAAAATTTGAAACTCATAAATATATAAGAGACCTATATTAAAAATAAATACTTGAAGACTCATTTAGCAATTAAGACACAATTAAAAACATGCATAGAATTAAAAATAAAATGCATATATAAATGGGGAGATACGGTTTACCAATTACGCCGTTTCCATGGGTTGTGTCTTTCCCATTGTTGATGATAGCTTCCCATTGAGAAGTCACTTTGTTGATGATGACTTCTTTGATTACTCCATTTCCAAGGTTTGTTATCTTCCCGTTGTTGATGATTTCTTCTTCTTTGAAAATCATCTTGATGATGTCTTTGCCGTTTCCAAGGGCTATGTTCTTCCCAATTTTGATTATATCCTCTTCTTGGAAGTTGGCTTTGTTGAGAATAGTTTCTCTTTCTTTGATCAAATGAAACGGTCATTTGATGTCTTCTTGGCGGTATGAATTTTCTTCGATCATTATTTCGCCGGGTACCTAATATGACATTATTTTGTGGTACCCTCATGTGTTTGGGTCCTTTGGGATTAGTCTTGAGACTTTTAGGTCTCCAATGATAATTTGAGCTATTTCTAGCTCGACAAAAATTAGCCGTATGACCCTTTTTACCACAATAGAAACATGTAATAATTCTAGGAGCATAATGATCAACATGCTTAGAGACTTGATTCTTTTTCATGTGATTGACATCCTTAGGCTTATGATCAAGTTCTAGCTTGAACAATCAACAATCTTGGTCATTTTATCGGTACTCAAGTTGGATTTAGATAAATCATTTTTCAAGCAATTTATATCCTCAACAAGAGTACTATTTTCTTGTTCAAGGTTTCTAACCTTGTCAAGAGTGGTGGTGTGAGCACATGATAGTGATTCATAGGAAGTAAATAAACTATCCTTATCATTTTTCAAAATATTGAATTCCTTTTTCAAATTTTTGTATTTAACAAGTAAACTTTGGAATTCATTTTGAAGTTCATCATAATCATTTTGCAAATCACTATAATCATTTTGAATGTCAACATCATAGGAAGTAGAGGGTTTAAGACATACCTCATTTTCTTCATTGATGCCCATAAAGCAATATTCAACTTCTTCATAATTGGAAGTTGTAAGAGGTTTGTTCCTTATATATGAACTTGTATGACCTTGAGAAGTAGATGCTTTTGTTTGACTTCTATCATTTGCAAATACTCCATAGATGGCTTCTAATTTTTGCCATACTTCATGTGCCGACTTTATTCCTACAATATGTTCATATTCCAAATTAGTAAATGAACAATACAATATATTAAGAGCTTTACCGTTTAAGGAGATGATCTTCTTCTCTTCATCATTGAGCCTTTTGAAGCCTCTTGAGGTGTGTGGTGTATCTTTCGTCCGAATGGATTCTCCGTTTATGACAGTGTTCCAAATGTCGAACCCGCAACCTTGTAAGTAGTATTCCATTCTTTCTTTCCAAAAATTAAAATTCTTGGAATCAAATAGTTGTGGCTTGGTGGTGGAGGTGCCGGATAGATGAGCTTCGTTCGTAGCCGACGATCGTTTCTCTTCACTCGCAATGTGAAACGAGCTTGCCAAAGAGTTTGGCTCGATACCACTTGTAAGTCCAGCGCTACGATAATCTAGAGGGGGTGAATAGATTATCTCCATCTTTTCGATTTTGTCCTCTTTTTACAATCGAATGCTCAAAGACAATAGTAAAGGTGCGGAATGTAAACAACACACGTCGATTTAAAGAGGTTCAACCCACCTAGGGCCTAATCCTCTACCACCCCAGTATATCCGGGATGGATTTCAAAAAGAAAAAGAATTTTATTAATTACCAAAATTAATACAAATTCAACTTACAACACCTTGAAGAGCACCACACTCTTCTTCAACACCACCTTTGGAGATTACCACAATCTTCCTTCAACGGCACCTTGTGAAGATTACCACAATCTTCAACCTTGAAGAATACCAAATTCTTCAACACCTCAATAAGAAGATCACCACAATCTTCTTCACCTATCACCTAGATCATCCAAGTGTGTTCTTACACAAGTTAACACTCACAAGGATATCTTGTGTTTGAATGATAACCAAAAGTCAAGATTACAACTCAATAATGAATAATACAATTTGAGTGCGAAGTGTAATCAAGAATAGCCTAGACCTCAAAGATGTGAAAGTGATAAGCTAGCAAATTTACAACAAGAATAATAACAATGAAAGACCAAGTATTTGCTTGAAGTGTATCTTGTTGTGTTGATCTCAATTGTTGTGTTGGTTGCTCCAAAACTTTCTCTATTTATAGGAGATGATTGATCAAACATAGGCTCTCTCTTGGGGATTGAAAATCTGTTTAAAAATACAATTAAAATCAAGAATATAGTGTTAGAAATCAATCCCACAATTTAAGGAAATGTGTCCTTTGTCAAACGGTCATATTTTTGTTTATCAATACACAGATGCACCGCATTTAAATAAGAGAAATAAGAACACTTTGAAAATTTCAACAGGCGACGGCCGACGTAGCTTCGACCGGCCGACCCTGCCTCAACCTGTCCCCCTAATCAAAAAAGGAAGAGGTTTTGTTGCTTTCAAAATGAAACTTGCAGTGGGTCGGCCGATCATTGGCGACGGTCGACCGACCGATCGCCGACGCTTGATGCACCGGCCGACCGCCTATTTTTCTTTCCGTCTCATTTTTGTTTCTAAAAACATCTTGGTACGGGTTGCCCTATAGGCACCTGGTCGACCACGAGATGTAAATATTGTCCAATTTTTGTGAAAATAAAACTCAAGAAATATTCCGAAAATTTAGTAAAAACATTTTAAACCGATCGAGAGTATTTAGACAACATTTAGGAACCTGTTATAGGAGTAAACACTCAATGATAAAAAATCATTAAAAGTGTTGTCCATTATTATCAAAAATAAACTTGAGGAAATACTCCGGAAAATATTAAAACCATTTTAAATCATTTAGGAGTATTTGGACAACCTTTAAAAACATTGTTTTGGTGATAAAATAAAATCATCAAAATTAAGATAAAAACATGTATCAAACATGGAGTGCCTTAGTCCTCCTTTCGGAAGTGGTTTAGTTTCCTTTGGAGTTCTTAGTTTTTATTTGTTTTTTAGTAGTTTCTTGTTTTGCTCCCTCGAATTACGGTGGTTTTACCTCTCGTACGGAGTTCTCCCCTTGACATGTATCAATGTATGCATGTTCAAGGTGACCATTTGCCAGTTGGCAGTGTAAGTTTATTTGAGTAATGAATATATTTCTATCGTTTCGGCAAAAAAAAAAAAAGACAAAGAAGGTAGTATTTGAGCTCGCATTAAATTCAAACTCATCTCAGGGCCGTCGTATAGTAAAACTTCGATTATTTAATACTCGAATAATTAATAAACTTGCTTAAATAATATTTTTGTCCGGTCCCGATTTGGAGTCTTGGAGTCAACGTACTAAATTAACAATTCGCTAAATTTATATGATAATACATATACGACAATTCATATAGACCCATGCAATATATAAATTAATAATTCCTTAATATATAATATATTTAGGAGTAATCAATGGTGACTTCATAAAAGCTGAATAAAGTGTTAATAGTTTTTTTGTTAAATTGATGTCATCTTGAATCTCATCAATGATTTTTGTTAAAGTATTAAGAAATTTTAGTGTGATTTTCTCGTAACTACACAAAATATATTCAATGTCATTGTTGTTGAACTTTATTTTTAGAAAGGAATATATATTAGAATTCAGCTCCATAATTCACATATTCATTTAGCTATCTGCTCGTTGATCAATAATTCTGTAGTTTCAACATCTTTCTAGTTTTATTATCCCCATTACATGGTTGAATCTTTTGATTTTTTGTTTAGCGGTAAGAAAATAATTCAATATTTTCGATTTTGATGAGATAACAATTATCCACAAGCAAGTTTTATTTTTCTACATGCCATGTTTCTATAGATCAATAATTATTAATTTATCGATTATTTAATATCTCGTTAAATTCATAGATTTTGATAGTTCTAATATTATTGATTTATAGAGGTTTAATTGTACTTAAGACAAGTTTAAAAAGTATTAATTTGTCCAAATTTGATCAACTCTAATGATTTTAATTATTTATTATATATAATTTATGATAATTTATTTAGAAAGTTTAAATTAATTTACCCACCAAGTCTATGTCTGTTGAGTCTGAATTTGGGTTCTTAAAAATTTAAGGGGCAGGTCTTGAGTTCATACAAACTTAACCCACATCCAATTCATTGTTATCCTAAACTCCAAAATATGATATTAGATAAAGTTCAGTGACGCGATATGATAAAACTTAATAGATAAAATTTACTTAAAAAATGCCTCTTATATTACTCATCCTCTTCTAAAATAAGGTTTTAAAATAATCCGAACATTAAGTTGATCCAAGCAACACAAACTTTTTTTGCATGAAGCATTTATACTAATACATATGACAAAAAAAAGTGAAAAACATGAAGAGATGCATTAAAGACTTGTACCCATGACCATGGTGCATGGAGAGCTAGCCAATAAAAAAATCCCAAATCAAAACAAAAGCGAACAAAACAGTACAAGGCGGGAACACGATTCCAAATTACGTTGTGGGGCACACGACCGCATTTTTCATTTATTTTTTAATTTCTAATAAATAAATCAAAAGCCAAAACCCAAAAAGGATTTATCCAGAAAAATAAGCAAGAAATTAGAAAAGCCTGTTTTGCTTGTAAACAAACCTTCAATTTCAATCACCATCTTCACAATCACATTTTCCCTTTACTTCCAAATAAAGGCAACTCCTCATTGGCTAGGAGCTGGGTTTCTTTCTTTTTTTCCTTTTTTGGAAAAAAAATCCAGAAAAAATAGTTTGGAAAATTAGGAAAATGAAAGAACAAAAAGAGGAAAATGGGTTTTGAAATTTGATCTGTAGCGAAAGTGGAGTTTCTGAGTCATTTGATCCGATTTCCTCTGCATTTTGGATAATATTAAGGTTGGTACCCAGATTATGCGGATTTTTCTAGGGTTTTATTTTTATTCTATTTTTTTTGGTAAGAGGAATAATTTCTTCTCAATCATTTCAAATTCTTTTTCTTTTTGGGTGGACGTAGGCTATCAAAATGTGAGATTTATTCTCCAAAAAAAAAGTGAGGTTTTTGCACAATGTAGGGTTTGGGAGACTTGGGATTAAAATGCAAAGAATTAATATTTTCTTCTTGAATCGTATCTAAAATCCATTTGATTCATAGTAGCAAATCTCTAAGTTTTAATGGGTAATTTGTCTTGCGTGTTTGTACATTGTGCTCCATTTACTAGCAGTTGAGGGTTTGTTCTCTTATTTTTCATTTCAATCTTTTTACGTCATTGTTTAATATTTTTGAAATGCTGTTGCTGTAACCGGTTTCTAGATCTGCTTGCTTCAAAATTATAAAGAGTTTATTACTACAAGCGGAGAAAAATTTAAGGCAGGGGAAATGATAAGGTCGATTTATTATAATTTTTATATCAGGGAAGCTGGAAAACAATGAGATACGTTTTCTTTAGCTGAACAAATTGGGGCATAGGAGTGATATGACTCTGTCTTTTGAGTAATCTCTTTGCAATTGAAAGTAATGTGGCTTTTGATTATGTTTGCTAACAATAAATAAATTTTATTTCTTCAATTGCGAACTAAATGATGAATTTTCTTACCTTGTATTGTTCGTGATCATATAGGCAGACTTGTCCATTCTGCCCAGCATCTTGGTTAATTTATTTACCTCCTTCTTTTACTGTAAATTTATGTAACGGCAATACTTCTGTCATCGACTTGTGGTGGAATTTTTTCTTCCAGAACTTCATCAATTGATTTATTCTAAACTGATTGCCCAGTCATGACAAGCCCATGCTGGATTTTTTTTTTTGATCTTTGTTCTTTTGGTAGTGATGCAGAAGAAAATTTATTTATTAATGATGCAAATATTTTCTTCATTCCCTCTTCAGTTATCTATTTTATTTTCTTTTAATGACTCAGTTTAGTTCCCTTTGCTGGAATCTGATTCTGAAGGTGTAGTGATTTTCCCCCAATTGCTAGCATCTTAAAAGTTTTTTGACTCGGTCCATATGATTAAATATTGTTATTTGTTTAATGCTATATGAGGAAATAAGATTTGTGAGATTTAACTTTATGTGAAGGTATTACACTGATACCTTGATGCAACAACTATGGGACAAAGTACTAAGAATAAACTTGTGGTTAGGTTTGTCATCTATTGCTCAACTTAGAGAAAGCGTCAGAAGTATTGGATGTAACTGATTTAGTACGACACTTCACTTTGTTTACTTATTTATGTAAGTTTAATTCTAATTTTATGTAGCTAGGCATTATTATAGGCATCGAATATCTCCTATCTTGCCCAAGGTCCACAAGTGCAGTGACAGTGCTGAATGTCAATTTAATATAACTGCACGCACATTTTTCTTCGGATTTGGAGGTTGAGGACTGTTCTTTCGACATGTAATAAGGCTATCTTGGTATAGATCATTGTGTAGATTTGACTGACATGCTAGTTTCTTTGTTTAAACAAGTCATGTGCTAGAGAAAATTCTCGGTTCTGTTTTGTGAGTTGAAAATTGTTGTAAGCTGTCATGTATACAAAGGCGTGCATGTTGTCATTAATTTTCAAGTTTTCATTAGTTTAGATTTAACTATTTCATCCTATGATCCATGCGAAGTTTTAAGAGTTGACTAGTTAGGATCAATATCTTGAGTAGCTAGATTTGATTCCATTTGTATGGGGAGAGACTTGACTTTTTTCCAGAGTCAACATCTAATATCCCCTTGCCCATGGTTAAATGTCCTTTATTTCCTTACTGGAGCATCCTTAAGGTAGGCCCCCATTTGGGAACAACTTGGTATTTTCCCAAAAGTAGCCTCTTTAATTGTCTGATGTGACCTAAAGAGATATTTGGCTCTAGCTCTTACATTAATAAAAGCTATACCAATACCCGTCTTAACTCTAAGATGAAATTGCCTGGTAATTCAAACAATGACACACAAATGTGGTTGGAGAAGTAATATTGTCCATGTTCTGATGAGTTGGTGTTTTGAACATCCAATTTCATTTTGTTCCATCTGATAATTGTTTGACTAATAAACTTTATTCGAATTTTTCAACTTTCAGTTCTGTGTCCATTGTTGGACTTTGTAGGCACTTGTCAAATTTATTATGGATCCGCAGTCAGATGTACATGTGAGTGAAAATGGGGAGTTGGGTGGTTTAAGTGAAGTTCGTAATGGCAATGTTTCCGGCAGAATAGAAGCTTTTAATGGTCTCGCTGAAGGTAAAACCTGTCTATTATATTCTCCTTTATGTAGATGTTTTAAAACAAATCTCTCTCTCTCTCTCTCTCTCTCTCTCTCTCTCTCTCTCTCTCTCTCTCTCTCCCCCCCCCCCTCCGCCCCTAATATTTCACTAATCTATTTTATTATATGTTCCACTACCCACTAGTCTAGCTGCTGTAGTGTGACCTCTGGAAAAACGGAGTACCTGTTTCCCTGATGGAAGTGTTAAACTTCAAGTCTGCTAAAGTTAGCATAAAATACGTATTGTTCTTAAGCCAAACAACTAGTTCCTGCTAGCCAATTTTCTGTGAGCCTGAAGTTTCACTTTAAAAAACGAATGAGTTCACCTGAAATGCTATCTGTAGTGAGAAATGTTATTAATTTCCTTTCACAATGAATTCTCTTACTTGACCTTTATGTAAGCTTATGGAATATATTCTTGAGGAAGTTGAAAGGTGGGGATGTATTTTACTATATCAACGTGAAAACTAGTTCATACACTGTTCTCATGTGGCTCATGTTGGTGTCAGTAAACTCAGTTTCTAGATTCTACATGTGATGACCCCTGAACCTATTTCTTGAATGTCGCATCATTTCGTCATGTAGGGATTCTAGGGAATAATTTATCTGATGTCCTTCAATCAAAGCGTGGACATTATGTGGATATCCCGGCTTCTAAGATTTCAGAATTGATGAAACTGGGTAATTTAGAGGTACATACACCCTTTTACCCAGCAAAGTAAAAAAGAACAAAAATATCACTTCTATTGACCATTTTCTTTCACTTGACATGTTCTTATGCTTTAAGCTGTGTTTCTTATGCAGAACGCCTCTACGCACGCACTTTTCAGTGCTGTCAATAAGATTTTGGATGAAAGCATTGAGAGAAAGCATGAGGACATTCCTCAGGTATGACACTACGAGAACACATTATAGATATATCTTTATGCAGTTGCGGGTATGATATAGTATTTCTTCTCATCCTAGCTGACTGATTTTGATCTACATTTGATTGTTAACCTGTGACATATTGCTTTTCACGTAGCGTGTCGCATCCGTGCTGAAGTTAGTTGTGCAAGAAATTGAGCAGCGGGTTTCAAAACAATCGGACAATATGAGGAAGGTAACACATTATCAGCAGTTGAATATCATCTTATTTTCCTTGGATGTAACTTTTGTGACTCCATTATGCTATTATTGCAGCAAAGCAATCTGTACAAGTCTCGTGAAGACAGGTATCATTCAAAAATTAGAGCATTAGAAACTCTTGCAACAGGAACTAGTGAAGAAAATGAGGTATGTTGTTCGTTGTGTGGACTATGGATGTGGATTTATCTTTGTCCTTTTATTTATCACTCTGAGTTTTAAATTCTGCAGGTTGTCATGAACCAGCTTCAACAGATGAAGGTGAATTTCTTAAAGAAGGAAATATTTTTTATCAATTGTGAAATGCGGTGTTTTGACAATTCTAAATGAAAAAGTCTGCAAGTTGATTCAGGGGATATTTATGCGCCTGATAGTTGGTCCTTTCCCTTTTGTCGCCTCTCAGATATGGTGCCCTAGTGCCTGTCAAGTTTTCCGTTCTTGTTTTTTTTGCTCTATTTGTTTTGTGCCTTCTTTGCAGTTGGTGGTGGTTTTTCTCATAAACAAGAATTCGTCAGTACTTAACTTTTATTCAATTGCTAGGTTTTAGATCAAGCTTCATAATTGCTAATAACTTTGTTTAGAATAATGCATTTACTTGTCGTCTTATTTTTTTCCTTAAAGTTTCCTTGTATCTTAGTTTATTTATTTTCCTTGTATCTTAGTCTATTTGTTGTGGCATGGTAACTTGTTTGGACCTAATAATCACATCAGCATTGCCTTCGTATTTATCTAATATCTCAATCAGGAAGCTAATGTTTCTCTCACCATCAACGATTATATCAACCTCTGATGGATTAAATATATTTTAGCTATTTTAGAAGATGAAAACTGCTGAAACATGTTGCCATAATTGGTGATCATTGAAACAATGACATTTGCTGATACATTTATTGCTTGAAGATTTCTCTAGTTATTATTTTGGTCCTTCAATGTTTATGACTGTGACAGGTTGAGAAGACTAAAATCGAGGAGAAGAAGAAGCTTGAAGAGCAGGATTTAATTAAATTGAGGAAAGAAATGGACAGTTGTGAGAGTCAGATTTTGTCACTTAACGAAGAACTCACATTAGCCAAGAAGTCCTATAAAGAAAATCTCTTTCAATTGGAAGCCAAGGCTGAGGAAACCAAAGAAAAGCTGCAGAAGAAAATACTGGAACTTGAGTGTCTTCTGACAGATTCAAGTAAAAAAGTAAAAGAGCTTGAAGACTTTTCAGAATCAAAATTTTTGCGATGGAAAAGAAAAGAACACGGTTACAGGCACTTCATAGATTCTCAATTTGGATCCCTACAGGTGCGCGATGAATGTGATGATTTACATCTAACATAGGCTCCCATTATTGATGCTTTGTGTTATGAATTGATCAGGAATTGAGGTTGACATCTGAGTCCATAAAGCAAGAGGTCTCAAAGATGAAGAATACCTATGCTGAAGAATTTTATCATTTTGGTTGGGATATATCACAATTTTTTTTGCATTTCAACTTTTGAAACCACAGTTAACTCGCATGTCACTGTTTCTTATCTTTATTTTATTGGCATTGATCAGGTATAAATCTCAAAGGCTTGATAGACGCTGCTCAGAATTATCACAGCGTGCTTGAAGAAAATCGGAAATTGTATAATGAGGTTCAAGATTTGAAAGGTCAGTAGCTTTGCATATGATTAATGTTTAGCAGCAAATAAATTTGCTCATTGATCTTGCCTCACTTTGCTAGGAAACATAAGAGTTTATTGTCGTATAAGGCCATTCTTGTCGGGACAAAGTGCAAAACAAACGACCATGCAGTATATTGGTGAGAATGGAGAATTGGTTGTTATAAACCCCTCAAAACCAGGAAAAGACACTCATCGTCTTTTCAAATTCAACAAGATCTTTGGTCCTGCAGCCACCCAAGGTTCTAATTTGACTGAAGTTTTAATGACAAATGTCTAGTTTGATGTCTTCTCACTGATAATGTGCTAAACCTCTCTC
Organism: Rehmannia glutinosa; assembly: GCA_016081115.2. Classification (NCBI taxonomy): domain Eukaryota; kingdom Viridiplantae; phylum Streptophyta; class Magnoliopsida; order Lamiales; family Orobanchaceae; genus Rehmannia; species Rehmannia glutinosa. Next base: position 8,342,990 of record CM071927.1, read on the forward strand.
TCTCTCTCTCTCTCTATATATATATATATATATATATATATATATATATATATAGACACATCAAAGTTTGATGTCTAGTTTGATGTCTTGTCACTGCAAACACACACATATACCGATCACTGTGGTTTTTGTGTTTTTGTTTGTTTATCCTGAAACCCTTCTTGTCTCCAGAGGAGGTATTTAGGGACACGCAACCATTAATCAGGTCTGTGCTCGATGGGTATAATGTTTGCATATTTGCTTATGGCCAAACTGGTTCAGGGAAAACTTACACAATGGTAAGCTAATAATTATAAAATTAGTGAAAAAGTTTTTTATTTTTTTCTTTTCTCTTAAAAATTAGTGAAAGAGTTTTATTGGCCTTATACAATATGCTAATGCTATTCAAAATGTTCCCAGACTGGACCAAATATGACATCAGTTGTGGATTGGGGAGTCAACTATAGAGCTCTGAATGATCTCTTCATTATTTCCCAGAAAAGACAAAGCTCCATTGCATATGAAATTGGTGTTCAAATGGTTGAAATATATAATGAACAAGTGCGAGACTTACTCCGCAATGGCAGTTTTCAGAAGAGATATCCTTTCAAAGTTTCTGGCTGACTTTATGTTTATCAAAGCATGTATTTTTCGTTTTAAAATATTCACCAACAAAGTTCTTTTTTGTAGAGTTGGTTTGATCCTCGCACTTGCCAAAATTATGGGTGACCTACAGCCTTTACTTGTGTTTGTTTTATTTTCCATTTGAGTATTTTTTTTTGGAATACATTTCATTGTTTTCTTTGACTTGCACACACTTGGGATATGGAATTCTTCCCAACCAAATGGGTTAGCTGTGCCTGATGCTAGCTTGCATCCTGTTAAATCAACTACTGATGTATTAGAGCTGATGAATGTTGGCTTAATGAATCGGGCTGTAGGCGCTACTGCTCTGAATGAACGAAGCAGTCGGTCACACAGGTTGGCAGTATTATTTTCTTCAGTTTCCTGCTCTTATGAATGTTTTGCGAGAGCCTAATTTTGATATCACCTCTTATGAGACAGTATCCTTACTGTTCATGTCCGTGGGCTTGATCTGGAGACCAATGCCGTTTACGTGGTTGTCTTCATTTGGTTGATCTGGCTGGCAGTGAAAGAGTCGATCGCTCTGAAGCAACAGGTGACAGATTGCGTGAAGCACAACATATAAACAAATCCCTATCGGCTTTGGGAGATGTGATTTTCGCACTGGCTCAAAAAAGTTCTCACGTGCCGTACAGAAATAGCAAATTAACTCAAGTTCTTCAAAGCTCTTTAGGTAATTAGTCCATGCTTGAGTAATAAGGCACTAATTGTACTTTTCTCTGGAGATGTTTTTCAGGATTTGCCTTTGTTTTGAATGTTCTCTTCTGTGGAATTGTTAAACACTTTCCTCCTGTATCTCTGTCGTTCTGACATGTGAATCCTCATGCCCCTCTCATGGCTTATGTTGCAGGTGGCCAAGCAAAGACTCTCATGTTTGTACAACTTAATCCTGATGTAGAGTCCTACTCGGAGACTATAAGTACCCTGAAGTTTGCTGAGAGGGTTTCTGGTGTTGAGTTGGGTGCCGCACGAAGTAATAAGGAGGGTAGGGGTGTCAGAGAACTTATGGAACAGGTTATGATTTGGTGTTTTAGGTTCAAAGCATTTTAAATCCTATCAAATTCTTGACTTCTCTGTACCATTACTTTGCTAACATTTGCTATTTAATTTTGACATATCTTTTCCTCGTCTGTTAAGTTGGGACCTGATCTCCTCCCTTCGATCATTGATTCAGATTTAGTGCTGTCTGTGTTAATTCTGACTTTTGAACTATTAGGTGAAGGCTTTTAGTTTTGGATGTGTCCAATGTCTTAAGATTGCTTATGAAAGAGTCACAAGAATATATTTCACGGAAGCCACAACCCAATGCTCGAACCATAAATATTTCTAATACAATAGGTGTCGCTCTAGAGCTACCAAAGGATAAAAGAAAACTTAATGAGGGTGTTATGCAGAACTTTTAAAATTCTCATATTTTGTCTCTCTGTAGATACATTTTTAAGTTTTTGTGCCTTTTAGAGCATTAACTATACACACATTTTTAAGTTTATGTCTAACAAAATATAGTTTATGTCTAGAAAAATGTTGCTTGAGGCCTGAGGGTCGATTCTCGGATAATCTTAACTGAAATGGTCTGATGAGTCCCAGTTTAATCTAAAGAATAGCCACATTTGGTGAGAAATATCTACATAGTTTACATTAAAGCTTCTTACTTATCTTTCCAACCTGCCAGCAGAAGTCTACCTTGTGGTTACCCTGCCTTTCTAATGCATTTTCTTTATCATGTATGGATTATTTACCAATGTTTAAATCTTCATAAAAGGCAACTGGAAAAGTAAAGCGACATTCATGCCCATTTCAATGAAATCTACAGATGCTCACTTAATTTCTGGAAATTTAATTTTGAGTAGCAGGGTTTGGTTTAATATGTCAATTGCCTGTTTTGTTAGTAAATTCATTTTAAAGTTATATATAGAGATTGTTCCCTTCTTCTATTTTTGTGCCTGATAAATCCTGAAATATTTATGCATCTTTTCACTTGACATTTGTGATGTATCTTCTATTCCTATAAAGTAACTAAGCCAATATGCCTTACAAAAATTTCTTCTGAAATCATTAAATTGTGGTACCAAAAATGTGTTTATCTCCCATATTGGGTTTAACATACGCTAATGTTTTTTGTCAATTACATTTTCACTCCATTATCTGGGTTTGTTGATACTATTTATTTTTTGCACATTCTATTTCTAGATTTCAAAAATCTATTTGTTTGCATATGCATCTTGATTCTCTATATAGTACTGCAATTAGGTCCATGGTTCATATCTGTCACTAGAAATGAAGAAACAGAGCTAAAGCTTTAAGCTTGTATTAATGTTACAGGTATCCGCTTTAAAAGATGCTGTTGCGAAGAAGGATGAAGAAATAGGGCGGTTACGGTCAGTCAAAACAAACGGAAACGGTGAAAGACGTGGTATGAGCTCGCCAAACTATGGATCTGGCTCTCCAAGGAGACATTCTCTAGGAGCAACGAGGTCAAGCCAAAGACTTTCAGGAGGGAAAAGCTCTTCTGAGAAAGCTGCTTCTGATTTGGATAATAGCTCCGAGTACAGCGATAAGCAATCTGAGGCTGGTTCGCAGCAATCAATGGATGATTTAAAGCACCATAAAGAATTCTTTCAACAATCAAGACTTGCTGTTGTTGGCAGCCAACATTTTCGAGAAGACATTGGTTTGAAGTTAGATTTAGCAGATGATGGAGGTAAAAATCCTAATGATGATGTTGAGCTTTTGGGGTTTGGAGATGCCGATTCTGATGAGAGACTTAGTGATATTTCCGATGGAGTTCTTTCTATGGGAACTGAAACTGATGGTTCAATTAACAGTATTGTAGAGTACACCCTTTTCCCTGAGACAGCGAAGCCATCTGCAGAGATAACTGAAAAGTGAGCATTTTTTGCATCCTTTCTATTCTTTAGTGCTGCTTTCATAATTCATATCACCAAAATAAGTGGCTGAGCTATGTTGATATTTCTGCATCTTTTATCCTCTCTCGTACTCCCAAGAGAAACTTCCAACTGCTAGCTATTTGAGCCCAAATTCTAATTTTCTTGAATATTTCCCCCGTATCCATGATATCTCAATTATTTCCCACGCTCCTATCTGATAAAACCGGGTTAAATAATCTACAGATTTCCTTCTTTTGTTCAATTGCATGATATGCTTGGCTAAAAGTTGAAGCAGTGCATAGTGTGGCTAGTATTTTCACGTTAGAAAGCATGTTATGCATCCAAGACTTGATTGATCCTTCAGTTTGTCATTTATTATAGGGATAATTACAAAACCACCCCTGAGGTTTGGAGTAATTACAAAAAAAACCAGTTATCTTTCAAAATTACAAAAAAAAAACCATGAGATTTGATTTTGTCTTGCATTTTTCCCTTTCATAAGAACTGTTTTTCCAAAAGCCCCCTTACATGTATAGAAATATTACAGTTAACACTTGACCCTTACAATAAAGACAGAACCAAACCTCAAGAGTAGTTTTTATAGTATGTAGACTTCTCTAAGTTTTCTTGTAATTACCCCAAACATCAGGGGTAATTTTTTTAATCATCCCTTTATTATATAGTTGCTTGAACTTGTGTCCCCGTTTGATTGGTTGACTGCAGGCCCAATGTGCCAGTTAAACTTCCAAGACCACCAAAGCAGAGCCAAGCAGGATCTTCTCGGTCATCTCTGAGCAAGAGCTCCACCAAAATTCCAAGTATGAAATGCCAAAATTTTCAGATGTGCAGTTACATTTTTTTTTCCTATTTCTATTTCTGTTTTGTTTTTTGAGTTGCGTATGTGCATGTGTGGAGTTGGGACGGTTGTAACATTTTAACCCGATGTTTACTTGCTCGTTATGTGTTCTCTCAGGTTCTAAAAAGGCCACAACTAGCAGTTCTTCTGCACTTAAACCTCCCAAGAGATGGCAGTAATTTACAAGACCGTCGAAAAGAAAACACGAAAGAAGTCCCATTATCTTTCCTGTTTGTAAATTAGAACTGTAGTGGTACCCTCTGATGGCTTTTTAGGTATTAGAATTGTTGTAGTAGAGGGGGTTTATTAGAAAATCCTAATTTTATGTTGTAAAAATGTAGCTTAGACTGTTGTGGAAATCTTTGGAATGTCATCCTCGTCCCGTGGATGTAAATTGAAGATACGCAGATGTTATTCAGAATGGTGTGCTCTAATTATGAAGCCACATAATGAATTCAACGGGCGATATTTTAGTTTTAAATGCTGTTATGTGTTCTTGGTTTTATTTTCAGCATTTTCATAGGCAGCGGCAGTTTGAAATGTTAGACGCGAAGAGCTGGCAAATGCAGCCTGACCTATGGGCTGACCCGATCGGCCCAAGGTTTGAGCTGGGGTGACCATGATTTTCTAGGCCCAAAAAAAGTTAGCCCTATTTTTAATCCGGCTCGACAATTTTTCTGCACACAATATACACATGGGCTGGACTGAGTCACGTATTCCAAAATTGGCCTAGTTGGCCCGATTTTTATAAAGCCTGATGGGCTCGGGCCAGCCCAGCCCGGCCTACTGACAACTCTACTTTAGGAGGAGGGGGGGTTTGATCTTTATTTTCTTTTTTTCACTTTCGCAAAGAAATTGTTGAAAATACTCACACCTACTAATCTTTTGAATGAGGACTCGTTGAGCTATGTGCAATGTGCACCGTCAAAACTTCAAAGTGGTGATTAAGGAGGGTAAAGATGGTGAATTAATTAGGAAGAAACGAACAAGTTGTCCCAGAAAATGAAGTATTTACGAAATGTTGACCGTACGAAGTGGCCCTTGTTTAACTTTAACATTCTCAATGTAATTAGGTAATCCCCTCCACAAAAAAGGGAAAATGCAATTAGGTAATGTCGTTTTTGAGGTTTCTCTCTGGAAATATTTTGATTTAATACTAAAATTTGGAAATAACGTACAACGAAGTCTGGGTGGTGTAGTTGGTTATCACGCTAGTCTCACACACTAGAGGTCCCCGGTTCGAACCCGGGCTCAGACACTTTACGTTTTTCAGTTTTTTAGCTTGCAGAATGCGGATGTATTGGGCAGACGTGTGAGCTTAAGCGGGAAGTTCTAGAACGGTGTGTATCCATATGCATTTTTATATTTCTTCGTAGGCTCCAACGAAATAGCTTCTTGTTTGAGAAAAAAAGAAAATTTCAAATTTTTACAAAGGAAAAGAAGAGAGTGAAACGATTTGAATCCTTTTGACTTTACGATTAAATCGGTCTGGTTTATTCCGACATGTTCAATAGTGATATTTTGGCCATTGAAATAGCACCTGATGGCAAACAATGGGTTACTAACATCATGGAGTATGTTGAGCTGGACCAATTAGTGCTAAATAAACAAGCATTAGTCAATCGTTAATTGAGTAGAGCTCTTACTTTGATCGACTTGCCCGCATGATAAGTGTCTTTTTATGCATGTTTTATGTGTTTATTTGAGTAGAATTTGAGTTATTTTATTGTTAGTTTCGTAAGTTTTTTATTATACACAGTTCATATTATTGTAAGGTGCTTTTACTGGTGTAGATTGATCATTTGAAGCTATTTTTGATGAATTTCGGGCTATAGTTTTATGTGAAAACATATCTCAAGGTTTATGAATGCAAAAATACGCGAAATCCCAAGCTAAACACGTCATTTCGGGGCCTTTCGAGCCGAACACGACACGGGTGTGTTTTTTACACGGGCATGTTAAAAATGAACAAAAAAGAACAAAATACATGGACATGACGTACCAAACACGGCCAAACCGTGCTTGCCGAAACACCTATGAAACACGGGCAGACCGTGTTTTTCAGCACGGTCGTGTTGCACAACAGTTTTTATTCGATTTCTCAGGGGTATTTTGGGAAAGCACTTCAACCAAGCCTTTTGACAACTCTTATACACTTTTGACACCCGATTTTGCTGAACAAAATCTTCTTTTCACTAATAATTTTGCATAAAACAATCACCCAACAACCCAACTAATGAAGTGGATCATTAAAATACCAAAATATGACATTATTAAGGATTACTTTCACAAAAATAATGTCAATAAAAGCCCAATGGGGTTGAGGTTGGACATTCATTCAATTCATCATTATTCAGATTCATTAATTCATAGAGAACAATTTACATATTGAGAGAAGAGAGAGAAAGTAGAATTGGAGATTGAAAAACTTGGAGAGGAAGGCTTGGAGCATAACATCATTGAAGACAATCAAGGAAGAAGTCTTATTGTGATCTTGATAAAAGATAAGCAATGTCTACAATATTTAAATCTTCTTGTCTAGTTTATTTTTTTGTTAAAATCATGTGTAGCTAAATTCTTAGTATTTTAATATAATGAACTCTAGAATGGATTTGTGATTAAGGCTTGTATGATTTTAATATAATCTTCATGTTTTATGCGATTCACTTATATTATGTTTTGTTCATTCGAGTTAATATTTTCGGTATATTGATTTGAATTTTATTCCTCATCGGGTAATCGAGAGATTTATGGTGATTAAATAACCAATATAAGTGAAAGGGGTTGCACGCAATCCTAGATATAGGACGACATAAATTTTCGGATTAGAGTCAAACCTAAAATGGGAATTTATAAATCGTTATAATGCAATTTTGGGGGGGTTTTAACTAGAAAGAGATTTCAGTTAATCAACTTGAGATTATGAGTTTTTCACCTTGAAAGATTGGTTTAACTTCAATCAGGAATTTCTACGGTCCATCCATGAAGCATAAGATTGTTAAAAGGGGATGGTAATTGCTTAAGGGTTTAAGGTTGTATTTTATCTTGTTAGAATCACAAAAATATTCTAGAGGAATTTACATTCGAACACATTTTTATCTCTTGATCTCTTATTTTACATCTTCATTTATTTTATCACTTGTAATTTGTTGATTAATTAGATTTCTTTATTTTTCTTATTTTTACAAACATAACCTCTGAAAAATCGATAGATTAAATAACAAAAAGACAGTAATTACTAGTACTCATAATCCTCATGGGAATGACACTCAGTACTCGGTAAACTATACTATAAAACGATAGATGCACTTGTCTAAGGTTTTTAGTGTAGCTTTCGAGCCATCACCACACATCGTCTTTTTTGAGAGAAGGGGTCAAGGGGTTAAGTGACTCTCGAAAGTCGTCTTTTGTATCGCGTTAAGAGAAATGACATAGATAAGATCATTGCTTAAATAGTTTCATTGGCAAATTGATCTCACAATTTAATCCCAATAGCAGTTGCTGCCCAAAGGTGCTTAATTCCGATTCATATTTTTCATAGAGAAATTAATAGCAAGTTAAAATTACCACATCCTTTTGGCCTTTGCACCCGTAATCTATAAACAATCTACAGTTTTATGTTCCATATTCCAGTCATACTAGCAAATCACATTCACAAATTATGTTTTCCACAAAATTCAAAGAATAGTATTACACAAAGTAAATGACATTTTACACTCACAAGCGCAACACAACACTCCCTTCAAAATTTCAAATAACAATGTCAAGACATTAACAGTGGCACCAAGAATCGAGTTAGTAAACCAGTTAGAATTCCTTTACTTACAGCTCTCCGAAAATTCAAAACCCTCGAGCTTCTCCCGACTTTCTGCACGTCAAGACTTGTCGGGACAACTTTCCATCAACGGAATATTATGCAGTCACTGAAACAGTTGACGGTAACATCATCGAATCATCTTCCTTCTTGTGTTCGTGCTGGAACGTCTGAGCACTCCGTTGTGGAACCTCTAATGAGAACAATCTCTTGAAAGATTCATAGGAAGCAAAGAAAAGTGCACCTTGAATCATATACATGACCAGTCTTGGAGTCAAGCCCCTGATAGTAAACGTCAAAATGTGGCACCATCAATCAATTGAAGCAAGACCATGTCATCTTGCGAGAAATAAACTCTCTTTATCGTAACAGAAGCTTCCTAAATTGACTAATTAAACAATGAGATTAGTAGGTATCTGTTCTTGTGGCTGAAAGTTGTGTGCAGTATAAAACTTTCATTTCATTTGTTGTAGCCTAAACTTACAACAGAGAGTCAGTTCAGATAATGCCAAGCTAGGACTCAACTGGCAATACTTTTTTATGTATTTAGAATATTAGATGATACCACGAGGGTGTTTGACTGAGCTTATTTAAAAGATCTTTTAAGCTCCTACATCTTATAAGATATTTTTAGAGCTTATAAGATTAGATCAAGAAAAATGTTGAAGTGTTTGGATAAAATAAGATAAAGTTTATAAGATGTTAATAATGGCAGTTTTGTAATCAAAATGGTCAAAATCAAAGTAGGTTGTTGAAATAAGATCTTATTTTGAAAATAAGTTGGGTCCCAAACTTTTCTTTAAAACAATTTATAAGCTCCGAAAATCACCAAACACTTTTAAAGAGCTTATAAGCTCAGCCAAACACCCTCTACGTTAAAATTTATCCATGTCTTCTACAACTGCTCACCTGTAGAGACCTTTCAAACCTTCTTGCTTCCCTATGACTGTGAGGGTATTGAATACTCCACCATATGGGGTCATAGATCCAGGAACCTGTAATGATAATTTGGTTAGATCATTTTGTACGAACTGAATTTCTAACACAAAAACTACGAACAATAATTAGTGAGACAGAGCATCCTTAATGCTACATCTGCACAAAACAACTTGATTCCTCTACAAGAAAATTGCAAAGAATTAACATCTACAGAAAAAGCAAAAGAAAAAGTAACCTGAGTTTGCAATCTTGTCTTGACAACATCAAATGGAGTCGTAAACAATGAGGCCATAGATCCAGCCAATCCTCCACAAACTAACTGCAAAAAATGGGAAAAGAGATGAGATCATGAGAGAACTGCAGGAAGAATGGAAATTAGATGCTATTCAAAAGCAAAGACAACAAACCGTCGCTAGTATGTTAGCTTGAGCATTTGATTTGGTTGATGACAACATAATTTGCTTCAGGCTTTCATAAGTGTAAAACTGCATATAAAATAATGAATTACCAAGAGTAAAAAGACTGCAGATGGTGGAAGATCAAAATATGTCACATATGCTTAAAATATCAAAATAAATTATCAGGAACACTACAAAAGAAAGAGAATAAATCAAACCAAAGAACCATAAATCCTATTAAATGAACACAGTGTCATCCCTCAAGCTAAATAACCAGTTTCCAATAAAGAATGATTAGCACCAGAGTCGGGATCAGCCATCCTCTGTAGACACAATGCAGTTGTCTCTTTAACCTTACCTTGATGACAGAATGTGGAACATTTCTACAGAGTACAGCTCCCCATCCAGTGTAGAGTGAAAGCACGCCACCTTTTTGAACCACCTGTATAAAGGCATTCCTGTATCGATGAAGTTAAAAATCATGACATTAATTCCAAAGAGTGCAAAAAATTCTGGCAAATTTGACTTAAAAGTCAAAGAAAATTTTGGATTTGAAAGACAGATAGACCAAACCAAGTAAAACTCTAAGGCAAACTTAGTTCAGGAAAAAGTAAATAAAAAACCCACTATGGCAGAAACAAAAACAAAATTAGAAAAAAAACAGTGAAAGAAAATCGTTATATAAACACATAGTATTTAAGTACGTCATTGGCAATAATACAATCTTAATAGACAATTATGATAAATAACTTCAATCTTTTGGTAATGACTGGATGTTGATTATATACAGAGAAACACAAATATCTTGAGAATATACCAACAGTTCCGGTAGTGTGAGCCAATTTGCATCTGCTGTTTTATACGCTCGCTTGGAGTAAAAATAAACGATGTAGCAATACTTGCACAACCTCCTGCTGTGCAGTGTGCCAAAGAGTGATATTCCTGCATAAGGAAAGTCATAACTTCAATCAAATTAGTATATTGCTTGTCATGAAACATATAAATTCGCAAAAATTAATAATGGCACCCAAAGTCCTCTGCTTCAGTTACACTGTTTTCCTCCTGAAATAAAAGATTATGTTACCTTGGGAAGAAGTGGAAGCAAACTTTTCTTGACTGATTCATATGTGAATGTGTAGACAGCAGAAATTGGAGCTGAACTCACAATATTGCTGGAAATGCCACGATAAAGCCCTGTTATACCTGAACAGAAATACAAATCAGTTTCACGGTAATACAAATAACTCACCAAGGAGATAATATCACTCTAGTTCCTCAAACCTTACAAGTGAAATATAATTTTCTATAAGTTGCCCAAAATTCTTGCTAACATTATACCTCTCTCAGCAATAATAGATCTGCCTATAATGTGAAGGGGTTTCTGATCAGCACGACAAGATTGAATAACCGTCTTAATTGTGTCCATTGGATGAAGACAAAGGCTGACGAATACACCGGCCATTGCTCCTGCAAAGGCATGCTCTTGCTTTGCAAGTGCATATGGAGATTTTTCCTTTGCCGACAAGCTAATTTCTACCTCAGAGGAGTCCGTATTGACAAATGTAATCCCTTGATCCTTTTGGTGCTCATGCCGAACATCCCTACATTCCGTCATGCTATTTTCACAATCATGACTAACTGACGCTAAATTGGTGTCTCGGGAGACCAGATCACATCTTGAAGCAAAGATCTTACAATCAGTCGCTTCAATGTGTTGGCCATGCGCAATAGTATTTTTTGAGCATGTCATAGTAGATGCCTTCAAGTCTTTGCCAAATGATAAATCTAAAGGTTGTGCAATTTCATGCTTAGAAGCAGAAACTCCTGTACTTGATCTATTAAATGTACTATTTGTATCAGCAGGCACATTGCCACTACCTGAATTCGTGGAGAACTCACTTCTGTAACAGTTACTTGTCCTTTCGCTCTCAATCGTAACAGCGTTTACCTGATTCTTTTGCTTAGGACAAGCTTTTTCTTTCATCCATCCATATGTGCTTCCCAAATTAGAATGTATTCCTGTGCTCGAAAGACAGTACTCTGCCGAGGACTCCTCAATCACTGTGGACCTTGCGAGGACTATCCTCCAGAAAGAAAAAAATTCATAAGTAGGTCGAGGGCAAGAGGTCTTCTTCTTCACTTTCAAATGCTCAAGATTTTCTTGCACTAATCTTGAAGAATTTGCTTTACTATTCAAATAGTGTAAGCAAGGTTGATCATCAACTGAACCAGATGCACGGAAAGTTTCATCGGTGGAATAATTTAGTACACCACCTCCCTGAATAACCTCAGTTTTGCATGTGGGATTAGTTTTGGACAGAAGAACAGAAAGAGGCCTTGTGGCACGATCCCAGGCATGACCTACTGCGGAAATTAGGTCGGCTGTGCTTAACATCTCAGAAGATTGGGGATCAGAATTTCTAAGGGTACACTTATCATTTCCTTGGGGAGTGATATCTGCATAATCGAAATTGGCAAGCTCAATGAATGCCCCTTCCAATGGATTATTCCTATGCTTGACTGAAGTTTTCTCATTTCTTTGGGATACACTACCCCCAGCCATCTTTTGTTTTCTTGAGGAAAGCAGATGGATGGAGTTTCAACTGCATTATCAACAATTATGTTGAATTAGTAAATGTACAAACAAGATTAATAAAGATATAAAAATCATCTTTGGGAAAAAAGAGTCCCTACATTGGGTTATTAAGAATCCACAGCAACTCAAATGAGCTTATGCTGGATTAATCAGGGGCTAAGCTCATGAAACTTGTTTTGATTTACACATTCCATAACGATCTCCGAGTTAAACAAGCCAGTTGAAATGTTGTCAAGAGCTTAGGTTTGAGCATTTTTTCACCTCAACAACCAACATCGATCCTATTTAAACGGCATCCATATCAAAACACAAATTGGATCATTCAGGACCAACATTGTTAAATCTGGGATGCAAATTGGAACAAATTAAACAGGAAAATCATCATCACATAAAACAGTACACCCGTAGACAATACGAGCTAAATATATATTAAAACTGACAGGTCCATCAAGTCAAACATAACAGTCTAATTCCTTTTCGGGGACTCTATAAGAAACCAATAGCAACACAGAAGAAAGAAAGTGCATACCAGTCAACACTTTCCCTCTTTTATCCAATTCTGCTTTCTCCAATAGAAACAACAAACTGATTCACCAATTCATAACCCCTGATATCAAGCATTAAAAGATTCATAACCATTATAACTCAAAAATAAACTTCAAAAACCTAATTTAAACAATTAAAACTAGAATGTTCAAGAAAACAATCTGATAACCATACTGCACGAGGGAAAATGTCTTTACAGCCAAACATACCCCTGCAACCGTATGTCCAACTAAAAGAGAACATTGCGCATCCCATCAATTAACAAGCCACAAAAAGTAGATACAAACTTGAATTAACAGAGTCTAGAACTGAACTCTTGACGAAAATGACTTAGCAATGTTTCCAAAATTTTCGGGTAAAAAATTGGAGTTCGAATTTTGTTTTCTGGAGAAAAAGGTTTAGGAGCAAAGGTTTATGCAAAAAAATCTGAGGAGATAATATTGGATTCGGCATGAAATTGATGGATCCTGGTCGGATAAAAGCGCTGTTTCCTGGTTTTGTTCAATTTTCAATTCGTTTTCTAAGAATAGGGATTATATTATTATGTTATAAAATTTAAATAGTTAAATGGAAAATATTATATTAATACGAATAGAATATAATATAAAATTATATAATAAAAATCATCTTCAAGAAATGGTAGGATGAGAAAAAAGAAATTTTGGAATAAGAAATGGAGCGAGGAAAAACAATACGGGTGTGTAGAATAAGAGAATTTATTACTAAAATACACAATAATTCAAATAGAAGTGAAATAAAAAGGAACAAGAAAACAAATTATTATAAACTTGTAACATAGTTAGAAGCCAAGTTATAATTTTTTTATCTTGTAATTTGTTTTTTATGCATATTATTTATAAAAATTATCATTAACAATATATATGTTAGGTATAATATTAAGCATATAAGAATTAAATTATCATGATTAGAAAAAGAATAACTTTCATATATAAGTAAAATATAAATTAAATATATTTTAAAAAATTAAAATTATGAGCGGGGGCGAGACGGAAGTGATACACATGTCTGCTCCGTCCCACAACAGATCACAGGGCGGGATGACCCAAATACGTTGGGTCAGGACGAGTTGGGCCAAAATTATCGTCCCTACTTCAAAGTGAACGTGGAGACATGATATGCATAATAATATCATTTTTAATATTTATGTAACTGTTCCTTTTTATGGGAAATAAATAAAACAAGAAAATACTTAATCCAATATATCATCTTAACAATATTCATAAAAGGAGTAGTTAATGTAGAAAATAGAATGTCAAAAATATTAATTTAGTAAAAAATAAGATAAGATAGATGGTAGAATATAACGAAAAATAAGAGTCATACTGGACAACAAAAAGAATTCATTGCTTCAAGTATTAAAAATGAGAAGCACATATCCATTAAATGCAATGCCATATGGAGGATTATTGTGGAAAACATTGGTAACAATACATATATATTAATATATATCGATCATTGATTAAATGAACTGATCTATATGAAAAATCTTTTAATGCTAAAGAGAATTCTGACGCACTCTAGACTTGAGTTTAAGTTTACATTGTTGATAAGTGGGGCTATATATATCTTTTTTGTTATTTTACTTGAAGGATTTTCTCTAGATGATGATAAATAAACATTTTTAGTAACAAGAAATGAGAATGTTAGAAGAATTCTATGTTTTGTTTTAATCTTATAATTATTTAGACAAGTGAAAATTCATTTTTTGCCACTTAAGTGGAGGTAACTAAGAATATAATTAAAACTGAACTCGAAAGTTCACTCCACAATTTATCTGAAAATAAATACATTTATATAGTTTATTAATAACATGTTTACATATATAAGTTTGCACAGATACATATTTATTCATATATGTGTATACACGTCTATGTTATTTTATTTTATTTACATTATAATATAGTCTTAGAGTTCTACCATAGACAGCACCTTTCATCTCCACTTCTGTCTATGTTTTTCTCTTTTTCGTTTTTTACCTTTTCGATATTATGTATAAAAACAATTTGCGTTACATAAACATCAAGTCGTTGTAGTATAGTGGTGAGTATTCCCGCCTGTCACGCGGGTGACCGGGTTCGATCCCCGGCAACGGCGCAACTTTTGGAATTTTTGTCAGTGTTTTTTCAAGTTCCAACCACTGAAATCGCTTTAACTTCAAGCGTTTTCCTTAGTCGTTTATTGGTTTTCCCTTCTAAAATTCTTTTTAATTCTGCAATCGCATTAACTTCTGAGTAGATCCTTTCGTAGTCTTATAAATTCACATTTCTTTTAAAGTTCTTTTTTTTTTTTTTTTTTAAGTTTTAACTACTGAAATCGCTTACAGTTATAATTTTCTCAATTTCACCAATTCTTTTCTTTGTTTTCTCTCATTAGACTTAGAAAATTTGTTCACCAATTGTTCAAGAGACATGAATATTCAAAACATAAAACAGAGATGGGTTGTTTTTATTTATTGTATAGGTACAATGACAACACTGAAAATCTGCATGGGACTCAACCTCCCATTTCACAGAACTTAAAAAACCAACTTAAAATTACAAAAAAAAAAATAATAAAAATGCCTCAAAATAACCTCTATTCCCTCCCTAATCTCTATCAATCTAAAAATATAAACAGTATAATGTTCACTTTGATAAAATTTATCCGAAAAAAGAACTAAATTTTTACCAGAGGCAAAGTGTTTCTACATCCATCTGACCTCAAATTCCCAGCACGATCGTGTTTGCTTCGTCAAGTTGGCTCATTTCACAAGCCTATACTCGAGCGATTGGAGAGAACGGTGGATTTATTACAAAAGATGGCAAAACTTCTTCCTTCTTCTTGCTAGCTTTAAATTTCTCCTCTTCTGTTATTGAATCTATCAGATTCTTGATCTCCTCTTCGGCAAACACCCTTAGTGAGTCGCTTTGCAACATTTGTTTGCTTCTCTCTTGCCCGACTGCAGTGGAGGCTTCTGTCGCGTGCAAAATAGAGACGCAGATGGAGAATGCTTGCAACGAAGATAATTGTGCATGGAAATCAATCGCATATTTTCCGTCCTCGATTGGCCTCATGGCAAATGCTGGTATGTTATCCTTTCTTCCCTGTACAAAGTTAGGCAGTGCAAATTTGTTAAGACACCACGAGATTTATTATGACAAAGTATATTGGATATAGCAATGGCGGAGCCAGAACACAAAATTGGGATGAGCCGGATGAAAAACTCAAAAAAATCAAATAAGCTATAACTTTTTTAAAAAAAATTAACACTGTCAGAGCCAAAACCTTTCCAAGTGTGGGCAACAAATAATATATAGGGATAATTACAAAAAGTACCCTGAGGTTTGACCTAATTACAAAAAAACCCAGTTAACTTTTAAAATTACAAAAAGTACTGGGGTTTGATTCAGTGTTAAAACCAAGGGGTAAACTGCAATATTTTTATAAATACGAAGGGGGATTTGAAATGATTTTTGCTTATGAAAGGTTTAAATGCTAGACAAAATGAAACTTCGGGGGTATTATTTGTAATTTTGAAAGTTAAGTGGGTTTTTTGTAATTAGGTCAAACCTCAAGGGTACTTTTTGTAATTAATATATATAAACCACTCATGAATACTTTTCCATGTCACCGCTAAAAAAGCAACCAGGCAATTAGTGGTATCAGAAGTCCAAGGGATTGTTTGTGAACGTAAGCTCTTGGAGCTTCCCTTCATTCGCATTTAAAAGTGATTTATTGAAGTAGAAGTGAAAAATAGTTGAGAATCAAAAGTTAGAAGTGTTTGCAAATAGAAGCTCAAAGTTGATGAAGTTAATAAATAATGTTGGTAAATAAGTTAAAAAAAGTGTTTTTGTACATTTCAAAACAAAACCAGAAGCAGAATCATAAATCTAAAGCACCACTCCCCTATATTTAGATTCTGATCAAATCATATAGAATCAAAAGTAGAAGTTGACATCTAAAAACACTAAAACTACTTTTATTAGCCAAAAGCTGACAATCGCTTTTTCTAATTGTTTGCAAACACTTCCTAAGTTGAACTCCCAATTTTGAAGTATCAATTACCAACAAGGGGTTCCATGGTGGAATCATAAATACGGTACGGGAGGATCACAAAGCATACGATCCCGCATCAGAGGGAAAATTACCTGAACAAAGAGTTCTACTGGATGCTGATTGTCCATCAATGGCTGGCACTCAGCAACCCGAAAATTAGGATTGCCAAAAACGTCGAGAGGGCACGCCATGTCCCAGCCACCACAGTCACATCCTCCACCTAACCTCCATCTGTCTAGCAATGGCGACGGCCCACGGCTTTCACTACTCGGCAAACTATGGTTCCCAGCTGGGATCACAACATGCATCTTCCCACGACTTGAATTGTCCGAAATACCCTCCTTCGCCTGCTCAAGCCGACAAAGATCCAACAAGTTAGGAAGAAGTGGACTATCCATTTTACTATCCCCACTCTCGAATTTCAGACTCTCTCTCTTCTCGAACGGGACTTGCATAACAATCGCCGCAGTTTCCAGCTCTGGATGCAATTCTGCTACTGCCAGAGGCTGAGATTCAAAGTGACCGCTTTCCGGGATTGCTTAAATTGAACTTTATTCTTTGTCTCATCAGAAACATCAGGGGAACAGCTAGAATTGTCTTGAGATGAAAAACTTCGTCGTGATTGGGTGATATCGTACAACACGTATTCCGTTACCATAGAATCATTAAAAGCTCCAGCACCTTTTAATTCCGTACATAAGTAAACACGATATGACCATCTGGCCGACCATAGTCGATTCTTTGTTGTTGTCTTTAAATCCCCATCCACTAGCATTGCTCTTTCGTTTTATGATGAAGCGAGTGGAACGTGTAAACCCAATTCAAAGCATTATCCACCTTCCATGTCTTCGCGACAAAAACATCTTCCGCGACTTAACTGCAAACTCGAAAAACGGAACACCGTTTTTGTTTTCCAACTTGAGGACGCCATGAAGGTGTGGGGAGAAGACAGAGGAACCGAATTAAGGTTGTCTGAAAAATCTTTCGCGGTAGTTTGCACATTGTTTCATTACAACTCAAGTCAATGTTGTCATTAATCTCAGAGCCAATTTCGTTGGCACAGCTCATAAACGGACTTCTGTGAGATCTCGATTTAACGAAAGGGTCGTGGCTTCTTTCTGACAGGATTAAAGATGGCCTTGGAGTGCTGCTTTTTGAGCCGTTACTCTCTAAGTGAGCCGTGAATGGGGCAAAGCTAATTTCGCCGATAACGACTTTTGCAAATTGACAGTAGGTTCAGAAGTGATCATGAGATCCTGAACAGACTGATTAATCGAAGATCGTTTTTCGCTTTTTCCTGAGAAAGAATAATTTATCGAATCCCGAGAGTGCAACTTTATCTGTTTTTCACTAAAGGAACTTGTACTTTGTTCTGAGGTGGACATTACCGACGATCTATTTCTTTCGGCTAATGAGCTATCTTCATCTGAACTACATAACGAGTCAATAATCCCAAACGGAAACATCGACGCACTTTCTCGTGTAAGCTCAATTTTTTTCCTTCCAACAGCAGTATCGGTTTTGCTGAGAAAATTCACATCTTTGGAGCGTTGATAGACTGAGCCCCGCTTTGGCGCTTCCTGATTGGCTCGACTGGATCGAACGTCTCTACAGGACGCACTACGGTAGCGATTAAAGCTAATCTCGGTGAAATTCTCTTTGAGACGCAGCATATCATTTCCACATTTGAGCTTTCCATTTGATTTTCTATCTGCAACCTTTGAACGACGCCGAGGAGCTGGGAGGACTGTTGTTGGACTTCCATCTAAAATACAATACTTGTCGAAATCTAATTCCATATTTACTCAATCTAGTGTCATCGATATCTTTTCGTCCTAGAAAAAAATGAAGTAAAAAAAAATTAATTTAGTGAAGCCTCAGAGATTACAAACTGGATTGAACAACAAAAGAATTCACAGATTTTATATGAAGCAACTATACGACAATCAGAAAATTTATAATCTGCCTCATATGTTAAACAATCTGTTTCTGAAAGCATTAAAATGAAGAACAAGTGGATACAAATCAGGAAAGAAACCACATTTAATTTCCAATTCCATAACTTAAGTGTAGTACTATTACCAAGAATTACAGAAAATAAAATTTCTAACAATTATAACACAGCAGACAATAGAAAAAAACCACATTATGAATTGAAATGCATACCAATCCATATGCAATTACTACCCAAGAGTTCAATTGCTCTAATGTAAGTTTGAGTGCAAATAAATTTCTTTAAACAGCATAAATCAAATCTCAGAAAAAAAGAAATAGAAACAAATTGAAGTGACAAAACTCAGATTCCAAACAGGCAAGTACAATTAATTCACTGTCATACCCATAGCTTCAGTTGAATCAATAAAATAATACATATCAAGCAACTACACTTGAAGCAAAGTATCTTACTTTCCAAACATGGATTTCAAGATCTTGTACCAAAATGCATGGACCCTACTAATAATTTCAAGACACAATATTAGTAAACTCCCAGTTTTCAATTTTTACATCCCATTTGAACTGAAACTTTAGAACAGAAAATCAAAACCTAATACACATAAAAATGTGTCTAATTAGGGCCACATGACAATTAAGAAAAGAAAAACCATTAAAAGACAAGATTTTTACACGCACTTACATTCCAAGCCAAAAAAAGAATAATTTCCATGGAAAATGGCCATACCCCACTTCAGATCTCAGATAAGTGAAGCCAAAGAAAAAAAACCCAACAAATTGTGAGTAAAAGCTATCATTTGCCTCCTTCTCTTGAGCTCAAAGGCTTGTTTGGCAAAACCCCATCTCACTTTCACATATTCTAGAAAAATGAAAATGCAAAAAGCACTACTTGTCAAAAGAACAGTCTTTGGAGTAGGATTTTAGATTAGCACTCAGATCTTTTTCTTGTCAAAGAATCGAGAAAAGTAGTAACTCAGAAAAAACAATGAAGACCAGCCCAGCCACAAACAGTAAAGTTAAATAATATACACAAAAAGTGAACATTTTTATGCATGCCTAAATATTTTCTTTTTTTTCCTTTTTTTCTTTTTATTTTCTTGGGTTTTTTTCTTTTTTTTTTTTTTTTTTCTTACTCTCATTCACATGGAGGATGGAGAGACATAGAGCTGCCCAAGCATCTGTTAATGTCCACTAAAAAAAAAAAGACAGCTTCTTTGACTGATCATCATATGATGCTGTTTTCCATGTTCACTATGAGTGTGTGTGTGTGTTTTATTGCAGTGTGACCATTTTTGACGTTACTTTTTAGGACACTGTTTTTAGGTACCTGTAAGATTGGTGGACTGACCCAAAAAGACAGAAATAACCCTACAATATAGCATTTTCTGGTCTTCAGTCAGGGGTATTTTGGGGTTTCTAGTTATACCAGCTGGGGGTGGGGTGGGTGGGGGGGGCAAACCCCAAATAATTAAATAGAGAATCACTGCAGAGATTATTATTTTATTTTTATGGTATTGGGAAATGCAGATTTAATTTGATTAGTTTTTGTCTTGGCATTTGGCACTAATCAGTAATTACAAGAATCATTATAATATTAGCAAGGAATCCTACATTTATGATTTATGTCATCTCCCACAATTTATTCAAATAGTAAATGTGGGGTTCAATGTAGGAGGCTGCATATCCCTAATTTGTGCAATTTACCCATTCTAAGTTCTAACCATGGTTATAGGCAGTAATGCCCACTCAACCTAAAAATGAGAATTGGTAAAGAACTGGAGGAACTCATATCCGTGTAAGTTCGATTCGAGGAGATTGATTTCTATTTAATTTGGATGACTTGATTGTCGTCGTCACGAAAGACACTCGCTGGAGTCTGCACTTGCGTCTTGTGGTTTACATTGTTGGCGGTGATGGGGTGAGTTGGTATCATCAAAAGGCGTAATCGTGACGTAGCCAAAACTAATTAACCAATAATAATAAAAATGATATATATCAAATATTATTTTCGTTGTAAATAGTAAATAGAACCTTTTGGAATGAAAGCAATCTAAGTCAATTTAATCTGATTTCTTTTCCAAATATGAAGAGATAAAACAATAACACCACAAACAGGAGAGTTTAACATTGTCCAAAATTCAAAATTAATTGGGGAAATTTCAACATTGATCATGAGCTGGAGTACAATGAAATTTTTAAAAATGTAGCTGGGACAATTTTATTAGGAAAATGAGATGTATTTAAAACCTTTTACACTTAGTTAGTTCAATATTGATTATGACAAGGACATTTCAAGACTTCAAGTAAGGTTCATGCTTTTTAAAGTTGTTTCCTCCTTTATTAAGTGCTGGAAAATACTTATGTCTAGGGAAAATCTGGTAACCAGTCAATTTGATTTAATGAAGCCACAATGTGGACCAAAAGTCTAAGCTACAATATATTTTTCTTGAAATATACTTGGATATGGATCATGTATATCAAAGAAAAATGGAAATTTAAGAAATATAGGCAAATTTGTAAAGAATAAAAATGAAAAGAAGCACTCATTTAAATAATAAGAAGAGGTATTTTGCCCAAAAAAATATAAAGGGTATTTTGGTCAAAATGGAAAGTAGTGCAAATTAAAGTTGCATGTGAGTGGTTTATGTGGGCGGGAGCAGCTTGCAGCACAATAAAAGATTGGTCAATCACAGTTCACAATATCAACTCCTGTCCTTTTCTATTTCATTCTTTTTCAATTTATAAATATAACTCATCACTTATATAAATAAAAAATGTAGATCTAGCCAAAACTCTGATTCCATTTTTTATAATCTGCCTTTAAAAACATTTTAGTTACTTTATTTAATTCAACATCAATAAGAATAATTATAAGAGAGAACCATTTTGGATGTCTTCATTTTTCTCCCAAATTTATTCATGATATTTTCTTTCTCAACATTTCATTAATGATTATTCCCAATAAAGTTATTTTGTTGTTCAGACTACACAATAAATTTTTTTTTCAGAGTCCTAACTTTTTATGTTCATTAAAAATCTCATAATAACAATAGGATAATAAATAATATTAAAAAACTACCGCCAAAAGCTTATGAGTGAGCTTGTCAAAAAAAAAAAAGACCCTTCCACCAAGGTTGATAAGGACTTGAACCAAAACTCGATCCAATCCAGACTCATTGAACTTATTAGATCAATTACAATTAGACTCATTTTACATTTTAATAATTAATAATATTAAAAAGGTATATTTATAACAAATAATAAAATTATCTTTTTAGAAGTATAAATGATTTTACATTAATATAGACACATGATAAATAGAAAATATATTAAAAATTGCAAAACTTCGTGAGGAGTCTCGCAGTTTAGATCGTGAGATTTTGAGCTCCTTACACAAAACTTTAAAGGTTTTTTTTGATTTTATTTTTCTTAGGGTTTATATTTGTTTTTAGGGTTTATTTTTAATTGATTTGGGTTTTTTAGGATTTTTAGTTTTTTTAGGGTTTATTTTTTATTTTTTGGGTTTATTTTTGTTTTTCGGGTTTATTCTTCATGGTTCATGTTTTTAGGATTTATTTTTGTTTCTTCATGGTTCATTATTATTTTTAAATTTATTTTCATGGTTCATGTTCTCAAGACGGTTTTCAGGAGATCCGTCTCACGGATTTAGATCCAAGTGAAACCGTCTCACAAGAGACTTGCTCTTAAAAATTAAGTCGGGTAAGAGGGATTTGGAGGTTAACTCAAAACTCACCTCAACATCCTTTATAATCTTAAAATTCACAGTAAATTTAACGACTTTGGGGTGGTCAAGTTCAGGATCATCAATTGCCATCGTAGCGTTAATTGATCCATTTATAACTTTACAAATCCACTCTAAATAGGGTGAATTTGGAGTGATCGAACCATCATATAGAGATGGAGCCAGAAAATGAATATTAGAAAGAGAGAATATATTTTTCTTCTTAGACATAATGGATAGAGAATGTTTTAAAACTATGTCGGGGGCAAGATTTCAAAATTTAATGATCATACATTCAAAATTTGTTAACTTAAACAATTATATACAAAAAATTGTATTAACATAACGAACCAAACTATACAAAAAATTATATACAAAATCTGTTCTTATGTATACAATAAATCGAAATTGGACAGCAACAACAGTTCATTGTAGGGATGAAAACAAACCAAAACTATTCAATACTCAACTCAAATTGATCGTTAAAAACTCATTAGAGCTCAGTTTATTAACATAACTTGGAACCAAACTTCGAACAAAAATTGTTTTTGTTCAAAATCAAAGCTCAGATCAATCTTGACCCAATTAGTAAACAATAATAAAATGTGCAAAAATATCAAACTATTCGGCTCTACTAAAACTCGGGTCAAGCTCAACTCGATTAATAATCAAACCAAATTCACACAAATTTTGAACCTCGACACAAATCAAAACAAGTGTGAATAATATTACATTCGGTTCTACTCGAATAGTTTACACCCTAATCTTAGGTCAAATGCTACACACTATCTTCACCATTTACCAACCTACATCTCCGTTAAAACTTAAACTATCAGGTCACAACCCACATCACACCTAGGCTACAAAGATAATTAGCATTGTATAAATACAGACCATATTACATGTACATTAGCCCATTTACAGAAAAAGGACACCAAAATACAAGCAACTAGAGTGTCACAACTTCCATATATTACTTGGTTTTATTAGCGGTGGCAGGATTTTCCTCTGCCCGACTTTTGTTGAAGGATTTTTGACTGTCTAACACTGGCAAATAGGCTTCTGTTGTTTTCTTGAGGACATCATTTGCCCCTCTCAGCTCCCCAGCGGACTCACCAATTTTTCTCAACATCTTCAAACTTGGCAGTAGCCAATGGCGCAGTGCCGACCATCTTGGCAGCGCTCGGCCCTTCAATGGTCAATGTGGCAGCATCATCTCTAGAAGCATACCAGGTAAAACCCACACGGAACGCATTGCAGCTGAGAAACACAATACAAAACAAAGACGGTTATAGCAAAATTGCTGAACCATAGGACTTGCCCTTCCATTATATCTTCAAGTGATACACAGCCAAATAAAACAGAAGGGATAATCATAATTACAAAAACACACCTGAGGTTTAGCCTAAAAAAATAACCCAATTCCCTTGACATTTGTTTCTCTTACAAATCACCCCTCGAGAGGGAGGCATTTGTTAGGTAAATACAAACCTCAAGAGGAAGGTATTTGTTAGGTAAATACAAACATCAAGAGTCTATTTGTAATACTATAAGGGGTATTTGTAACTTTGAAAGATAACTGGGTGTTTTTGTAATTAAGCTAAACCTGAGAGGTGTTTTCTAACTATCCCTAAAACTAATAATATTCATTTACAAGCCTGCCAACATGAACAACAAAATTGATGGTGTGAAAACAGAAAAAAGAGTTCTCTCTCTATTTTTTGTTTTTCCGTCCCATTTACGTCATTCCCCAGCTCCACTACTGCATGGAACATGCCTTTCTTTTAAAAGAAAATAAAAGTTAATAATGGGATCTATTATACAAGATAGAATAGAACTGTTACTCTCCATGGACACTACCAAACTCTCATACTCTTGTGTGTAACAGTGTGAGAAACGTCGAACATATGTTACATCTCAATCAATTTAAGTGAGAGCTCAGTGCCCATTTCCCAGTCAATCAACTACGTATAAGTGCTTTGAGCTTTAGCGAATACCAATGTATTTTTCACAATTTCCACATAAAATAGATATATCTCCACAGCTTATAAATAAAAGCCAATCTAAGAACCTGATAGCGTTAAGCCATGTCCAGCCTGAATAATATCTATCAAACCCACTGGTCTCTCCAGCATCTTTACAACGAGCATCAGTCATCTGCCCCAACAAACAGCAAACCCATAAGACAAAAGAGAAAACCAAACTCTGAAAAAAAAATTAAAACTTGACACCTCAAATCATAGAACATTCAATTGGCAAATCACAAGCAATAATCAAGTTTCTTCTACAAAATCATGAAACAAGAACACACTACCTGCATATGGCCTGACTCCTCTGGTTCCTGCTTGCAATTTCCTCGGCTGTTAAACCCTCCTGGGGCAAAACAGAAAATTTGAGTAAGAAGCTTCCACAGGTATCAAATTTAGACTTGAAGCAAATTCCTATATTATTAACAAATGGCAGCTGTGTGTAGGCAGCCCTTAAATTTCAGTTAACAAGCCAAGGGCCAACTCAAAAAGCACCTTCCTCATTCCTCAAACACCCAAAGAAGAAGAAAAGAACTGGAAAAGAAAACCACAATAATAGGCAACAACTGCAAGTCTGCAATTCACTTAGTGAAAAAATGGTTCACTCAAAGAAGCAAGTTTTCACATCAAATGCAAGCTCCACAGAAGGTTTTCCATCTCAGAAGATGTTTCAATATCTGATCAATGAATCTGCTGATAATTCATGCAGCTGAGCCAAATATAATAGGATGAGGTTCAAGTAAAACACATTCTGCTAAAGCAGGTTCAAACAGAAACAAAAATTGGTCAAAAGATCGCACTAGCGACATCTAGTCAACAAGTTGCCTCATCAGCAGATTACCAAACATGTGCAGAAGGACAATACAAACAT
This sequence comes from Rehmannia glutinosa, assembly GCA_016081115.2. Classification (NCBI taxonomy): domain Eukaryota; kingdom Viridiplantae; phylum Streptophyta; class Magnoliopsida; order Lamiales; family Orobanchaceae; genus Rehmannia; species Rehmannia glutinosa. Next base: position 8,368,300 of record CM071927.1, read on the forward strand.
CCAATAGTGGTTGAATTTAACTTCTAACTTTCATATGATAGGGATACAAACATCTCATGAACTACCAAAAATAAATGGAAGTCCCAAACAGAAGGAAAAAAAAAAAGAAATTGCAACATAAAATGTTGAAATAATTAACTCAGTGCAAGCAAAAAAACCAGCACCTTCAATTCATTAGGTGACATATTAAGTATCTGAGCAGGTTCCAACTCCTTATTCAAAAGCCATGTGCTAATGCAACATTCTGTTAAAATAACATATTCAAAGAAAAAAACAGAATCAAATACAGAACAAAGTATGACTTGCTCAGAGAAAAATAAGAGTTCCAGAGACATAACCAAGGATGGACATAAATCATTTCAAGTTAGAACTCCAAAGTCACTTAGACCAAATTACTACAACCTTGTCGTCGTATGAGATATCCAACAACAAAATTAGGCCACATGCGTGCACAAACTCATAACAAAAACCAGCAACAGTTACCTTAAGATTGAAGGTCAATTGCCGCATCTTTTGATTATACTTTGAAAATCTACAGATAGTGTATCATGTGCGGCTTTCTCAAGGGCAGCAACTGCAGGAACAGCTGCATCTGGCCATCCAAATGATGCATCACCCTATAACATACATGGTAGGAAAACTTCATGGAAGTTTCACATTAATCAAATGTAAAATAGAAAAGTATTCTAGCAAATGTTCCAGATTTCTGACAAAAAAATCACTTAAATTTGGTACCTTATTATCAGATTCACTTCTGTGATTTGAACCAACATTCTTGTTTCCACCCTGTTTGTCCTCATCATTTTGTTTACTGCCAATAGGATTGCAAACAGACTTAATTGATTGAAGGAGCTTTTCCAACCACTTGTCACGCTGTGTTTCCCCAGTCAAAACCTTAAAATTTGAGAGAATAGCATAGTACTCACGCACTACCACAAGTGCTTCCAGGAGTTTTCTGCTTTAAGTGACAGAGATCACAAGTCCTTCATCCACCCTGGAAACATCCAAAGGTGACAGATTCCTCCTCCTTACACTTCGCTTTACTCTTTGTTTGTTCTTCGTGATCCACGGGGACATCCTCAGGGTCAACGTCAGGAAGGTCTCAAGCCGTGCAAGAGTCTTCTGAACAAGAAGATCGATCTCATGTTGTTTGTTATCTTCATAATCTTTATCCGTTAACTTAAAGAGCCTCCTTTGTTCAGTATCATACACTTTTTGCACAATGAAACCAGGGTGTTCTTTACGACGTGGAATCTGCTTATTTAGAGGTATGAAGTGCACCACGCACTTGTGCATGACAGATTCTGCGGGTACTTCATCTCGGTGGAAACTATAGAACAGTTCCCCTAGTATCACGCGATTGCCAATTCCCGCCTCCTTTCTTTTCGCTCTTCTGGTCGATAAAACCACTGCCCTGTAACCATCATGGCCCCTTCGCATGTTTTAGCAATGTCCTGTACACAAAATAATTAGCGCCGCTTACATCAAAGACAAAATCGGGCATAAAGCAGACCTCATTACACAAACAATGCATTTTTGAAACATAGTAAGTAATACGATGTTCAAACACACTGTCATCGACATAAAAGAACCAATATAGGACCACGATAAGAACACGAAGCAACCCATTATAATGTTGGGACTTGGGAATATCATGCAGCTATATATAGATATTGATAAGCAATCATTTGAAAAATCATTTGAAAAGCACGCAATCACTTAATCTTTTGGATGTATTAGGAAAGAATGTTCTAAAAGGTACTTAAGGTTACCAATAACAATTCTTCAAACTCTCATGACAACAACACTTACTTTTACAAATAGAAGACATCAATAACAGCATAAAGATTATTATCTCATGATCGCAACAAGAATGAGTCATTTGACTAACAGAGGTATTAAACCTAGAACCCTCAATTCCATCTTACTCGAAGGTCAGGATAACAGCAAGAAAAACATGTGATTCTTATATCAACAACATATGCTTAATATCATGTAATAACCAAGTGTTCAACCACACCAAAAAATCACCAATGAACTTCTTCTCAAAATACCATATCCATAAATAAACTTGTATCTCATTGCATAACCTTGTTCATTAGAGGAACTAAAGCATTTGAGAGAAACAAAGAGGTAGAGAGGAGAGAGAGTACCTTAATTATGGCCACGTGGGCTTCTGATTTCTCTCTCGGGACCAAAAGTACTGGATCCTCCCAGTGTTGTTAGGAGGCGCGCCTCCCAGTGCGCCCGAGGCGCTAGAGGCGCGAGGCGCTGAAAAAAAATCGCCTCTAGAATGCCGAGGCGACGCATGTTACAGAGGCACGCGCCTTTGGCGCCTCTGCTAGAGCCTCTAGAGGGAGGGCGCGCGAGAGGCGCGCCTCTACATGCAGCTGTTTCTTTTTGTTTTTTGTTTAAACACTTAAAGTTGTTACTTGAATAACAAATTAAACACACTTTCCACTTTTATTTAACACTTTTTGCTTTTTTTTGACTTTTCAAAAGCATAGAATACTTAAGTTTTAGGGTTTTATTATACACTATTATAGAAAACAAATAGAAGAATAGCAGCCCACTGCCTCCAGGCTCCAGCCACTGCCACTGCCTACTGCCCCTGCCGCTGCTCACCCCCACCGCCACCTGCCGGAACTCCACCTGCCGCCGGCGACCCTGCCACCGCCACCCCTGACACTATTAGATTGACTTATTTTATTTGTGATTGCTATTTTTATTGCTTTTGATGAACTTATGTTTTTAATCTTTACTTTTTTACTTTGAATGTTGAAACTTAAGACCTTCTTATGGTTATTTTTGCTTGATTAGCTTTTATGTGATTTTATTTTGCTTCTTAATTGTCAAAGTAGTAGCTTATATTATTTTTATTTTTTTAATTTATGGCGCCTCATGTTCAAGAGGCGCCTCGGGCGACGCCTCTCTCGCTCGGCGCTAGGGGAGCCCTTTGCGCCTTGGTGCGCCTCTCGCCTCTAACAACTCTGGATCCTCCTAAGAAAAATCATAATAGCATGAATTTTAAATCATCTCAGCAGAAAATAACATTTTAAAAAGTGAAAAAATATGATCCATCAAACATTATTGTCCTAAATGGTTGGACAATTCATGGAAGTGGGATGAAGGAATGGATGTTAACGTAGAGGTGTTCCCTTATCAACAATAGAGTTCCCAACAATTCAGCAGACGAATAGTATTTCTTTGCACCCTTCATCCATAGTCCATATATAAAGTAGAAGAGGTTTAAATTTCGAAAATAATGTATCACTAGAGGCATATGAGGAACAAGAAGGTTAAGAGATAGGAGGTAAACTACCACTAGATGGAAAGGGTGTGGAGAGGGGGAGAGAGATCCATAATCTAGTAAGAAAATTCTACAACAAAACCACATCAGAAAAGTTGTGCATTAAATGCCATGCCAAATCTTTCACAAAAATGCTTAGCTTAAGTGTGGAATAATAGTATAGACCTTTATAGATAGGCCAACACCAATACTCACCACATATCCAAATTTCCTGTCAAAGCTGAAATACATTTAACTTTTTGGTTCATTTAAGTTGCAACCATTTTTAGGCCAACTTTGCATAATACAAGTCCAGATGTACAACCCACTTTCTCTTAGATGGTCTTGGCGTCTCTAATTCTAAACTTTGCAACACCATTTCAACAATGAACAGGACGTCAAAGGTCAGCCGAGTTCTTAGTCTCTAGAACCTCAAACATCTGAAGCAAGGTGAAGTTTAAAGATCATATTGTGACTACTTTCCTTATCGCAACCTACACTCACGAATCCAAACTCAATCAGCCAGCCAAACTTTCCACCATGCTAAGAGGACAGAGAAACAGTGTTCAATATCAAGAAAAGATTCAAAGTCTCTTTTCCACATTACCCGGGCAGCAAAATAGAAACCAGGGTCAACATAAGTCTTAAACCTCCCAAGAAAGAAAAAAAAAACGCGAAAAAATACAACTCCAACAGGTCCAAAGATAAATCCTAACAGCATAATATATTCCATCAAATTTATGTTAAAAAGGAATATAAAATCCTGTATGGTCCATGAACATTCAAAAGCATCATAACAACCAAATAAAAAAAAAAAAAAAAAAAAAACTCACAAGCTGATATTGAAGACCATCGTACTCGAAGGAACCGTAATGCTTCCTCCTCCCTCTCCCTTTACCCGAAACCCTAACCACATCGCCCAGTGGCTGCGCTTCCAAATCCTCCTGCTCATCATTTTCACTAGCGGGCTCAAGCTCAGGCTCGGGATCTTTGGTCTTCTTCTTCTTTATTCAGCTCACTCAACTTTGCTTCATCCATTTCCTCTTCCTCCCCCTCGTCCGGGAGGTGTACCTTTACGCTTCCGTTTTTTGCTTTCTTCGCCGTTTGAGTTGCGACGCGGCGGCAGTGGTGCATCATCCTCGTCGTCGCTGGTAGGCACGAACCGACGGTTACCCATTTTCGTTAATCACGCCTAGTGTGTGAAAATGTGCGTCAGTCAGAGAGAAGGTGTGTGTGAGGCAATTTTGTTTTGGCGAAACAACGCGCCAAAAGGGGTTTAGGCGGTGGTGGGGATTGCTTTGTAAATGGCCCTTGGTGTTCAAGTAAATATCCGATTTGCCATCGTTTCCAGAACTTACAAGTTATATCTAACATTGTTGCAATGGACTTGGCCCAATTTGGCGATGAGTCCATTTATAGGCTCAGGCCCTTATTATTAGTCCAAATTCTGAATAATCTTTTGATGTGTCTGTTATTATTATCAAGCATAGCAATAGCTATTTTGGACAGCCGAAGATTAACATCTTTCTAGAGATAGGTAGTGGGGGGAAATCCCGTTTCCCACGAGGGGATCCGCCCGACGAGGTGGAGATTAGAAAAATTCGCTCCTATGAAAATGGGGGCGAGGTTTGCGAAAACCGAATATTATATATAAATATAATATTTTAATTATATATAATATATTATAAATATATCCATATTAAATATAATTAAATGACAAAATCTTTAATTTATTTTATTTATTTTGTGTAATTAGCGTTTTATTAGTTTTTATATAATATTTATTTTTACTATTTAATAATGATTTTTATAAAAAAATTAGTTTTTGCAACAACAAAAAAATTCACAACTGGAAACAAGTATGGGGCAGTTTTTTTTCCCGTTTGTCTCATGGGAACAATGAACAGGGACAGAGAGATTCCCCATGAACACAGAAATGGGGATTCCCACTTAACGCGGAGACGGGGATGGGAATAGCTCCCCCTCCCCTCCCCCTCCTCCCCTTTGACATCCCTACATCTTTTCAATCTTCCACTCTTTTTTTTTAGTAAAATCCCATCCCCACTCTGGATTATTTTTGGAATAGAGCTTTCATTTTTATAGTGTCTGGCATGATCAGCAACGTGAAATAAATAAACTGAGAACTTTTAATCAACACTAATTGAACCTAAGCTAAACCTACTCCACTAACATCCATATTATACTTGTTAATTTATCTAAACAGGCATTTTTCAAGAAATCCAATTTAAATTTCAGTCATATCTGACAGTTAATGTAGGCAATCAGTAGCCCAAGAATTCTCCAAAGATGGCGCCTATATCTGTGTATTCGTGATTTGGGGTACAACCGTACAAGACATGCATATAAATTATTGTTAATTACAAAAATCTTTCCCTAAAGTTTTAATCTAATTAAAAAAACTAGAAATAATCTTATAAACTTACAAATACTTAAACATTTATTCTATTTTGCAAATTCCCACCTGTTGAGCCTTGAGGGGACTATCATAAAATTAATAAAGCGTCAATGGCGTATTTGTAATTAGATAAAACTTTAGGTTGTTTTGTAATTTAACCATATCAACCATTAGCAAAAAATCAGATTGTATCCATCTTCTAAGCACGCAACATCTCTGCAATCCAATAAAAGCCAAATCTGCAAATGTAGGCCTCTGATTCTTGACGAAAAAAAATTCATGAATGTCATTGGAGCCAGGACTAATACTTCAAAAATAAAAATAAAAATTCACGAAAACCACAACTAAGTTCACTACAAACTGCCCAAGTGGCAAGGGTTCTTGGTAAATAAGGGAAAAGAAACAACAGACAGTAAAACTAAAATTGCAACTTTCGATCAGGGAATGAAGTGGCAATGCATTCTCGTCGAAGCCAAAACAGCAGAAAATATGGCAATGCCCAAAAATTTTGAAGCGTAAGATAATTTCATTTACAGATCAGAGATGCAATCGTCAGCCAGCCGCACTTCCTCTTACTCGGGAATCATATTCTCATTGTCTGCATCACCTTCTTGGTCGATTTGAGGCTTTGATGGACCGCCTGCTCCAGGGGCCTGCTTCTTCTTGATCCCACTCACTATATCATCAATTCTCAAAAGCATGCAAGCAGCTTCAATGGCCGTCTTAAACGCTTGCGCTTCACGGTGTATGAATCCCATATCTAAACACCCAGAAATATCACAATCAGTAAATTAATCAGCAAACTCTCAAATAATTCAATTTATCACCAACTTCATGATTTCATCCGGAAAGGAAAAAGAAAAGCAGGAATGGGAAAGGAATGGTATATGAAAATCAATACCTTACGCTCTTTCATGTCGGTAATTTCACGGTATTCCCGTCTATGCCGATCCGCATTCTCACCATTTGCATGCTAAAAGCGATAAATCATATGAATAAAGCGGGGCATAGTTTAGAGCATGAGCAAAACTGCAAGCAGGAAAATAAGGATATTTTACCTTTCCTTGCAAGGCAGTCATTGTCGAATCACATTGACCCCACAGTTCTGAGCCAAAGTTCTTGGTATAGCCTCAAATGCAATTGCAGCAGCTTCATAAGGCCACTGTGTTCAGAGATGCATGAAAATATCACAACACATTCAGGGAAAATCATGCCAGTTTCTATTATCCTCATAGATTCATGAGCTAGTTGGTAGTTCAGGGAACATGTTTTCTGAGGAGGAAAATTATGAAGAGTTACCGTTGTTGAAAAGATCAAAAGACTTGGATATAAGATGCATGAGCTAAATGGTGGTTTCATAACAGGTTTATCAGGAGAAAAATTTAAAGTTATGTTTTTGGTAAAATGCGAGCAGACTGGTCATTAAAGTCCTATTTAGATTGCCTGGAATCATGCTCTATAAATCAACATCGCTATTTGGTACTCCAGACAAAATTGAAAAATAATAATATCCAAATCTGGTATTGACACGGTTTCTGACAAATTAATATCAGCGTAACATTCTCAGTGGGTTAGGATATAACTGAATTAGTGATATAGTACGGTAGTTATAACTGAATTGTTTGAGAACCGATAAACAGTTATGCAAACATAAGAATGCATGACAATTGTTTACCTTTTCTATGCCTTCAATAGATGAGCTCTTCTGCTTTAACATAGCTGAGGCAGTCAGCTCTGTAGCACCTCCACCAGGAACGAGTTTAGGATTTTTTACTATGTTTCTTGCCACAGACATTGCATCCTGTGTACAAAACGCACTTTGAAACTCAAGAATCACAGCTTGTACAAAAGAAACGTGAATGGAGGTATTAAAATCCTCGGAAATACCTGCAGATTTCTCTCCACTTCATTCAGCAGGTCTCATGCTGGCACCCCTCAAAAGGACTGTGCACATGCTAGGATCACTTACAGTCAACAATGAATGCAAGAACTCATCATAATTTTCACCCTCCGAAATAATCAAGCTTGCCATTACCAATGTCAGATTCCTGCAGATCAGGTCTGACTAACAATTACTACCCGCAGAGACAGCAAGCATTCTCTTTATCGTGCCTGAGCCTTCTGATTGCACTGACACCAGCCTTGCTACAAATCATGTAACAGAATCCACTGGAAGTATTGCCAAGTTGTACCAAATCTGGTTTGAACTTTGGGATTTGCATGCATAGTTCTCGATGTATTCCTCTTCCATTTCAGTAACACACTCCAATCTTCTTCCCTCAACAGTTACAGTTTGTTTGGTTCTCACCTTTCTTACTCAAGAGAGGACAATCAAAGCTTATAATTCTCGGTTATTATTTTTCTTCTCTGTATTTTACCAAGGCGACAACGTCCTTGGTAAACATGACTCCTCGTAAAACTTTGGAATCCTCCCCAACTAAACCACTGAGATCTTTTCTACTTTAATGTACTTCTTGATGTATCCACTTCGCAGTCCTTGCGTGAGTTCCCACCAGCTGTGGTGGTGACATCTATTGCTAAGTCCTGAAAGTTCCTGAAGACAACCAGTGAATAAAAATGTCAAATCACATTGTAACAAATGAGCAACGGGTTCAAATATCAATCATATATGACTATGTGACGAAGCTGCAAGTCTACAAACCATATTTCACATTAAACCAACTGAATTATGCAATCTTGCCAGTTTTGCCTTACAATAAAATATGAGCAAAAAGAATATCGATGTTCTTGATACTAAGAAATACAATCAGTACTTGATCAACCTGGATTGTTAATTGATTTGATTCAAACCAGGATGGCAATGGGGCAGGTTAGGCAAAACCCACAACCTCGCCCCTAGCAGTTGTAGAGACAACACCTTGCCACTCCCGGCCCCGTCATAACAACAGTTAGAGCCTGGAAAACACGGCTAGACCCCACGCGAGAACTTGAAAAGTGTTAGCACACAAAAAGAATAAACTAAATTTTGAAAAAACACAACTCAATCAAGCTTCATAGATCCAGACACAACTAATATATAGCATGCCCCTTGGCCATGAAGAGCTTGTGGGGCTGTCATTTGTGTTAAATTTCCATTCTTCTCTGCCTAAAGGAAGGACAATGTCAGGGTTCATTGAGTTTGAAATTGGAAGATCTGTAACTTCGTTTTGAAACAAATACTGCATATATGCTGGTATTTTGTGCACTAAGAAGTATATAAAAGATAAAATAATCTTCTTAACCATCTAACCCATTTTGTGTACTCAAGTAGCTTCTCTCTGCTTATAAATTAGCAGTTCCTTCTTGATCAGTGCCATTCTCTATTTAATCTTTATTACTTTATTCTTCATTTTCTTGAAAATTTCAACATACTTGATCGAAATTATCAAATTATTGCACATTAAATATAAACCACTGAAATCTGTAGGCGAAAAAAATGACAACTGAATTTTTCAAATCAGTTTTACCAAATGAGCCCCTTAGCCCCGACTTGGTCTTGATCTATAATCGAGACCCTCAACAAACTTCTTCCTTCGCTAGGACTTGATAAGGTGTGTTAGGTGGTTATGTTCGCCTGAACCAGATTCCAATTTAGATCATTAAGTGTAACAAGTTTTACCACCTCTGTGTGCCGTCACTCTGAATCAATATGTCCCAAAACATTCTAGACACGAATGAAAAAATCAACAATCCATCAGAGCAAATGCTATTATGTACTCTACGAAAGGGCATACCTTATTTCTACTAAAACGCTCATCCCTCCGACAAACGCTTTTCTTTTTAACAAAAGGAACGGAAAAAAAGAATAGGTCAACAGTAACCATTTAGCAAACTCTACCAACGATCAAATCCCAGAATTGACTGGTAAGATTTTGTTCCAATGCAACTCCTATGATCCTAACATTTGTTGCTGCCAAATGAGAAGCAGTAGAATAGAAGCTTAGAAGAAAGAAATAACAAATTGCCCATCCATTTAAATAGCCATCAGCTCTCAAACAGCCATCTGGGCTAACGACTATTACTCAGTTTGATTAGTCTATCTAAAAGCATTTTGTTGTTGATTTATAGAAGTAGTTTTGATAAAATACAAGAGAGGAATTACAGTAAAGAAATAAATCTGATTGCAGTATTCACTATCACCATGTATACAAATAAGTTGCTCATGCACTCATTACTGTAATAGT